>CP139504.1:147060162-147381750 GCA_021014915.2 Artemisia tridentata subsp. tridentata | reverse complement strand
TATGAACTTGCTTCTGAACCTGCACAAAATATCTTATGGTATCTACTAATTATTTATTTGATTGTTCAGTGTGATGCCAATAGCATTACGTGTGCTTACTGTTTGATGAATTTGTGGCTTTGGAGCCTTGATTGTATTTGTATTTGACTTCTTAATATTTGTGGCATTAGTTGCTTACAGCTATAAGAAATACATAAGATAGGAAATTGCTGTTAATATTTGTGGCATTAGTTGCTTACAGCTTAAATACATAAGATAGGAAATTGCTGTTATATTGAGTATGATTTTGTTGCGTAGTGAGGTTACAGTAGATATGTAAATGATGTTTGGTTGGGCTAGAGAGACATCTGGTTGGTTTTAAGTCTTGCTTCTAGAGAGACATATGATTCTACCAGAATCACATGTGATTCTTGTAGAATCACATGTGATTCTTGTAGAATCACATATGATTCTTGTAGAATCACATATGATTCTACCAGAATCATAACATGCATTTTGCAGCAAGTTGGCGTGCCAGACTTAACATGAGTTGGAAGTTTTATGCATTGTAAATAAACTTTGGGTGGCTTTTGAGCCTTTTGATCCATTAGAGATAACCGTAACTCTAATTTGACCTGTTGATGACTGTTTTGGGTTAATTTTGACATTTTAGTCTGACATAACATGGCTTTCATTGTAAAACAGGGAAATATAGAAAACGGAGGACAATCTGTTTATTCTCTGACAGAAATTGATCTTGAGCAAGACAATGGAATCGCACCCGAAATCCCATATTCATCCCAGGATCTCAGAAACAGTAACTTTTATGAAACATCGCCACAAACATCAATTTCAGGATGTGAAGATTCATTAGTTGTGAATAGTAATAAGCAAATGAATGAAGAAGTCGACTTCATGGAGATAAGACATGAACCAAGATCACCATTAATGGAGCATGTGGAAATACCTGGTAATAACGATAATGGTAACGGTTATGTTTATAATCTTACGTTATCTTCTCATTTTTCCGAAATGCAAGCAAATGGGTCCACTGGTTCCGGTGAGTCCTTAGGCTTGGAATCAGATGTGCAACATCCTACCAAAAAGATGCGAACGACAGAACCACCTCTTGAAGATGGGTCTCTGTTTAGCTGAATATAGTGTTGATAGGTTTTTGTTGGAAGTTGGAAGATATGTAGCAGCTAGAATGAAGCACCCCCACACGGATACTGGCGGTTATTCATATTTTGCATTTTGGTGTTTGTTTTTGAATGGTCCAGTTATAGGGGACATGATAAATAATACTAGTAGTGTTTAATCCTTTGAACACGATCATAGGCACAACCAAGACTCAGAAGATGATGGACCACCTCCTGGGTCGGATTCCAAGTGTGAGTCCGAACCTAAAGTTCAAGAGGCATACTCTTGTAGACATATTGGCAATGTGAGAACTTGAAGAACCTATAACTAAAAAATCTTTCAGGTGCTCTGGAAAACAAATGTGGTGTGAAATGACAACATAGAATGAATCGAAGAGAGAAATCACTTCAAGTTAGAGTGAAGCCGAGAAAGAAATGTCGACATTCTGGAGAGAACATTTGATTTGATTTTTTTTTTTTTTTTTTTTTTTTTTTTTTCATTTTCTTTAGAATTTCTGCAATGTTTTATACATAATGTTGATCAAATTTATGGAATTCTTATTTACTCGAATACAAACTTTTTACTGAATGCCCATCTTTCGTATTTGTAGTATGTTTGAATTTAAGACACAAGAAAGTACTCAACATTTTTATAAATGGTACCGAAAACAAAACATGTGATTTGTAAGAAACATGGTATCACGTTTAGTATAAATTGCATGAAAATCCCATGTGTTTCATGTGCAAATCACATGTGATTTGTTTGTAAATCACATATGATTGTTTGCAAATCACATGTGATTAATGTGTAAAACCATAAACCAAATGTGATTTACCTAAAAAAAAGCATGTATATTACGTGTCTAAGTAACATAATGAAACAATTATCAAAAGACCTATAATTACATAAATTTACATGTGTTTTGTGTGCAAATCACATGTGATTTGTGTGTAAATCGCATGTGATTCATGTGTAAAATACATGTGATTTACCACAAAAAGCATGTATTTTACTTGTCTAAGTAATTAAGATAATGAAACAATTATTAGAATATCTGTAATTACACTAAATCACAAGATACATATTTCAATACTTGTTTTATTACAAACACATACTTGCTCCAAAACACACATAGAAAATACCATGGACAAGAATTAAACTACTTCTAATATTCCTATAGACAAACTATAACATACAGTGTTGATACTTGTCCAACACAAAGTACCTAAAACATAATCATCTTCCCATTGAATTTATTTGACACCTTCTTACGCTCATCACTTTCAGAATCTTTTTTGGAATCTAATAACTTCCTTTTTCTCTGAATAGGCTTCGACTTAGTCTTCGGCTAGGCTTTTCTTAAAATTTTTAAGCAAGACCTGTAGTTAGTCACATACAAAAATTTAGTTAGTAACATGTAATTATAAGTGATTACTCAGAGATATATTACAAAATCACATGTGATTCAGAACAAAACATATGTGATTCAGAAAGAATCACATGTGATTCGGAACATATCACATGTGATTCGGAAGAAATCACATGTGATTTATCAAAAACCAGACTAGTGCACAAACTGAACCAGTAAATACATTGATTAAGCGTTAAACTAAAACCAAACTAACACGTATCAGAAACTAAAAAAAAGTTGTTGTCTCGCAGTCTCACTATAAGGTAACGAAACTACCGCAACGAAATGCCTATTGAAAAACCTAAACAACTTTCCACTACTCTGTGTGTGTGTGTGTGTGTGTGAATCTTCATCAGCTAGCTTAACAATACGTTTACTATATACGCCGATCAATCGAAATCAACATGGACTTATATTCAGTAAACATCACAATTTAAGATAGATCAGTTAGCGTCATTACTAATTTACTCTAACCTTGAACAAGTGACAAGATCGAATTTTACCTCGAAGCTCTAGTTCCACAAGTTCTAGCAATTCAGGAACATCAACTGCATCACTTGTGATTCAGTTTATAACGACAAAGAGTAAATTACATGTGAAACTAGAGCACGCCAACTTGCTGCAACGACAAAGAGTAAATCTCAACTCCTGATTTACTCTTTCTAGATCAAAACAAAACAGCAAAGTGTGATTTACTCTTTCTAGATCAATAACAAAACACCATAAAACATGAAACAAGTTAAACTTAGTTGAATCCATAAAGAGTGGTAATAGAAATGAAATGAATTAATTAATGACTAATTATTAATAAACCTAACAACCAGTAGTTGTCATTTTGCTTCATAAAACTAATTAACCAAAAATATTCATAACAATTACATAACACAAATGTATTCGACCTATAATTAGAAGCAACCTGATATGGAGTAGCAAGAGATTTAAAGCACCATCATGACGGCAAATCGACGGAGGACGACGGATCGACGGCGGAACATCAGGTCGACGGCGGGACAACAGATGTGGGGACAACATGTCGACGGCGGATCGGCTACTGATTGACGATGGATATAATGCGGATCGACGAAGACGGCGGTTTACCGGTGGTTTGTGTGTGTTTTGGTGGTTTTTATGTGTTTCACTGGTTGTGTGTGTTTTATCTAGAGATAACCGTTTTTTTTTTTTTTTTTTTTTTTTAAATGAAAGTAAATTGTCTTTTTTGCCCTTTAAGTGTAAATAGCAGATTTGATCCCAGCCTTTAGATCAAATTGGATTGTATGGTTAGGATTGGTTGATTGGTTCTATGACAAGTGTGGGTTCTTTAGGGATCTCAACTCATTACCTATAAAGGACCGAGAAAAAAGTATATTACTCATATAAAGGACTGAGATAAAAGTATATTACCCGTATGTGAAAATTTGTAAAAGTTTGAATAGCAATAATGCTATTTTATAAAGTCCATAACCTATAATTAAAAATTTTGGTAAGTTTATGGGCAATTCTTGGAGTTAACCCTTTGTTTTTCAAACTAAACTTATAGAGAAATAATTTTTCATAATCTTTAAAAATCAAATGCTTTTACGTATAGCTTATAAAAGTAATTTTAATTTTAATCTTTCGTTTCATTTTCATTTATGACTATATTTTCAGTTTAAGCAACAGTTACTTTTGTCAAAATATACTCAAGTGGTGAACTCGTGATAAAGACCGAGTTCTAGCTTAGCTATCCATCAAGTGAAGTTCCAGCTTAATCTAAAGTCAATTGGTTGATTCTGCAATATTAGTATTTCAAAATGTTATTTATCATATTACATTTTAATTTAAACGAGATTGGCGCTGGTCGCCGCGATGCGGGCGAGCACGTTTTAAAACACAGTATTTTGGCGGTTAAAAAAACAGTATTTTTAAGTTTGTCGATGCCTTTATAATACTTTTATTTTTGTTTTAGCTATGTACGGTTTTATTCGAACGGGAGTGAAAGATCATGAATGGGGCCCATTTAAAAATACGGTATTCTGGCGGTTAAAAAAACAACATTTTTAAGTTTGTCGATGCCTTTATAATACTTTTATTTTTATTTTAGTAAATATTTAAGTTTAATAACTTTTTTTAATGCCTTATATTTGTGTTTTTTTGTTTGTTTTTTTTTTTTTTGTTTTTTTTTTTTTTTTTTGGCCAGTGTTTTGTGTGAATATGTGCCCCCGTGTTTTTCCCCTTTTCATTTTAACCTAAACCCTAATAAGTTTCTTGTAGATCTGCCTAACTCTTTCCTCTAATTATTTGCTTTTATAATGGCTACACTACCAACAACATCTGCGTATGCCTGTGGGCGTACTCCTAATTTCCAAAAGCTAAAGTTTGCTGCTGGTTCTGATGAAGTTGATGATTGTTTGTATGCAGCGTTTAGGCAAGATTATACCGAAAATGATCAGCTGTTAATGGTGCTTGGTGAGCAGCGCGATCAGTTATCTGCAAAGGTCAAGTGGTTAGAGGATTTGGTGGAAGAAGGGGAAGGTTTCTTACCGTTACATGAGGATGGTCACATTGGTTTGGACCGTTTGAAGGAGACTCTGAAGAGAGAGAGGAAGGTGCTTGCTGGGTTGATCAAGGCGATGGATCTGGCCCGTAAAGGAAGAGAGGAGAAGAAGATCAATATTTTCTGGTTCGAATGATGTGGTGGGCAGTTTGTGTGGTATATTTTGGTTGTCTTTTGGCTTTTTATTAGAAGTATGTATGCTCTGTAGATGTTTTCTTTTGGGATGCTAAGTAGAATGTATGAAGTTTAATGGCTGTTAATATAATACTAAGGGTATGCTTGTTAATATCTACTTTTGTGTTGCAAAATGACTGGAATTTTTCTGTGGCATGCATTAGTGTTATTATCGTTAATTGATAAGATACTTAGTAGTTGCAGCAAATAGCAAAGGCAGTACTTAATTAGTGTTAAAGTTATGGCTGTAGAGGCCATCCACAAAATACAGGTAACTGTGACTACCTGACAACAGGGTGTTGCTTACATGCTTGGTGCTAAGTAGCTGCTAGAAATACTTATAGAAGTAAGTGTCTGGAAGGAAGACTTTAATACATAGATAGTTTGGGATTTTCTTTTTACACCTGCCATCTGCAATTTAGGTCTGATCATTCTTCTTTTTTGGTTTTTTTCGACGCTGATGCTGTGGTCCCATCATCGGGGGCTGGGAAAAGGGTTCTCCTGGTACTTTTTCTAGCTGATTGTTTGATGGCCTTTGATGTTTCAGACAAAGGTTCTTGTTCTGCTGGTGTTTTTGTCGGTGTGTGTATTGTTGTTGTGGCCTGAGTTTCTTTTAGGTCAAGCGGTCCGGGTGTTTTTGTTTCTGCTGTGACAGTTACTGGTTTTGGTTGTTCGGTTGGTGGGGTTGTGTGAGTTTGTTTTATGTCAAGCAATCGACCTGCCTGGGCTTCTGAGATGGTAATGTTTGCTTTTGTGTCCATTTTCGTTGGAGATTGTGTGGTGTTAAGTGTTCCACTTTGGGTTGCATTTGTTGTGAAAGAGTCCATTGTACTTTCAGTGGTGATAGGATTTGCTGATGGCAATAAGGGTGTGCCATCCCAGCATGTGTCGAGAACGAAAAGCTGATGATCTTTTGTACTGTCTGGATGAAAGTGTAGCTGAAAGATTTTTTTCTTTCCTTGCAGGGAAAGTAGTTCTGGTGGGTAATCATAGGAGTCTTGGTTTGGCATTATTTGCAGCACTTCCTTACAATCTTTTACCATTGAATTTGCTTCATTACTGAAACATATCATTATCACATTGGCAGTGCCATCGGATAATTCGAGTCTGAAGCAATAGCTGTATAAAAAATATAGAAACTGTTGTTTATCGTAGATACATTGGTATAAAAGTTGGCATGTATATAGTGATATACCAATTTGCTAATATTATTGTTCACCTGTAAAGTGCTTTGTCTTCGGATGCTGGTTGCTTGCAATGGGTATGCGACCATCGGTCAGAAATTTTTAGCTTACAGTCTGAGCATTTCTTGAAAAACCATGGCCTTTGTGTAATGATTTTGTCAATTGTTGCGTCGACAGTAAACCGGACATTCTGTTTCATTATAAGTATAAGTGTTAAGTAGGTTTTTATTTGCTAAGTAGTGCACTTAAGTTGTTGATTACCTGCTGGTTTTGTGGATTTTCTTTTGCCAAATCTGCTAGAGTGACGCGGTTTCTGAACTTTTCTTGGTGTGGATCTGCACATCTTTCGTACTGGACATTTAGTATTGCGGGTGGATCAAAGAATTCATCATACCTGCATAGTTAACGTATATGGTTTTAGTGGCTTTGTAAGTTTAGATTGTATTTGTGTATTTTGAGTCTATTAAGTTACACGCTGCAAATTTCATGGTATTCTGGTATGTCTGGATTGAAGTAGTATTCTGTTGCATTTGTCGCTGAAAGCTGAAGTCCTGTATTGTTATAAATATATGTTAAAAGATAAAGTTAATAATTCAAATGATTAGTATGAAGTATTAAATTTACCTCCATATTCTTTGACTGAGCACGAACTCACTGCAATGATTGTTGGTTTTTTTGCTTTTTCATATTCTTGTTTCTTGAAATTGTGAGCATCTTCATTCCATAGAGTGAAACGCACCGTTTGGCCACTGTGAGAATTATGGAATATTTATGAGAGCAGACATTAAAATAAGGGTTTGCAGATAAATGTTCGATGCTTACTCTAAGTTCTGCACACCAATGTCTCTCCAAACAGTTGAGGTTGTTGTTGCTTTAAGTGATTTTTGTATTTCAGTTACATATTGGACACGGCCAATGTAATCTGCAAGTATGATAAGTAAGGCCTATGTATATTATTTATGGCTATTTTATATATGCATGTATTATATACCTGTTAGTAACCCATCTTTATTATCTATTTTTGAATACAGCTCTCGATGGGTGGCAAACTTGAAATAGTGGCTTGGGAAACCTGTATCAGGTATGTCCTGAATTTGTGTGCATGTTCCAAATGCCAATGAAAGTGGGTGGGGGACAACTCGCATCCACGGTTTTGCAGGCTGGAATCCAAATCCGGATACGTTGTAAGTTTTATTGAGCTGAAGCAGGGCATCGAATTTGCTCTTTTCTCGTAGGTTGATATTGGCCTGTATAGCTCCTCCCTGTAAGTGAAACAGGAACTTATAAATTTAATATACATATATTTTTCATTTATTTATTAATTTTTTTTTAGAATATAAGAAAGGTTAATTGTTTAGATCAACCATTGAATAGTATTATGCACCTGCTTATCAATTAGCAGTACACAAAACACGACCGGTTTCCCTTGTTTGTTTGTTGGGACCCATTTTCGGTAGACCTTTGCATTTATAGCTTTACCATGATCTGTTTCTTTTAGATCAGCTAAGCTAATTTCTTCTGATTGGGCAACAATTTCTTTGCCTTTGGAACTAGATGATGCTACAATGCTAGAGGTCTGTTCCATTTGCCTGTATGTCAAAATAATAAAAGTAAGGTTAGATGTATGTGAATGTATAAAAAATGTTTACAATGCAAGTATGGTTATTCTAAATTGGAAAGATAAGCGAACACACAACTGGTCGAACATTATCTAATATAGGATAGGAATAATAATGAGACATTTGTCGTAACAGGTTAAAGGTTATTTGTATAAGGTATTCTACAGTTTGGGCAAAGTATATTGAAAATGCAAAGATGAGCATGTGGAACCTGTGGAGATGAAACGATTGCTAAAAAATCTTTGTACACAACATTTTTAGTCATGTTTTTTTCCTTGCCTAGCTGCTGTTTGATCAGCATTTTCAAACCTTTAGGAGATGTTGCTCTTGACAGTGCAACATACAGTTGGCCATGGCCAAAGACAGGTTCAGGTAGGTATACACCAATTTTATTCAAAGACTGCCCTTGGCTTTTATTGATTGTCATTGCATAGCAGAGTTTTACCGGGAATTGTTTTCTTTTAAAAACAAATGGAAGGGTTTCATCCTTATTTATAAGCAAAATCCTTGGCAGGTAAACTTTCTCGGACATTCTTGTACCAGTTATAATCTTTGCTTGAATAAGCCTGCTATATATCTGCGTAACAATCATACGTGTTCCGTTACACAGGCCACCGCCTAGGTTTAGGTTTCTTAGCAGCATTATAGGTGCACCGATTTTGATTATAAGCTCATGGGGAGGCATTCCTGAAAAGGAAAGACTGTTTAAGTATTCCTGAGGATACAACAGTTCTGTTGCTCCGCCATCATTTGTTTTTGGCACAACCTCGTCAACACTTGTAAAAGTGTGAGTATCCCCTTCCAGCATATCTAAGACCACAGAGTTTATCTGGTCTGCAGTACTGTTTTTTGGACATACTATAACTTTTTCCTGTAATAATGCTGCGTTTGGTGACTGCAAAGTTTCTTGATCATATATAAAACTAATAAGTTCTTGGATATCTGTTTCACTTTCAGGTATACAGTATCTCTCTGGTATTTCTATCCATCTTGAATATGTCGGATCATTTTCGTCTCCTTGGCCAATAGCACCGTTCCCAACTTCAAGTAACCATTTAGAAAAAGTGTCAGTTGCTTCATAATCTTCTGCTGATAGCCCTGTTCGTTGCAGTCGCATGTTTTGTTTAAGTCTAATGACTTTGAAAGCTGGCCACAGGTATGACAGTGTGATAGAAGAGGCGATAATTTCTTGCTTTGGAGCTTTTTTCTTGACAGGAAGTGTCTGCCTGAAATCCCTACCAAAAACAACTGTTTTGTTCCCAAACAGGTTGTCTGGTGTATTCATTATATCCCTTAACGTGCGATCTAGTGCTTCAAAGCATCTGCGATCATTCATCGGAGCTTCGTCTCATATGATAAGGTCGGTTTGTTTTAGCAATTCTGCCACCTGTGAATTTTTTTTGATACTGCATACCGACTCTTCTGTTAAATCAAGAGGTATTTTGAATCTTGAATGTGCTGTCTGTCCTGCCGGGAGTAACAAAGCAGCGATACCTGAGGAAGCAACTGCCAGAACAATTTTTCCTTCCGATCTCAGTGTAGAAATTATAGTTTTCCAAACAAAAGTTTTGCCTGTTCCTCCGTTACCATAAACAAAAATCAGCTTCTGTTGATGGTTGTGAACACCGTTGAGTACTTGGTCAAAGATTATCCGTTGTTCAGTGTTTAGTTGAACAATCAGCCTTTGACTTTCACTTCTTAAAAGATCACGGTTGTAAGATCTTTCTTGCATGACTGCCCTGTTATTCAAGATTTGCAATAACTGTGGTGGAGGAAGATCAAACCCAAAATCTTTGACAGATTTTCCATAAAAGTTCAATATTCCTTGCAGTTCAAACATAACACCACCTTCCAAGTCATCCGGATTGACATGAAGGTTTGGTATATGTAATGATTCTGCAAGTATTAATGGAATGTCTTCTGACATGGAATCCACATGTGATTGTAGCAGTGTGACCGGGTTTGAAACATCACAGAAGATGAGGATCTGGCAATAAAGATTCCTCATTTCAGTTGCAGTTGCTGAGAAAGAAGCTTCTTGCAAAGCAATGTTCCATTCCTGATCACCTCCTAATAGACCCATTGCTTCACACGCTGCCCTATATGTAGGATAACTGGTTCCATCAACTGAGCGGATATGGCGGAAGGACATGCTGCCTTTTTGGTGACACAGTAAGAGGCGTAAGTAAAAAGCGTCGCCAGAGCTAGGATGTATATACGCCAACCGACCAATCGCCAAGCTAGAAGAACGCTTTCTACGATGCCAATACTTGCCGTTTTTATACAACACAAACTCCTTTGGGAAGCTCAAATAGGTGAGATGGCGCCCATCTGTATTGTAAGTATTGTATTTCAACCATTCAGTGAGCGTCGTTCTCTTGTTGTGCTCGTTATCAACAATCGCCTGCAGTTGTTGTTGGGTTCTAAAAGTAACTCGCTGCATATTTTCAAGGTGAACTGCAAGTATCTGGACCGGTGGATCTCTGCTATGTATGTGGAATCCAAGGATCCTCCAGCATGCTTCGTGCGGTCCGATGTATCTTGCATCTTGAAAATTCTTTATTTCATCAATGTGCACTGAAGAGCGGCTTGTGCTTGCTACTGAATCTCCTACAGACCTTGAAATGCGAGGAAGTATCCTATCAGTGCCTTTTGAAATGTACTTGAACAAATATTTTATAAGCATCGACCATTCGCAATACTCAACATTGATATGCGCGTAGAACCGCATTAGCAGAGATCGATTATACGGAACAACATACCCATTATCAAGGCTAATATCTTGCTTCACTGTTGTTATTCCTGAATCTCTTCTACGATAATGTACATATCCTTTTGGATCAATGTACGTTGCAGGACAAAAAGGCTTAGGAAAGTCCTTAGTACACTTATCCCCACCACGCATACATGGTGCAGATGTATTTACCGGCCCACATGGCCCATGAATCATGAACTCTGTGACTATTCTATAAGCTTCAGGGTCAGTTAATGGGTCTGGAAGTTCTGCAGATACATATAAGTCTACATCTTCATGTGCTTGTATACGTTCACTTTCTTTCACCCACAGTAGTAAATGACAATGTGGCAGCCCTCGTTTTTGAAACTCTACCGTATATAAGACTGCCAAAATAAAGTGGAAAGAATATATTAAGTATTTAAGTAACAGATGCATCTACTTACTATGAGATACCAGCAGATGCAAGTTAAATAATACCTGCTTCAACTTGGCCGAATGGTTTTGAATCTCGCAAGAATCCTACAAAATCATGTATCTTCCTTTCAAAGACACGGTCAACAACATCGGGTCTGTCTGCAACTGTTACGTGCGAGAACTCTTGCATATATTCTTTGATTTCGGGCCAGCCAACATTGCACGTAAACGTGATAAAGAATGATGGATTCCCATGCACACAGCATATAGCCAAAGCGTCCAAATAATGGCTATACATGTACCTTGGGCCTCCTGTAAAAGATGAAGGAAGAATTGTCCTTGCACCTACATCTGATCCATCTTGATCGCCACGTGATAAAGCATCGTATAACCCGGCCATGTAGTCATTCCGTATGTCATTCTGGTGTTGTCTTATGTAGTCAATCCGTGACTGTTCTATGCTGCAGTAGGCTGTGACAACATACTGTTGGAATAGCCTGCCACTCCGTGTCAGTAGGACATATTCGTTGAGTCGATCATGCAACTGGTATGAATAGTATCTTAGCATTGTCATCTTCTTTGGTGAATCGCCTAATGAACGGTCAGTCAGTAACACACGCCCTAGATGGTAACCATCTTCGCCAAACAGAAAAATAAGGGGGAACTGCAACGACATATAAGAAGCATTTAGCTTATTGACACTTTTCAGTTGGTGATCATGCTGCTCAATAACCACATCAAAATCAGTCTCTACATCTGGCCCTCCTTCAAAAACAATCGCACCAATAGAATCGCCTGTTGGCAGTTCATGTTGGTTTGAACCAATAACACCAAACAAACGGATCTTGAATTCTGGAACATCAGCTTCTGTGATTTTATCTCTTGCTGTCCTGAACAACTGGACCAGTTCATTGTGGTCATCGAGAATCTCAATCAATTTTTTGACAATATCGGCACGCAAACCATGACCAGACCTTTGAAAACTTTCTAACCGATTGGGAACTTCATTTTCCGTGTCATAGATATATAGCTGAAGAAACTGAGGACGTGCATTTTCTTCTGGATACAGGCTCCCTATTCGATGGTAAAGCTGGCCTGAAATTTTGAATACATAAGGACCACGGCCTGTGTTTATCGAGTTGTCTATTTCTGCCCCCAATGATGTCATGGCAAACATCTGATTGTATGCACGAATGTTTTCCATAAAGTGACGGTTCCTAAAAAGATCCTTAATATACTCTGGATAGTTGTCTTGAGCTTCAACCTGAACTTGACCTCCATTGCAACATCTATGATACTCTGGCCGTCTTCTGGAACTTGTAGTAACCCTTTCATCATACCAGAATCGCGCACTGCAATGATGGCAATTTTGGTCACATCGGCCCATATACATGTATGTATCTGGAACACCTATATTGCATATATAAATTGAGGTGTCAATAAAAGTTCCTGGGCAAAAGAAAATAAAGTACTTATTTAACATGTGAAAAGAGAAAGATATGTTTGCAGCTTACCTTGTGTAGATGTTTGACGTCTGGTTTGCAAGGTAGGCCGCCTTTGGCGTACGTTTGCTAGCGTGCACACTGGAAGTTCAACAAAGAAGGAAAAAAAAGTGGTAAGTAAGTAGAAAGTAATGCACTAAGTGACACATTTATTTACTGCTATTTTTTTGATTCATTGGTATTTTTTTTTATTTTTTTTTTAAATGCAGGGAAACCTTGAGGCTGACGGCGGCGTCTACTCTGATAACTTTGACTGGATGAAGGGCAGGCACAGTGCAAATCTGGTGAGAAAGGCAGCCGTTGCCTACGATCAGCTTGTAACTGGCCTCTGGACGCTGAGAAATTGTTTGCATCTGGAAATACATAAAAAAATGGAAGGTAAATAGGTGCCAAAGCTTTAGGCAAACTCCTATTGCAGTTATTTATTTAATGCTAACAAAAAAAAGGTATGAAACCTTGATTGTCACAGGGCTGAGTCTGAATGGACAGATTCAGATCATTGGAAGGTGGAATTACAGGGCTTGTATTGTGGCTTCCAGTTGATGAAGTGCCACTATTATCTAAAGACGGTAACAAAGGAAAGCATTGTGCATGGTGCAAACGATCTTGCGGTGTAACTGTTGCACATTCGGCATCTATAATAAACAGATCTTCTGAACCTGTAAGAAAGAAAGGTACTTAGGTCATGAATTTATAGAATAATGTAGAAAATGTACGCTGAGTAAAAGCACAGGCAAATTACATAGCAATTCTTGTTCATTGCAAACGTCAAATACTTTTTGTTTTCCTTTATCCATGGAAGATGCACGCCTTGTATGACATGTAGTGTGCATATCTAAAGTGGCTGTGCCGTTGGTTTGTGTAACTTCCATGGCACATGTTTCTGTCAGATAGTAACAGACCTTATTTATAAATGGTAACCAAGGTAAAGCATATATTACTACTAAAGGACACGGCAGTAATATGTAGATGTATAACACATACCTGGTATCTCTGCAGGTGCATCATGCATTTGCGTAGACCGTTCCGTATCTGTGTGAGTGACCATAGGTTCTAAAGGTTCGCACAACAACATGGCACTTCCTTCAGCACAGTCATAATTTAGAGGCAAGGTATGACATTCTTTTTGTTTTTGCGACGTACTATGTTTTGTATACCCACCATCAGTGCAAGGCTGAATGGCGGCACTCTGAATAGCAGTAGACTGACCACCAAACAAATCGGCATCTATAATAAACAGATCTTCTGAACCTGTAAGAAAGAAAGGTACTTACGTCATGAATTTATAGAATAATGTCAAAAATGTAGGCTGAGTAAAAGCACAGGCAAATTACATAGCAATTCTTCTCCATTGTAAACGTCAAATACTTTTCGTTTTCCTTTATCCATGGAAGATGCAGGGCTTGTATGACATGTACGGTGCATATCTAAAGTGGCTGTGCTGTTGGTTCGTGTAACTTCCATGCCACATGTTCCTGTCAGATAGTAACAGACCTTATTTGTAAATGCTAACCAAGGTAAAGCATATATTACTACTAAAAGACACGGCAGTGATATGTAGATGTATAACACATACCTGGTATCTCTGCAGGTGCATCATGCATTTGCGTAGACCGTTCCATATCTGTGTGAGTGAGTATAGGTTCTAAAGGTTCGTGCAACAACATGGCACTTCCTTCACCACAGTCATAATTTAGAGGCAAGGTATGGCATTCTTTTTGTTTTTGCGACGTACTATGTTTTGTATACCCACCATCAGTGCAAGGCTGAATGGCGGCACTCTGAATAGCAGTAGACTGACCACCAAACAAATCGGCATCTATAATAAACAGATCTTCTGAACCTGTAAGAAAGAAAGGTACTTACGTCATGAATTTATAGAATAATGTCAAAAATGTAGGCTGAGTAAAAGCACAGGCAAATTACATAGCAATTCTTCTCCATTGTAAACGTCAAATACTTTTCGTTTTCCTTTATCCATGGAAGATGCAGGCCTTGTATGACATGTACGGTGCATATCTAAAGTGGCTGTGCTGTTGGTTCGTGTAACTTCCATGGCACATGTTCCTGTCAGATAGTAACAGACCTTATTTGTAAATGCTAACCAAGGTAAAGCATATATTACTACTAAAAGACACGGCAGTAATATGTAGATGTATAACACATACCTGGTATCTCTGCAGGTGCATCATGCATTTGCGTAGACCGTTCCGTATCTGTGTGAGTGAGTATAGGTTCTAAAGGTTCGCGCAACAACATGGCACTTCCTTCACCACAGTCATAATTTAGAGGCAAGGTATGGCATTCTTTTTGTTTTTGCGACGTACTATGTTTTGTATACCCACCAAGTAGCAGTACACTGACCACCAAACAAATCTAATTGCACTGCTCCACCATCTACATTAGGTGGCAGCCTATTCTTCCCTAGATCTATATCATTAGTTGCTACTCTACGTATGGGTTTTTTTTTGGTCTTCATATATTTTGCAAAGGTAACCCTAATGGATTTTTGACACATATAAGCAAACAAAGGCATGGAAAAGCACTAAACAAAGGCACAGCCACATATATATTAGGTTCATATATAGACACATCACAATTTATAGAGAGAATCTGTAAAGCATGAGCAAAAGCCAAATAAAATGCAAAAAAAAAAAAAAAAACAGGAAAAAAGGCTCAAGAGTATAAACATGTAAAGGAAGCAAGATAAAAGTAACATAAAACCTAGGCAGACCTTATAGAGAAGTTGTAGTCTTGTTCTTGCAGCTGAAATCCGTATGTTTTTTGTGTGTTTTTTGTATTGTTTCAGGCACAGGTGTGGGTAGAAGAAGAAAGTGAGGGTTTAGGCATGCAAAGTATGAGGGTATAGAATGTTTAAAGTGTACTTCTTTTCATTAAATGAAGCATGGCATGTATCTAAAAAAGTATGGCATTAGATTATGGAGGATTGTCAATATTATCAGTTTGTAAATTGTCAATATTATCAGTAATTCAGTACCTAACCAAAGAAAAAGGAGATTGTATTTGCATGTGTATACCGTATAGTATGAAAAGCAGTAGGACTGGGTTTAAAAAAAAAGTGTTTCTTAATGGATGACAATGGGCTGGACACAGCCTAACCCACCGGCTGGGCTTTTGGCGGGAAGGTTTTTGGCGGGAAAATGCAATAGTACAAAACGGCAACGTTTTAATCGTATTTTAATAAAACTTATAATTTTCTAAGACGTTCATTAATACATTTTGTAGCAATACAAGTGTTAATGCATCATTTACACAATACAAATGATTTTACTAAATTATCTTCTATAACATTTTAATATCTCACCTATTATTTATTTTGAATTTGTATAATTAAACATACACAAATAAATCGATAGAATTGTAAAATGTTCAAACGAGTTACAAAGTTTAAAAAATATGATCGTAAGAGTGCCATCGAGAACTAATCAATACACCTTTTAAATTTTCGGACAAAATCAACCGCATAAAAAAAAAAAAAAAGGTTTTGGGATGAATTTATTAAAGGCAAAGGAAGATCATAGATGTAATCTACAATTTTAAGATGAGTTAGTTTGAAGTTGCTTAAAATTTTCAATACTATATAATTGTAGTCATTTGTAAAGTTATTGTATCCCAAAACATAAAATTGAAAGACATTTCTTTTCAAAAAATTTAATTGCAAACCATCGCAACGCGCGGAACTGCTAGTGTTCTTGATATTAGGTGCAACTATGGATTTACAAAATGAAATGCATACATGTGGACTGTGGTTACAATTAAGCATTTAATGCTCTTTAATCAAGTTACAAGCGAACACGTATACATAAATCTCGACTAAAGGTGTCATGTAACGGAAAACATTGAACAGTACACGATAGGAAGTGAACATTGTAGAAACAAGGTGAAGGCCCCGCCGCGTTTTCGATCCTTTTTTTTCTAAAAGCGCATACCTTATTCATGATATCAAAATCAAAATGCAATATAATGAAATCTAAAAAGAATTGACTATTGAGAAAGCAAAAATAAGTAGGCTAACCCAAATCATATATGGCACTGTTATTTAATAGGCGATGATAAATAGACATGAGTCACATGAGCTTCACTTCCAATAATACTTTAGTTATTGAATTGCTACTGTTTTAAATCGAGGCATTTGAAAATAATGATTGAAGCGGTTACAACAACATGGAAGAGAAATTATAAAGACAATCATAGACATATGCACAGATCATGATGTGTATAAAAATGGCATGGAATAAAACTAAGAAAATGGGTTACTGGTTTGCAGTATAAACAACTATTCGCATCAGCAACCAACGGGTTTAATAACTGTATATTGCTCACCCTCGTCGGCTGGTGCTGGTGTGTGGCGGTATGTGGTCTGCTGTAGCCGGCGCCTCAATGAATGTTGGATGACCTCAAAACGTTGGCTGTTCAATACCACTTATATTAAATCTAAGGATACAACTGTTGGCTGTTTACGTATGTTAGTCATCGGCTAATGCGTGGGGCGGCAAGCGTTTGGGATGTGTTCAAACTGTTGAACGGCACCTCGATTGGTAACTCCTAGGAGGCTCCTCAATTGTCTCCCGACGGATGGTCCCTGTTACAAAATCCAACGCCACTGGTCCATGTTGTACGCCTGCACACAATGTTATAAAAAGGTACAGTCAGCGTTGTTGCAAGTGCCGTTGTGGCACAACATAATGAAACAAACCGCAACGTCCACCTTGTGGTAGACAAACAGAGCCTGGCTCTTGGTGCAAGCGTACATCGTCGGAGATATAACAGGTAGGTTCTATTTCCGAAGCCACCTGCTTCCCTTTCGTATCTGTATGATCTTGATCAGAATACAACGACACGTGAGAAACCTGCATACACACATATAGAAGAAGTGAATGACTGTTTGAATCAACTGCATATATACCTGTGTGTCACGAAAGTGTATATACCTGCATACACACTGCTTCTTACTCATGTAGCATTGCTTTCATGTCACACAGAGATCTGTTTGCCATCTTTCGAAAATGTGGCTCAACCATTATTAAGGAACAAAGGTTTTACCAAAAATTGAACTCATGAAATATAACCCAATTCAAATTACCTTATATTTGCAAAAATATACTTAAACAAACAACGGCAGACAAAGTAACATTTCTGCACAAACGACTCGATTTCGCAACAAAAGCTAAAATCAAAAATATTATACCTTAGCCTGGTATTGCAACCCATACTCGTCTTCAGCTCCGTCAATTACCTGCAAAACAAAAACCAAAACCATCTTCATCACTAAGTATATTGTTCGTGTATTTATTTTTTTAACAATAGTTTTTCCCCAAGTCACTGTTAATTTTTATCAGTCGCTAAATATTAAATAAAGAGGAATTTGCAACAACATAAAAGATTACCTTGTCAAATATAAGGAATTTGTATCTTGTGCACACAGTGTCATGAATTTCTTCACTTGTTCCTGGCTCTTGCCAAAGGAAAATTAAGCTAGAATTTAAAAATATGTGAGCAAAGTGAAATTCATACAAAATAAAAAACGAAACAACCAAAGTAAAAAGTCAATCTGAATATGCTTTATGACGGACAAATTCAAAGATGTAATTAGGGTTGATAAACTTACACAATTAATTTTGGGCTAAATATACGAGTAGCCCGGTCTCTTTAGGTGTTAGGCTTTTTTGGCCTCAAAAAAGTCGCTTTCTCAAAATAACCCAGAAAATAAGCGATTGTGGAAGGTGACGGGCCAACTGGTAGGCTGACTGATGGACCAAAATAAGCCCACTGAAAGGCCGATCAACTTTAATAATTTTATATTGAGCACCGACGTCGGGAATTAGTATAGATATATATATATAATCTCTATTTGTCATCTTTTTTAGTAGCAGAGCCGTATTCGAGGGTGTGCGAGGTGTGCTATCGCACAGGGCTTCAAATTTTTAGGGGCCTCAAAATATATACCTCTTTATATAGTTGTGGCCTCAAAATTCATTTTCAACCTCAAAATGTTGACGATATATGAAATTTTGTTCTAAAAATTTGTTAAACTTTACTTCAAGTGGGTGACAGTGATGAAAAACTTATAAAATTAAAGCTAATCGTTACAATATATTTCTAATTGTCATGTTTAGTTATCATATAAACGATTCTGCACAGGGCCTCCGTTGGCCTAGCTACGGCACTGTTTAGTAGTAACCTAAAGTTTCAAACCCTTGTGGAGGTTCATGACTCTACTCGAGGGTACCAAGCTAGTAAGTTGAGAATGAGTGTGGTGAAATGAATTTCACCGATGGAAGTATGAACGATAATGTTGTAACCGTTTAAGTGCTGAAAACGGGTGAGTCAGATAATGTGCTAAGTTGAATGATATTCTAGCATTGTATCGGCTTTTAGAGCTTTTCATGTGCTCAGGTAAGCTCACGAACACTAATTGATATATATATAAGAATACGAATGAACTTTCATGTATGTTATCTTGAGTAGAAATGCACAAAGCCTTGTAAAAAATCTCAGTCCAAAATCAATATATAAAAGTTTTTTTTCATAAAAATATCAACTTTTTATAGAAAACCAATATGATTTTTCTTCATTTTTTATGATTTTCTAAAGGACGGTCAATTCAGACTTTGCTAGGATCGGTTTTCCCACAAATATCAACTTTTGAAGAACAAATAAACAATCAGAATACAAAAGTTGAAGAGCAAATAAAGAAAGATGGTTTTAAGGAAGGGAAAAAAAAAAGACAAAAAAAAAAAAAAAAAGACAAAAAAAGAAAAGAAAGTCAAACACATATATTTATAGTGCAAAAGCAGCAAAACTAAACATTAACAATATTGCAGTGAAAAGGTGAAAGATCCATGTGCAATGTACAATATATAAATTATAAGGTTATTTACGAGCAAGCTTTTTGGGTTCACACACTTAGATAAACGTCAATTTGTTGTTACAAACTTGCAATAGTTAAATTTATGCTCTAACGAGAGGCTCTGGGTTGGTTCTCTTATTTACATTAAGAATTTATCTTTTTATGTAATTGGAATTAATCAATATTTTTCTTTATGTTCTAGGCTCAACATATTTGGATTTCGTCTCATTGAAGTAGATGGAGACGGAAATTGTTTGCTCCGATCTATAAGCCATCAATTGTGGCTGACTAAGGAGCACTATGAACTTCTTATACAAATAGCCATTGTCGGTTAAGGGCCCAGGCTTACAATCACGAAAAACTATCACGGATTGTGCAACTCTTGATCACCCGACACCACTACTTTCATGTTGCGCAATTGCCGATGTGGTAAGTATTTTCATTGATCAATTTTTTATCAACTTGCAACTAAGTGTCTTTATTTCATCAATTTCACTAAAAGCATAATGACCTTATCTATCTCATGTTTTCCATGAGAAATGCAGCTAACCTTTTGTGCGATGGTATCAAAGTGATAGACAGAGCAATCCTAACGGGGCTTTTTTTCAATAATAAGGTTCAATAGGCGGCACGATTAACAGTACCGAACGATTACAGGAACTACCAATATCAAATGATCTTAATACAGGAGATAATAAAAGTGAGTGAGAGAGCAGCTGTGACTATGTGACTATGGCTGCTATGTTATTTTTGTGATCTCTAACCCTAGCAGATGGCTCCAATATATCGACAAAGAAGATGCACTGACCCTCTTCAACTTTTATTCTTTGACTAAGTAACCCCTGGACTTTATAAGCAACAAAATAGAATGAACAACTTTGGCCCTCCAACTATGTCCTGCACACTAATTACACAAATGAGATAAAAAGGAGATAACATGTTTGGGAGATAGATTAGTTTGGTGTTTTGGAACATTCCCCCTTAATCTGTTTCCAAACATGTCAAATAATTTCAACTTGTCACATAAAAATTTGTGTTGATATACTGGAAGATGTTTAGTTAGAATGTCTGCAATTTGGTTTGAGGAGCCAATTTTTGTGGCACTCAAAACACCTTTTGCAATTTTTTCTCTGATAAAGTGAACATCTATTTCAAAGTGCTTAGATCTCTTATGGAAAACAGGATTAACAGAAAGTTGCAAAGCAGATTTGTTGTCACAGAATAGGTTAACAGGAAGATTAATGTTAACATTTAGGTCTTTTAGGATTTTTTGAACCCAGATAATTTCACACGCAACAGCAGCCATAGACCTATATTCAGCTTCTGTGGAAGATTTTGAGAGAGTGTTTTGTTTTTTGCTTTTCCATGAGATTAAGCACTTATTAAAAAACACACAGTACCCAGTTACAGATTTCCTGGTTTTTATACATTTTGCCCAATCTGCATCACTATATCCTTCAAGAACATTATTAGAACTGTCATGATCATACCTTAAGCCTTTACCTGGAGCACCCTTTAAGTACCTCAGAACATTTAGAGCAGAGTCCAAATGTGATTTCAGGGGTGTATGCATATGCTGAGCAAGGCAATGAACAGAGTAGGATATGTCTGGTCTAGTATGGGTAAGGTAGATCAACTTTCCCAGCAGTTTTTGATACCCAGTTATATTGTCAAGTAATGGGTCTTCTTTAGTGGGAATAAACGGGAGCACAGAGTTGGGTTCCATAGGTGTAGACACAGGTTTACACCCAAGGAGACCAAATTCTTTTAGGAGTTCAAGACAATATTTCCTTTGTGAGAGACAGATATCATTCCCAGTTTTGATCACTTCAATTCCCAGAAAATATTTGAGAGATCCCAAATCCTTTATATTGAACTTAGTTTTAAGAAAAAGTTTGAAGTATTCAATTTCATCTACACATTTTCCTGTAAGGACAATGTCATCAACATAAACTAACAAGGCTATGAACTTGTCATTTTTGGATTTTGTAAATAAAGAGTGATCACTAACAGATTGACCAAAACCATGTTCTTTTAGAACACTGACAAGTTTTTCATTCCATTTTCTTGGAGCCTGCTTAAGGCCATAGAGAGATTTGGTGAGTTTGCAGACCATGTCTTTGTTATTTTCATCAGCAAAACCTTTTGGAATGGTCATATAGATATCCTCATCTAGCTCACCATAAAGGAAGGCATTATTAACATCAAGTTGGAAAAGAGGCCATTTGTTTTTAACAGCTAGGGCAATAATAATTCTAACTGTAGCCATTTTTACAATTGGAGAGAAAGTTTCATTATAATCTATGCCTTCTCTTTGATTAAAGCCTTTAGCAACTAGCCTTGCTTTATATCTGTCTATTTCACCATTGGATTTATATTTGATTTTCCAAATCCATTTGTACCCAATGGGTTTTCTATTAGCAGGAAAAGTGGTTATAATCCAAGATTTAATTTCATTTAAAGCCTCAATTTCAGCATTCATGGCATCAATCCAATTAGGGTCAAGAATAGCTTCCTCATAACAAGTAGGTTCTACACTTTTATTCAGATTGGAAGCAAAGCAAAAACTGTCAGAGTCTAGATTAGAATAATTTACAACCTTTTCTATGCCATATTTCACTTTTCCTTCAACAATAAAGTCATTAAGACTTTTTGGCATTCTAGTGGGTCTGGCTGACCTTCTTGTAGTGATGGCTGGCAAGCCTCCTTGTTCAGGATTGGACTCATCAGAGTCAGGGTCAGAGTTGACATCAGTGTTGATGTCTATGGAATCTGTTTCAAGAGAAACAGTGCCCTCAGGGTGTGTATCTTCTTCCATAGAAGTTGCAACAGAGTTACCATCCTCTTTAAGAGGATTCAACTCTGTGTCATCATCATTGGAAGACACTCTCCCTTCATCATCGGGTCTTTTAGGGTTGTCAACATCAAAAAAGTTTTTATGGTTTAAATCTTTTGACACACCAGTTTCAAATACCTATTTTTGAAGATTGTTTTTCATTTTGAAAGGAAAAACTGTTTCATAGAACTTGACATCTCTTGAGTAAAAAATATTTTTAGTTTCCAAGCTTAAGAGTTTATAACCTTTTTTCTCACTAGAATAACCAATAAAGACACATTTTTCAGATCTGCTATCAAACTTATCAGAATTGTTAAGTATTGTAGCATAACATAAGCAACCAAAAACCCTAACATGAGAGAGTGAAGGGTCATGCCCATACACAAAGAAGAAAGGAGATTTGCCAGGCAACACAGAAGAAGGTAACCTGTTGATAATGTAAACAGCAGTTAGAACACATTCAGGCCACAAGTAAAGAGGTAATTCCCCCTGAAACATAAGGGATCTAGCCACATTAAGAAGATGCCTATGTTTCCTTTCTGCTATTCCATTTTTTTTGGGGTTTGTAGACACAAGAGGTTTGATGTAATATCCCTTTTTTATGAAAAAACAGTTGAAGTCTATTGTTGACAAATTCAGTTCCGTTGTCACTTCTAAAATTTTTGACATTACTTTCAAATTGATTTGACAGCATTTGAGAAAAATTGACAATGGAATCATAGACCTCATCTTTGCCTTTAAGCATGTAAACCCAGACTGGCCTTGAGTAATCATCAACTATAGTTAAAAAATATTTGTAACCATCTCTGCTAGTGATTTTATAAGGGCCCCAAACATCTAGGTGGACAAGTTGACCAATTTTAGTAGATTTATGTTCACTTAGAGGGAATGGTTCCCTGGTTTGTTTGGCTTTATGGCAAGTATCACAGAGATGATCATGTTCAGTTGGATTATCAAGTTTAAGGCTGGGCTTAAGGACATGTAAGACTTGGTCAGAGGGATGACCAAGCCTTTGATGCCAAAGGGTTCTAGAAACAAAACATGAGGAAATGCAGTTATTAGAAACTATCTTACAGGCAGAGTCTACATCAAACAAGTACAGGCCATTGCATTGATTACCAATCCCCACATTCCTTTTTGTTGCAGAATCCTGAATATAGCATTTAGATTCATTAAATCCAACAAATAATTTTTTGTCTCTAGCAAGTTTATGAACAGATAGCAGACTGACAGTGTACTCAGGCACAACTAAAACATCATGTAAAGTAATGTAGTTATTGATTTTTAAATCACCAATTTTAGTGATTAATGTCTGGTTACCACTTGGGTGTCCAACAGTAAGGCCAAGATTAGAAACATCAACCACATTTACCAAGAAATTTGAAGATACCGTCATGTGTTGGTTTGCTCCAGAGTCAACAATCCAGCCCAGACTGATTTTTCCTTTTAAACAATTTGTGTTTGCATTAAAATGTTTTTCAAAATTCAAATTGAATTTTACACTTCCATTAAAAAAGGTTCCTGAAAAACATTTACCTGCCATGTTGGCATTGACAGAACTTTCATTGAGAAGACTCATAAGTCTGGCCTTCTGTTCATTGGACAAGGAGACAGGAGAGCTGCTGGTTCTATTTTCTAAGTTAACTTCAGCAGAGGCATTGTTACTAGTGGCAGGTTTAGCATTGAAGTTCTTTTTATGACCAGCAGGGTAACCAACAAGTTCATAGCATCTATCAACAGTGTGACCAATCTTGTTGCAGTTAGTGCATTTAAGGTTGGGATTGGGTCCTCTGTTGTTAGAATTATTACCAGAAGAAGAGTTTGAACCTTTGTAATTGTTGTTGTTATTAAACTTTTTCTTATTATCAAAAAAATTTGATGCAAAGGCAGAAGCATTAGGTTTAGTTAATCCTGTCCCAAATAATT
Source organism: Artemisia tridentata subsp. tridentata (assembly GCA_021014915.2). NCBI lineage: Eukaryota > Viridiplantae > Streptophyta > Magnoliopsida > Asterales > Asteraceae > Artemisia > Artemisia tridentata. The sequence goes on along the minus strand of CP139504.1, from coordinate 147,357,424 downwards.
CCTGTGGGATTCTTCCCCTGAGACAACAGAAAAATCTGTTTTGACAGATGGCAAAGGGTCTCTGGTTAAAATGTTGCTTCTGATGGGCACATAAGTGTCATCAAGCCCCATTAAAAACTGCATCAGTTTGATTAGCTGGTTATGTTTTTCAAAATGTTTTGCAGCATCACAAGTACATGCAGGAAGACTGATCATAGAGTCAAATTGTTTCCACAAAGAGTTTAAGTTGTTGTAATAATCAGCAAGAGATGGCACATTTTGACTCAAAGAGTTAATGTTTTGTGTATATTAAAGACTGCAGAACCATCAACTTTATCATAAGTTTCTTTTAATTCATTCCATATTTCATAGGCAGTCTTAGAATATATAGCACCAGCAAACAATTCAGGACTTAAGGAATTTAGGATCCAAGTAAGCACAACAGAGTCACAAGTATCCCATTGATTAGCAAGACTAGCATTAGATAAGTCCTTTTTGCAGGTTCCATCAATAAAGCCAAGTTTGTTGTGATTCCTTAAGGCAAATGTCATAGCTATACTCCATATTTTATAGTTTTCAGAACCAGTTAATTTCACTGACACAATGGGAGTACCACTAGTATCATTAGGATGCAAGTAAAGAGAATCACCAAAGGCAAGTTTTAAATCAGAAGAGGAGCTCACATTAATCACAGATTCATTGTTATTAATGGGTGCAATGAAATCATCATCGGCCATAGTGAACAGACAGAACAAAAGATAAATAATCAAACAGACAATCCAACGAAATAGAAGACAAAGGACAGGTATGAACACCAAAAATCCAGACAGAAAACAGATATGAGAACAATCAGACGAAGAACAGGCAATCCCAATCACAGATAAACACCAAACTTCAACAATCAGACAGATATTTGGGCAGATATCAGACTAAGAACAGGCAATCCCAATCACAGATAAAACACCAAACTTCACCAATCACCAACAATCCCAATCAACTTCAACTATCCTAGCCTATCCTCCGTCAAACTATCCAAGATATCAGACTAAATGAAAAAACGAAAAATAAAGAGCAGTGGTATGTGCTTATTCACATACCTTTATTTGACCAAATTAAGACCCAAAACGACCAAAAACTAACCAAAATGCCAAAGATATTTGTGTTTTTGTGTTTGTAATTGTGCAGGTAACGGATACAAGAAAAAGGACAAAAATCAAGCAAAAATCCGGAAAACCCGAGCACGAGAAATGGAAGAAGAATTTAAAGTCAAAGGAGGAAGCCATTTATCAAGACTTGAGCTCAAAATATCAAAATCAGCCCTTGGATCTTACCACATTTGCAAAAACAGTCCCTGGAACAACTATCCATAATTGGCAGGAATGGTCCTTCAATGTTTAAATCTAATAAATCCTAACCTTATTACCTAAATAAACCAAATCCAATAAATAAAGAAAACCCAATCCAATACAAACACAGCCCAATTACCAGCCCACCTCCCATTTTAATAAAACCCAACCGGATCCCACCCTTAACCCATATCCTACCCCGGTCAAACCCACCAAAACCCGGTCAAAATAACCATTAAACAATAAAAAAAAATAAAAAAACGCGCACCAATAAGTTACTGTTCCCCTTTCTCCTTCGTTCTTACCCTGCAACCAAAAATTACCCGTACATTAAAGTGATTCTAGAAGCTACCTGACATATGCTGACACACGGATTGCCAAGGTGGACAAATGGAGCATTCTTATTGGACGAAACACCTCATAAATCTGATCCAAGGGTTGTGATTAAAAATGATGATGATATGATGAATCAAGGGCTATGATTGGTTGATCCTGAAGCTTCCAAACCCTACGGTTACTCTCTCCTCAGCTCCTATAAATACCCCTTGTAATTCACCATTTTGGATGTGAGAGAATTTTAGGTCGAATTTATAGTTAAGTCTTGTCAGTAGTATAATTTAGTTTTAAAATCAGTTTGTAATCAATTTCTCATTTGTAGTCAGTATTTGATATTAATGAAATATAATTTTCCTTTTTAATTCTAGTTTAAATTTCTTTTTCTCTAGTTCAATAAGGTTAACAAGCTTCTGTTTACTATTTCTATAAGCTAATATAAGCTCATTATAGCATTTGTGAAGATTAAAATGTCCTAAATCATTCTTAATTTCAAATTTCCAAAAAGTCAACTAAAGTCAACTGTTGGGTAAAATAAGCTATTTTGAAGATAAGCTAGCCAGGGATGAGCTTATTGCTGTCACCAGCTTGTCATTTGACAAGCTGGAGCTGTTGAGTAGCTCCTCGAGCATTGTTACCCTGTTTTGAGCAAGGGATTTGTAAGTTTCAATCAATTTCAAGCTCATTTCACTGTTCACTTGCTTATTTATGCTAATCTAGTGCTTATTTTGCTTGTTATCTGCTTAAGTGTTCTTAATATTTCTTTTTGAAGTTAATTTGTTAGTTTAATTTAGCTTTTACTAGAATTTGCTTAAAAATCATAAAAAACCAAAAAAGATTAGCTTAATTATAGTCTAGCTTGTTTCAGTGCTTATTTGTTGTTGAAACTTGTTCATTAAGGTTTAATTAAGTTAGTTAAGTAGTGTTAACTCTGAATCCTAGCTTAATTTGGTCAATCATAGTGTAAATCTAAAAAATCAGACATATAAGGGGTGTTTGGTATAAGCGTATTTTGGGATTAAAATCTGAGTGTACTGTTCATTTACCTTTTTGGGAAGTTTGATCTTGACTTAAGTAGCTTAAATGAGTTGTTTGTGGTCTGATTTAGTTTGTTTTGAAGTATCTTAAGGTTCTGAGTTGGTTAGCATAGATTTAAGATAGGCACTGTTCTCATAAGTAGCTTATTGTTGATTAATCCTTTTAAGCTCCTATTTGTGGTATCTCTAGTCTCCTTTTAGTGTATCTTAATGCTGGTATTCATTCACTAGGTTTGGATGTAGTTTGGTTCATAATTGCCCAAGTCTGCTCAGAACATAGCTTGCATCAGTAGCATTATTACCAAATCAGTTGTAGTTTTTTATTTTTAAATCGATCAATATAAGCCCAATTAAGCTGAAATTTGGTATTTAAGATCTTGGGTTGCTAGTACACTTAGTCCATATTTTTAAGAATTTTTAGGATAGCTTTTTCTCAGCTTTTCATTAAGCCAAAAAGCACATCAGTACCCCCATTTTAGGCCTGCACATCAGTTTTTCCTTTTTGCTTATTGAGGATTTAAAGTGTTTATTTGCCTATTAAGTGTAGCTTATTCTGATTCTATTGGTTCCTTTAGATAGTTTTTTAGCCTGCTTTAGCTTTTTCAAATTATTTTCTAGCCTTAGTTAGCTTATTGGCTTTTATGCTAGTTGCTTATTCCCATTTTGTGTAAAGTCATACTGTTCTGTCTTCCCATTGCTTTTTCTGTGCTTATTTGAGGTTAAAAAAAAGTTGTTTTTCTAAAAATTGCTTATTAACTTTTGCTTATTAAGTTTTAAAAAGAAAAACTCAAAAAATAAAATAGATAGAAAAATTGCAAAACCAGGGTTCGAACCCTGGACCTCACCTCACACACAGCCACGCCACAACACACACAACCATCTGCCCTAGGGACTTGTCTCATTAGTTCTTTGCAATATTTTTTAGTTAACCTTTCTTTTTATTTTAAGCTTATATATTCCTTTAGCTTATTAACTGCTTATTTGAATAAGCAGTTAGGACCACTTTATTTTTCTTACATTCTCTTTAGTATAAAGAATTTTTAGAAAAAGTTCCAGATTTATTTTTCAAAGTTTAATATTTTTAATCATTTATTTAGTTTAAATTAGTTTTAAATTCATAATAAATAAAATAAAAATCAAAAAAATAATTTTCTTTTTTCTAAAATTTTCTTTTGTTAATTAGGACTTAGGAAAATTAATTTGGCATTTCTAGGGTTAGAATTCCATTATTTTCACTTTTATTCTCGGGATTAGCCCGGGAATTTGCGTTTTTAAGTTTTCTTTCACGTTTTTAGATACGTGTGCCTTAGATTTACATTTCTCTTGCCTTATTAATTGTTTTTAGTTAATATTTCATTAATTTAGTTTTAAAATCAAAAATCTCACTTTTATTCGCCATTCATTACACGTTTCACGAACCCGATATCACAAATTCCATTCATCCTTCATCGGGACAACGAACCGGGTTACACATATTTCCTTTGTGTTTCCTTTGGACTATAATTGACACAAATCAAGCAGAAGTAAACTCACACCCAAGACTCAACAAGTAACAAGCCTGTGGATTGGGGTAAGCCAGAGCAGGTATTCGTACCACTCAAAATGGTGGCAGATCAAGATGTTAGCTTACCCGCTTGCACCCACACAACTTAACTACTGTTGTTCTTAAATAAGAGGGGAGGAGACTTACAGTGCATAAGGTAGCGGAAAAAACAAGAACCAATCACAAACACCCTAGATTCACTTAGTCTAGGGATGTTTATGATCCAATTATACCAGATATTGCAGCGAAAATAAATCCCCAAATCAGCAATAATTAGGGTTCAAGAGCAAACCCTAATTTTTCCAATTGACTCTAAATAAAACCAGAGCCACCAATTAGACCACCACGTATGTCCCAGAATATAATCGATAACCACCGGAGAGAGCAAGAACCAGCCACCCCAATTTCCAGTAATCGAACCAGAAACCGGATTAAGATAAATCAAAAGAACCTAGCGCTCTGGTACCATGTGCGATGGTATCAAAGTGATAGACAAAGCAATCCAAACGGGGATTTTATTCAATAATAAGGTTCAATAGTCGGCACGATTAATAGTACCGAACGATTACAAGAACTACCAAGATCAAATGATCTTAATACAGGAGATAATAAAAGTGAGAGAGAGAGCAGCTGTGACTATGTGACTATGGCTGCTATGTTATTTTTGTGATCTCTAACCCTAGCAGATGGCTCCAATATATCGACAAAGAAGATGCACTGACCCTCTTCAACTTTTATTCTTTGACTAAGTAACCCCTGGACTTTATAAGCAACAAAATAGAATGAACAACTTTGGCCGTCCAACTATGTCCTACACACTAATTACACAAATGAGATAAAAAGGAGATAACATGTTTGGGAGATAGATTAGTTTGGTGTTTTGGAACACCTTTTCACCTCTTTTTAATGTTTTACAGCTTGGAGTGGAGTAATACAGATGCATGATCGATTTGAAAGATTATTACCTTGTAGAACTTTTTCTTAAGTCATCACAATCATTAAGTTCTTAATGGTTTTCATGATTGGGAAAACCTTTTTACAAGGCAATAGTCTGGACCAATCCTCCATCACTATTACATGTTGGCAAACTTGAGCTTTAGAAATCAATATATGTTGGTTGTGACCTTATAACCCCTCATCTTGGGATTCCAACTTACGAAAAAACTCCTGAATTATTATCCCATATGGGAAATACTTGACTACGAAATGGGAGTCTACTCAAGTATGAAGTATCATGCTTTGATGTACTTAGAGGTGGCCAAAACTCAGATCCAAAAAAAACCGGATCCGGTTCACAGTCAAAGCCCAAGATCCGGTTCCGATTCCAAACTGGATCGGATATTTTCGGATTCGGCATATAAAATACCCGAACTGGTAGCACCGGTTCCGGTTCGTTTCCAAACCGGATCGGATCCTAAGAACCAGTCGAACGGGATCCCAAGAACCGGTCGACATAAAACTAACAGTGGGCATGTCGAATTTTGCGTTTTCGGGTTTTTTTTCGTTCGCGTTTTCCACACAATAAACTTAATAAACTTCGACTTTTATTAAAAAAACTCATAAACGTCACACACAAAGTACTTGAATTACAAATTTAATACATTTCGACTACTTATTCTTATTCGGTTTCATCTCCATCTTCATCTTCAACTTCAACGGCGGACCTTGCGACGCTTGTAGCTTCATCGTAAGCGACTTCTTCTTCGGAGAGATGGATTACATAACCCTCTTCCACCTCGACCTCTTGTAATTGTTTTTCGTATTCCATCGGGTCTTCAAGTGTTGAAACGTGTTGTATACGTTCATTCCCATCTAAATAATCCTTCAAGCAAATACACATCTCCAAAGATAAAGGTGTGAGTCTTGTTCTTTTTATCGACAATACCCTTCCACTAGTAGAAAAAGCGGATTCCGTAGCAACGGTAGAAGCTTGTACGCTTAGTAAATCCCGGGCCATTGTGGCTAGAATGGGAAATTGAGGTTCCCTTTGTTTCCACCAATTCAAAACATCAAAATCCTTTAACTCTTCGAGTGTGATAGTGATTAACCAATCGGTTCCCGTATATCTCCCAAATTCGTTGCTTGATAAATTCTCACTTCTAGCCCGTTTACCACTTTCTTGTCTTAAATTTGAAAATAAGTCCAAATTCGGATACACGATTGTAGACGAAGCCCACATGCTTGCAACCGAACTCGTTCCCACATTTGATTCACCATATTTCTCAAAATACACATCAAATAAACGTTTGAAATTACTCTTAAACGTGTCTTGGGCTTTTGTGACATAGAAAGGGTCTATTTGGTTCAAATCCAAGTCTTGTGCAATTTTATCGATAAGATATTCCACCCCGGTAATGTTCAAACTTGGGTTAATTGCGGCGGCACAACTAATTACCAGTGGAATTTCTTGAAAATATTTTCTAAGTTTTTTTTTTCATCGGTAAAACCATATTTGCAAAAAGTGGACCATCATATTCGTATGCCCCTAATTTTCTACACATCTTAAAAGGTTGGTTGAGGACCAAATGACTCGTGGGATAACAAACACCCGATAACATAGTTGTTGCGGTTTCAAAAACTTTGAGCAATTTGGTTATCTTTTGAATGAGACTCCAATTTTCAACCGAAAATGATACCATTTCCTCATGCCTAGATGTAGCGCAAAGATTATCATGAAAATGTTGCAACGTTAATTTTTGGCGTAAACCACTAACAAACATGTTATAAGTCGAATTCCATCTTGTAGGCATGTCCCAATTTGGAGATAAAAAAATAGAATTCGAGTCATGACACAATTTTATATAATCCACATATCTTGTGCCTCCACGTTGAAAAATATCTTGTAACATTTTTCTAAAAACTTCTCTTAAATTATACATTTGCTCGGTCGCTAGTCCGCTTTGCACAACCAAGTTAATGATGTGTGCAACACATCGACTATGATAAAACATGCCATCAAGAGGTGGTCGATAATTTAGTATTAGCCTAGACACCACATTTGTATTATTAGAAGCGTTATCAAATGATATTGAAAAAACTTTTTTTTTTTCTATTTTAAACGTTTTCATAGCGCATCTCAACATCATACTTAAATTTTCACCCGTGTGCGGATATGCAAAGATTTCAAAAGCAATAGTACATTTCATCATTTGCCAAGTAACGGGATCAACCCAATGTGCTATAACACAAATGTACGAACCGGGCAAACCATGACCCGCCGACCAAACATCGGTTGTTAAGTTTACACTAGTTTTTAAAGCATCAAAACCAAGTATTAGTTTCTTTTTAACCTTTACCCAATATTTAATACAATCACGTTTAAGAGTTTGACGACTTACATGAGTGTTTCGTGGTTGAAGCCTTTGTTGAATCAACCTCGTTAACCGAGGGTTGTCGAAGTGGTTAAACGGTAAACCCTCTTGAATCACAAAGTGTGCTAAATTTTGATGAAGCGCCCTCTCGTCATATACAAAAATACTCCCATCTCGTCCCATAGTACTTTGTTCCGATCCCGAAACGCCTATTTTGCCTTTACAATGTATAGTCGTGTGCTTCTTCAACATAGAGTTCCCGTCGGATCGGACATAAGTGTGACAAGCTTTACATCTAGCCTTTTTTTATCCATCCGAGAACTTAACCAAGTCGAAATTACACCAAATTTCTTTATTTCGGGTTGTTGGTTCAATCCCAACTTCAATCGGTTCATTTGTAGAACCTTGAGCGGTGGGATTACCGGTATTTGATGATGAGTTTTGAGAAGCTCGGTTTTTAGACATCGTGAGCGTTTTTGATCAAGTTTGTGAGCATTTTTTGAGCGTTTTTAGAGTGTTTGATTGTTGTGATTCAACCAAAATCAACTTTGGTATTTATAGGGAAGATTAGGAGGTCAAAATGGGACAAAATGTGGGATATTCCCGTTAGAAAACGGGCAAAAAAAAGCCAAACGGCTCTATTTTGGCTACTGTCCCGATTTCCAGAAAATAAGGCATATAGCCGTTGGATCCGGTTCGAAACCGGTTCCCAAGAACCGGATCTCGAACCGGTGTTGAAATATCTGGTTCCGAACCGGTTCTAGCGCCAGAAAACACGAACCGGACAGGAACATGCGGATCTTCTAAGAACCGGACCGGATCTTGCAGGAACCGGCTTTGACCGGATTCGGATTCGGATTTTTTTTGGTTCCGATTCAGGAACCGGTTCAGATGGCCAACTCGAGATGTACTTAAGCACAATGAATTAATTTGTGTGTGGTGTCTATTCAAATCTGAAGTATTTATAATAGGGCAAATCGCACAAAAAGGTATCAAAGTTAGGGTCTTTTTCTAATTAAGGTATTATGCTTTTTTTCGCGCAGATTTGGGTACCCAACTTTTTTTTTTGGCGGATTTGGGTTTTTCACTAACTGTCGTTAACAAAGTTCGTTAGTAAGTTACATGTTTGGTCCTTGAATTCGAGGACTCATTTCATGAAACATCCACAAAAAAAAAATTCGAAAAATATTTATATTATTTCGAAAAAAATATTTTTTTTTCGAAAAATATTTAAAAAAAAAATTAAAAAAAAAATATTTCGAAAAAATTAAAAATATTTTTGAAAAAATTAATATTTTTTTCGAAAAATATATTTTTTTTTCGAAAAATATTTAAAAAAAAATTAAAAAAAAAATATTTCGAAAAAATTAAAAACATTTTCGAAAAAATTAATATTTTTTTCGAAAAATATATATTTTTTTTTCAAATATTTTTTCGAAAAAAATATTAATTTTTTCGAAAATATTTTTAATTTTTTAATTTTTTGAAAAAATATTAATTTTTTCGAAAATATATATTTTTAATTTTTTAATTTTTTCGAAAAAATATATTTCAAATATTTTTTAATTTTTTCGAAAAAATATATTTTTAATTTTTTCGAAAAAAAAAAAATATATTTCATTCCAAAATCATTTAACTGACATCAGTTTAACCTTACTAAAACCCATTTGTTAAAAGCTAATAGAAGATCCAAATTTCATTCCAAAATCATTTAACTGACATCAGTTTATGTAGGTTGCTATTTCTTAAAGGAAATAAAGACATTGTCACATTGCTTCCATATTAGTCTCCTAGATCCAATAATAAAACGATCCAATAATAAAACGATTCGAGGTGAATTTATGTGTGCAACTTCATTTTTTTCCGGCAACCTTCATTTTTTTCCGGCAACTAAAAATTCTTCCTCAGTCGCCACCATCACCACCTAATCTGAGTTTGATCAAAAACCACTTACAACTTTACAATAACAACAAAGAAATTTACAATCTCAGATTAACAAAGAAAAATCCATTCGAAAACAAGTACAACCAACAAAACAATTTTCATTAATAAATCCAAATTCAAACCCATCTCTAACCACTAATCTTTAACACACACCACATCACAACTCATCCAACAATCACCTCATCCCACTTTGACTTGATCCTAAACCGTAACACATAAGTGAAACCTACCTTGGATTTAATCAAACTTCATCAGCCTCTTGTGAGCTTGGGTTCTTGCTTCGAACCAGCCAAGAAAGTAAGCAAAAGGGTTTTACTTGTTGATATTCGCCGTAATATTGATGATAAAAGGATTAAATGATTGGATGTTGGTGAATCACTTTTTAAGAATGGGGACGATTATTGTGTTGATCTGATGTGATTGAGTTGCTGCGTGTTTTCCTTTTTTTTGGAACTAGGGTTCATGACTCATGAGTGATAAGAGGTAGTGGTAGGATATTTATGTTTTTCGAATTTTTAGATTTTTTTTTTTTTGGGTGTTTCATGAAATGAGTCCTCGAATTCAAGGACCAAACATGTAACTTACTAACGAACTTTGTTAACGACCGTTAGTGAAAAACCCAAATCCGCCAAAAAAAAAAGTTGGGTACCCAAATCTGCGCGAAAAAAAGCATAATACCTTAATTGGAAAAAGACCCTAACTTTGATACCTTTTTGTGCGATTTGCCCTTTATAATATGATTTAAATCTGAATTGTAAGTGAATGTGAACATGTATGTTTTTGGTAGCAATGGAAATGAGGGAAGAGTTTTTTTATTTTTATTTTTACAGTATTAAATCATTGTATTCTCTTTTTGTGTAGCATGTTGAAAGTAGAACTTTAAACAGTTGTATAATTTTGTGATTTTGGAAGAATGTTGACATTGCTTATTGTTGGATCAAGGGAATAATGTTTGATCAAGTGTTTGGCTTAGGGAAACAATATTGTAGTCCAGTGACGGAAACCGGGGGTGTCCCGGGGGGTCCTGGGACACCCATGAATTTTTGTTGCGCAGTGTTAATTTTGTTAAAAAAACATCGTTTTTTTTTAAATGCACCCGGTCTCAAAAACTTGTGTTTTTAGTATTGTTTGATTTATTTTAAGTGCATCTCGTCATTTTGTGTCATGGGTGAGTCCTTGTTTTGTATATGCGTGTGTGATTGGTGCATGGGGCCTTTTGATTTAACAAATTCATATGTTGCTTGTAATTGAACCAGTCAACTAAACTTGTCCAAAGTGTTATCGCTTGCTTAACTTTAACAAACCAACAAATAAAATCATGTTTTTTTCTGCTCTTTTTTTCCCATTAAAATTCAAACTCTAATAATACTTTCTAGTATACTGTATACACCGGGTTGTTGAGTGAGCCATTGAATGAATATGTCATTTGAGGTTAGAGCTACTTGTCGTCCCATGCATTCAATTTTCAACTTTCGTTGAAGTAGTAAAAAAATTATTGCCAATTTCATATTTGATGAGCAGGGCCGTTCCGGAGATTTTGGGTGCCCTGGGCCGTAACTAAAAAAAGGCCCTTTTATAGAAAAATATGCGAATAAAACAACCATTATCGATGCCAAAAATAAAGTTATATATAGAGAATAAATTTTAAATATTAGTCCTACTATAACTTGACATATGCATCTGTTATAATCATTATATTGGGTTTTAAATCAAACATGTCCTATGTATATACCAGTTGGATTTTTTACAAATTTAGTGTCCCTCCAAATAATGAGCCCTGAGCAGTGGCTCATATATTGCCCATGCTCATCACCGGCCTTGTTGACGAGCGTTATGACTTATGAGTGATTACATTTCAGAAGTAAGCGAGCTCACAGCAAGTTATGTCACGCGTTAATGAAAACGAGTAGGTGGGATATTTAATACTGTACGATTATTTTGGGTTTATGGAGTATTTTTCTTTCCCTCATTTCACTAGGAGTTTTTACTGTACAAATGGTCTAGCAACATCTAACTATATATAAGGCTAAAGGGAGTGGATTGTGAGTCAGTCACTGCTACCTCAACGTCATCTCAGCTTTGTTTCTACTCTCACTTCCCCTCACTCCTTCTAACAATACATATGTTTTTGGTCACATTTCCCTCACCTTTCATTAAAATACTCACTTTATAGAAATATACCTCACTAAATACCCAACACACACTCACAAATCAAATAAAAAATATTAGGGATAATTACTAATATGCCCCAGTTTTCCAATGCGTTTGCTTATCAGACCCGATCTCACAAAATTCTGATATTAGACTGGTTTTGGGCAACTGCCAAGCGTCACTTTTCTGCAAGTGACAAGTGACAAGTGTCATTTTCTGACTATTTTTTGAGCAACTTGTGTATTTTTTGGGTAACTTTTGTATTTTTTTGGCAACTGGAGGACACTTGTCATCGTATGGGTCGAGATGCCCAGTTGCCTAGTCTAATATCAGAATTTTGTAAGATCGGGACGGATAAGCAAACGCATTGAGCAACTGGGGCATTGTACTAATTATCCCAAAATATTGAAAACAAAAAATACACATGTTTCCTTAGTGGTGAGTCGGTCACCATACAATGGCAAATTGGCCGTGACCCTGTGTTTGTGGATTTGGTGTCGCGCGTGAGTGAAGGTGTCATGGAGCACACTCGCCATCCACTCCGCATAGCCTAAAGCATAAAGTGTATGTTCCTTTTCAATTTGTTAAGATTTTTTGTTGTTTTTTTGTTTTCGGCATTGTATCCCGGACTGTTGCTAGCCACTTGCTAGTTTTTTGAATAAAGTTTGTTTGGCCGTTCAAAATATATATATATATATATATATATATATATATATATATATATATATATATATATATATATATATATATATATATATATATATATATATATATATATATATATCTTTATATATAATAAATTAAAAGTTTTTTGAATGTCATAAGGCCCATTTCTGACGTCATATATTGACGTCATATTAACACCTGGCAATTTGATTTCTTCTTCCCTTTCTTTTTGCTACCCTTATCTCTACCGACCCTGACTTCTTCCCTTTTTTTTGCTAACTCCTTGCAGTTCTCTCATAAATCAAGTTATCAACCATCCCTTTTCTCTCAAAAATCTGGTGTGCCGATCATCAATTAGCGCCGTGTTTATATTTTCCGGTAGTTTTTTTTTTTTTTTTTTTTTTTTTTTTTTTTTTTTTTTTTTTTTTTTTATGTTATTCATTCTCATAATGTGATTAAGTAACTGATATGTATCTTTATATACGGTTAGGTTTTTATGTTTTTAGATTTTAGGTTAGGGGATATGGTTTTTAGTTTATTATACATCCGATTTATTAGATTAAAAATTTTAATTATGTGTTTAGTAGTTAGGATTTGATTGACTCAATGGATTGGAAGTGATTATTGTATTTGTGCTGGTTGGTAATCTTTTTATTTTGTTTTGGTTATTTCGATCATCTTATTTTAATAAGTGTAGGCTGCGTTTGGTTTAATATACGGGTCGAAACCCACTGTTTCAGGATGACAGTGGGAGGTAATTTTAGTTGTTTGTTGTATTGCTAAATTTTCTTAGATTGTGTGGTTGATAAAACATGTTTAGTTGTTTTGCGATTGATATCCAGGTACCACAAGAGTGGGCTGGTTGTTGTTTTCGACTCAATACAAACGCACCCACATAAGGTGTGTTGGGTTTTTTTTCTTCCGTGAGGTTATGTAAGAGTTGGAGTTGCTTGGGTTCGACCACCACCCACGTAGGGTGTCACGGCTCGGTTAGCAACAACACCACAAGGGGTGTTGAATTTTTCATCTGTGTTTGTGTTTAGTTTGGTTGGTTATAAGGACCTCAGGTGCATTGATTGGTGTGGTCAGGCTTTTGTCGTGGTTTCTTTTGCCTATGGAGAGATTGACGTGAATGGTTGCCTTTGTGTGAGTCGTTTTGTTTAATCTTGGTTGAAGAACAGCCCACATTCTAAGTTTTTGTATGTGAAAGTGGTTTACAATCTTTGTTGGTCATGTTTTAGAGTGCGTGATATAAGCTAAGTTGTAAATTTGTTTAAATGTGTAATTTGGAGACTTGTGATATATCCTTCTAAATAAGCCGAAACAGGTAACTGACATTCTGGTGCGAGGTATGTAGTATCTTGCAGTTGATAATCTTATAAGCCATTAAAGTTAAAGTTTCATCCTTTGTAAATTAAAGTAATGTCATAAGCCTACTAAATAAGCCGAAAGCCTAAACAGAGTCGAAGAGAGTGAAATTGACATTGAAACAGCAAGATCTGATGAGTTGGAAGATCTTGAACCTGGTAGTCCCAAACACGAGGCAGCCACAAAGCTACAAAAAGTTTACAAAAGCTTTCGAACTAGACGAAAGCTTGCAGATTGTGCAGTTCTAATAGAACAAAGCTGGTATGTGTTTTTTAAAAATGTTGAATACTAAATCATATAGCGTATTTTATTTGTTCGTATCTTAATGTAACTTTGTTATATCTGTAGGTGGAAGCTCTTAGATTTCGCAGAACTTAAAAGAAGTTCTATATCCTTTTTTGATCTCGACAAACAAGAGACGACCATTTCACGTTGGTCATGAGCAAGAACAAGGGCTGCCAAAGTTGGAAAAGGCTTATCAAAGAATCGCAAAGCTCAAAAGCTTGCCTTGCAACACTGGCTCGAAGCGGTAAGTTAACTATTTGCATCATTAGTAATTCTTGCTCATATGGGTTATTTGGTTCATATTTATTAATTTCATCTCGATTCTGATACAGATTGATCCAAGACATCGTTATGGGCATAATCTTCGCTTCTATTGTTGAGTTTCAAGAGTAAGTTGCTTGAAGTAATCATCAAATCATATGTATGTATATACGAGGATATTGTTTCGTTAAAGAGAGTAATTAACTGGAGTTTTATAATTTGTTTTAGGGATTTTAAAGCCGTGTCATCCCAAATACTACCTCAACACAAATCTCTAGAACTTGTGATCGGTGCTCATCAATTGGATGTTAGATGGTCTCGATCATAGTTTCTGTGACTTGTAAAAATTGTTTTGATGATCTAATAACTGTGATCACATCTTTCTCTCTTTCTGTAAGCAGGTTGATGCAACCCTTGATGACACCGACATCAACCTGATGAATAATGCTCTCATCAACAAATTCCCCAACCACCAGGTACGTCTTTCTAACTAATCTCTATAACTTCGAAACGCAAAATTCTAACTAATCTGCACAAGAGTGGGCTGGTTGTTGTTTTCGACTCAATACAAACGCACCCATATTTTACAGCCCAGCAATTGCTACATCAGAATTCGGGGGTTATACACATATTCTTGCTGATAAGGGAAAAATCATATACTCGTACCACGTCAATGACAAAACCATCTCCTTCTCTTCTATTCCTTGTGTAGCAGGAACAAACCATGTGTCAGCATGGGCCATGCTCGAATGCACCAGGTATTGTATTGCTTATTTGCCTTAATTGTATTTATTTACCTTTACTTTCCTTGAAAAATCATGTTCTATATAGGTTAGATGGTGATCGTGTGCATCTTGATTCTAAACAAGATAAAGAGGGCCACAAGGAGGATAAGATGCATGGTGGTGGCCCACCGGTCACTGCAGGGAAGCCGCTTGATTCGGCTTATGTTACTAAAAATGTGGCACTTGTGGAAGCTGGTTGCGCCAATTTAATTAGGCATATTAAGAATACGAAGGCTTATGGTGTGAATGTTGTGGTAGCAGTAAATAGATTCTCGACTGATACAAATGATGAAATAGGAGCCGTGAGGTCTGCTGCATTAGCTGCTGGTGCATATGATGCAGTTGTTTGTACTCATCATGCCCATGGTGGAAAAGGAGCGGTTAGTTCTGACTCCAAAATTATACTGTAACATTTTTGACCTTTTAAAGGGTGTTTGGATTTGCATTTTAAAACTCGATTTCATGAGTTTCAAAAAAGTTGATTATCTACCCTTTAATAAAAAAATTAAGGAAAAACTTAAGCAGTATTAACATGGTGTTTGGCATTGCGTGTGGTGCTTATCTTTTTCTGCAGTTAAGCAGTTTGATTGTCTGAAATAAGCAATCCCAAACGCCCTATAATTTTTAAAAGAATCAAACGTGTCAAATACTTGGACTCTGATTATCTAAGTATTACTCGCTAAGCTTTTTTCATGAGATCTTATCAGATTGACCTTGGGATTGCGGTTCAAAAGGCTTGCGAAAGTGCTACAGAGCCTTTTAAATTCTTGTATCCTTTAGAAGCAAGTATAGAAGACAAGATAGAAGCTATAGCAACATCATATGGTGTCAGTGGTGTCAAATACTCTCAACAGGTACTAAAAAAATTTCATTCGCGTTTGACTCTAAGGGACAAACACGTAACTTCACTAGGTATTTCTTGCAGGCGGAGAAGCAGATTAAAATGTATAGCAAACAAGGCTTCTCGGGACTTCCCATCTGTATGGCAAAAACTCAGTAGTCGTTTTCAGATAATCCTGCTGCAAAAGGAGCGCCAACCGGATTTGTGTTGCCGATTAAGGATGTAAGAGCAAGCATTGGGGCGGGTTTTATTTATCCGTTGGTTGGGACCATGAGCACGATGCCTGGCCTTCCTACCAGACCTTGTTTCTATGACATTGATCTCGATGCTGCTACTGGGATGGTTAAAGGTCTTTCATGAAACTTTTGTATATATGTAGGTACATGATGTACTCTTCTACTTTAAATCGTGTCTTTGTTTTTAAGTAAAAATAAAAGAAGAGTTTGCATAATTGCTTTTTTATTTTCATATCTGCTAAAAAGATTGGAACAAACCCGGCCACCACATTAGTCCTAATGTACAAAATAACACAACTTCATCCCACAAAGACATACAGGCATCAATAACACTTCTTTCGAGCAGCACGCACATACTTATTAAACATCAACAAGAATACAAAGAGAACACACGGAGATCCCTTATAATGGGTCAATCACAACTATGACATAATCTAATAAACCTCGCAACTTGAAGAGTATTATTTTTTTATTATTATTTTTTTTTGTTAACTTTATATGACTATTATTTTTGTATATGCAATTTTATTTGTCAAAAGTGGGAATATTTTGTTTCTGTTGTGCTGTCAAAATGGCAGTTTGGTTGATGCATTTTGCTGTCAAAACAAGATAGTTTAGTTGTTTTTTTAATGACTTTGTTTTACTTACAATACAATTTTTTTTATTGCCACCCGCGAAACCCGCGGGTCTATAGTCTAGTATATATATATATATATATATAGATGTACAATTAATTTATACATTAGTACCTACATATATTAATTGGTCAACACTTATAGTTAATGTAGTATTTAAAACACACTCTTAATAAAAACGATACATTCAGAACCCGTGCTACGCACAAACATTGAATCTAAGTGTTCATCGAGTAATGTTTCTGTGTAGTGGCGAGTGTATGCGTATCTATAGTTTAGTTCGTTGCATGAAACGTTTTTTGAATATTCAATGGAAGTTGTTATTTTTTTCGTCCAGTTTTTGGTTGGCGTTGGTTCAATTTTATTCTTTACTTTGATGTTTAAAAATTTAAAAATGTGTGAGGTTGTTTTGGTTTTGTGGTCTTTATATTTTCTTAATGGGCTAGTGGGTATTAAATTGTCATGGGGTTTAAAGCGACATTTGTTGTTTTTGAATGGTTGGGACCCGTGCGATGCACACGGGCTCGTTGTAATTGTTCGTAGCATGTTGCTCAACCCTAATTTATGTCATTTTGGTGTAACTCTATGTCTCTTTGTATACCCCCGATTAATGATCTGTTGTAACTCAATGATACTTGACATTAAATTTTGGGACTCGATCTTGAGTATCTTGATTATTCCACATTAAATCAAGGGACTCAATCTTATAGTATTATAGATTATTGAACTTTGTTAATTATAGTATTTTCATGGTTCGATTCTATTAGTATTGGGTCAAATTTGAAGTCTATTTTGGAGGGTGTGTTTTGCGTAGCCTGGTGGTCAATTTGGACTTTTCGAAATCGTCTCTTATATGACGATAAGCCTCCTCTCCGATCGGCGATTATGGAAGACATCAAGTCGATTTCATTTCTATGGTGTAAAAATAGATGTAAATGGTCCTTCTCTTAGGAGGAGTGGCTTAAGAATCCTCAATTGATTACTTTGTAATGTTTTTTTCCTCATCTAGCTCCTTGCTAGTTTTAATAAATCTTCGCCGTTCAAAAAAAAAAAAAAAAAAAGAAAAGATTATTGAACTTTGTTAATTATAGTATTATAGATTATTGGACTTTGTTAAAGTATCGTGTTGATTAAACTTGTAGACCTTTAATCAATGAAAATGATAAATTAACGGAGAAAAACAAATTGCTAAGTTATTTGCTTTAGACCCATGTCGAGTGTCGACTAAGACCAAACAAAAAGAAATTATGAGGTGCTTTAATCTTATCATAATTAAGATTAGTGATTATTATAATAGGGAAAAGTGAATGTGTAGTTGTCGTGTACGCAAGTATGAAAGTCTACGATGTAGTATTGGTTCAAATGTATCCAAATTACATCATATTGATCGAAGGATGATAATATGAGTTATGACTTTTATTTGATGAATAAAACCCATTGTTTTAGGCAAGATGGCAAGGTTCACATATTTTCATCATACACATCAGTGTCACGTCAGCTTTCTCTCTCATCTCACTTCCCTTCACCTCACTTCACCTTTTAGTGGGCAATGGAAACCCATCTTCACCTTAACTCACTTTTTTTTTTTTTTTTTTTTTAATAATTACACAATTAAAAACGTAAACGTAAAAATATAAATACAAAAACGTATACATACAAAATAGAAAACTTTTATTCATAACTTAAAAACATTACACAGACTTAGAAATTAAAAATACTTAATTAAAAACTGGAATTAAATATTACGTGACAAATGCTCGACCAAATCGGCACGAAGGTTTTGATGCATTTGAGAGGATCTGATGTACCTAATAACCTTTCGCATTTCTTCATCAGATCGTAAGGGGTCATCCGGTTGATGTGCTTCCTCTGAGTACCATTCGGGAGATATTTCCTTTTTTTTGTCTTTTTGAATCATGTTATGTAATATAATGCAAGTATACATCATATTAACTATTCTTTATTTTTTCATGATTTTTGTGGGATTGGCAAGTACCGCCCATCTCTTTTTCAAAACAACAAATGCCCGTTCTACATATTTCCTTGTCGATTCCTGCATTTGCTTATACCTTATTCTCTTGTGGTCATCATCTGCTGGTTCTGGAATCGTCTTAACGAGTGTTGCCAATTTCGGATACCTCCCGAACTATCCAGCTGAAAAGAGTTCGACTCATTCGGAACCTATTTCGGAAACTACATTCATCGTAGAACGGGTTCTCAGAAAAATAGGCGTCGACTAAACGTTCATGAGCACCATAATGATCTCGATGAAGGCGTTTTATCGCCGGACGATTTGCTTTTCGTGTATTTTTAATAAACGACAACGACTTGCAATAAATTTCAATCTCCGACTTGTAACTTCTCGTTCTTCTTCTGAGTCGGTGAACATAATCGTATCGGAATTCATTTGGAAAATAAAAGGAATGAGATATATGTTGTTTGAATGATATATTGAGAAGATATGTATAAATATTGTGTAGTTTTGATGTATTTATAGAGTAAAAAGGGGTAGTGGGATTTTTTTTTTTTTTTTTTTTTTTAATAATTGCAACGGATAGATAAAACACATGGGCCCCATTTTTTTTTTCCTTTTTCGCTTAGGTGATCAAACCACCATAACTATTTTTGGTTTTTGTGTGTGGCACGTGAACTTGGGATGTAGGCAAGGAATATCGCGCGTGAACTTGGGTGAATTGGTGAAGTTTTCACCACCTTGCCGACCGGCCTTAAGATGGAGTTTGCACTTTGTCAACAACTCTTAATGTTAGTGGTTACATTCTTGTATATGATCTTTCAAACAATGTAACAAAGCATTGACATAATTAATAATAATGATATAAATTGACAAAAGAACGGATATAGAATCTCTTTATAACTACATTTATGAAAAATACATCATTTTAAAAAGATTTTATACATAACCTTACATGCATGAGAGCCACATATTCGTTATCCGCATTATAATATCACTATTTGTTACTTCTTCCGTCTAAAAAAAAGTGTACATGTAAAATTGTCAAATTATAATTTGTGTAACTAATGCATGTTTTAATTTTCAAAATTTTGTTTTACCGTCACAATTATTGAAGAAATTAAAAATGAGCAATTAATACAAGTTTTAATTATAAGGACAAAATAGGAAAACAGTCATAATTATTACTCATATGTAAAAACTTCACAATGTTTTTTTGACAAATATAAGTAGTAAGGTGGATATTTTTTTGTGAGATGTAGAGAGTAATAATCACCAAAATTTACAAAGCCGCAACTTGCCCAACAAGCAAACATCCTTTCCTCTCTTCCTTGTGTTGATCGGCCAAAACCCAAACCGATGGATTTTGTTATCTTGGTTTAACTAAAATCCAATCTGCTTAATCATTTTTTTGTCAATTACTACTTAGAGCACTGGGTACAGTGGTGGCGTGGCTCTCCTGCCATAGACAAAAAGTGCTGTCACGTCAGCAAAACTCTCTATGACACCAGAAATCTCATGGCACCACATTCTGGCCGTTACAGTTGGCACCAGAAAATGTGGTGCCACAGATTTTTTTTTTTTTTTTTTTTTTTTTTTTTTTTTTTTTTTAATAAAATAAAACATACACAAGATTCCTAATTTCCAACCTAGATACAAAGATGGTCATATACTATTGGGTGTAAAATAAAGAAGTAATGAAACAAAAGAGTGTAAAATGAAAAAGTAAAGAAATAAAAGGGTGTAAAATGAAAAATTACAAATATACATCTCATCTTCTTTCTTCTAATCTTCTCCATCGCACCTGCAAAAAAAAAAAATCCCAACTTTTAGATTAAAAAAAAAAAAAAAAAAAAAAAAGGCGCCACCAACGTTGTGGTGCGCCGTCGCAAAAAGTGGGCTGGTGGCCATGGCGCCACCGTACCTGGTACTCTTAAGGAGGATTTGTATCCGTGTGGTGTTGTTGAGATATTGTATGAATCAACTAAGAAAAATGACCGCTTTCAGTTATACAGCTTGTTCGATTACTCTATGGTGTTGATGTTAGTCGATTTCCACATACCGAAAGAATAAACAATAAAGAACTAGCAATTGCTTTTACCAAGCAAGTCGGCATATGTGGACTTGAGTTAGAAATCTTTATATTTGTTATTGTTATTACGTCTGTTGCTTTATCTGATCTAAATATTGTGTTTGTACGTTTAAAAATCATTTTATAACACTCATTGATTTTCAAAAAAAAATAGTAGCTAGCATTTTAATATTGATCAAAAGATTTCTTATGGATAACTATTATTTAGTTACTTTATTCCTCTCAAATTATAAGTTCATCTTTCTGTTTCAATTTTGTCTAAAATACTTTTCAAAGGTCAACATGGCATGCTATTACTATGACGTCTTTTTTTTTAAATATAATTGTGTAAAATATGAAAGCGAACTAACAATTTGAGACGAAGATACTTGTTACTATCATACACGATAGCCACCCATTAAAGATATATTTAATAGTGATATTTTATAAACATTACTCGCCAACCGAATTAAGTGAAAGAATTGATTTAGTTGAGAGCAATGCACACTTTTAAACCATCAAGTGAACCAAGTGAAAGACATCATTTAGTTGAGAGCAATGCATGTTTCAAAATCACACGCTAACCACGTATAAAGGTACAGAATGCGTTTATGAGCTGTATGATAACCGCCATCTGTTAAAGTTAATGTATAATTATTAATATACGTATGTCCGGTTTCGAACCCGAGACTCAGGATTGCACACAATACGTGAGAGTTCCAATGGTTTGAATAAATTAAATATATTTTATATATTTATTTATTCATTTCACAAATAAAACACTTAACGGTCGTTAGGACTTAACAGGGTTTGGATAACGCTCGTTAAAGGACTAATTATGCAAAGTGGGAAGAGAAGGATCTAGAACCCAAACCCATTGGGTTTGTTCGGCCGATCCACCCTCTATGGGCTTGGAGTCGGTTTGTGGTAGAGTAGGGAACAAGCTAGGGATTGCCTATAAATACAATTCACTTGTGTTTAGTTTTTCCCTAATCTTGAAACCCTAACTAAGCCAAACTTCTTCTTCTTCTCTTCCTCTTGCTCATACTTGTTCGACCCTCTTTTTAAATCCACTAGGATTTGGTGATCAAGTGTAGCAATAAAGTGTTTGGTTTATTGGTGATCAAGAACCTAGCTTTTTCCATTGGAACGCTAGTATCTCGTGTGTACAAGAACGAGTAACAAGCTTATTTTAGCTTGTGTGTTTGTGTTTGTGTTTGGTTCGATCCATATAAGCCCTCTCCTAGGGTTTATATTTTGTTATTGGAAGCACACGATTCCTTGTTCTTGCTAGGAATCAAATAAGGTACGTGTCTATTTAATTTTATGTTAATTAATTATATGTTAATAAGATCCTATCCGCTGCGTATGTGCTTTGATGTATTGTTCTTGATTATGTGTTTATAGTATTTTATGATTTACATATTCCAACAGTGGCATCATGAGCCCGTTTTAACATGTAATTGATTACATAAAAACCTTAAAAATTGAATCTTCATTAGATACATGCAATTGTTTAATCTAGGGTTTATTTTTTTATATAAACCCTAATTGGGTCGACACCTAATTAAAAGATTTAGGGTTTTGGTTTTTGTAGAAAACTTGTAGAAAACCATAGGTTTGCATGCAATTTTTAGGGATTAATTAATGAGTATCGTATATGATGTCATTAATTAAATTAGATTGCGTACATGATATGTTGACATGATAATATGTGCAATATGGGATCCATGACAAAATCTTGCATATTTTGTCATAGAAAGTTTTGTGTTATATTTGCTGTAACACCCCAACCCGACAAGGGCAAAGATGTCACAAATGTGGTTTCACATCAGATCAAACAAAGCATACATTTCAAATAATACAGAAATTCTCAAAGGTTACAAATGAAATTCTAAAATTTACATGGTTACAACGGAAACAAAACTAAACACTAAGTCTGCAAAAGCAACTCCTTCTAATGGTCTCTACTTCAGAACACTATCAAAGTCTTCTAAATCCAAAAGTCTCTTCACTCATACCCAAACCCGTCGTCCTGCTTATTACCTGCCGCACACGAAAAGAAAACGTGCGGCTGAGCTTAAAAAGCTCAGTGAACAGATACATATACAAAGCAAAGAATAACGAAACAGAAATATAATATGGAGCACTGGGAAATGTCATAAGGGATAATCAAAGCAAAAGAATAGTAAGGAAATATAGGATAATAAGAGAAGAATAGGATAGTCATCTACCACGAGCCCAGAAACTCAAAGTCATAATCTCAAAGTCAACATCTCAAAGTCATAGTCTCACAATCAGAGGGGATACCTCTTAGGCAACCAGATAATATGAGGGGTGTCCTCATGTATCAAAAGGGTGGAGTGATCAGCTCCCAGAAATGTGAAAGGCATGTATTGCACACAGTACCAGTCACCTCAAAGTCATAGTTAAATCCACTAAACATACAAATCTAGGATTGCAACCCATACGCCCCCAAACTCAAAGTCATCCCAAAATCATAGTAGCCATGGCAGAAAATCATAAAAGGGACGGTGTGAGAAATCACTCCCCCACACGGGAGTCATGCCAGTGGTGCATCACAGACATGGCCAGGTTACCTTCCTGGCTAGGTAACATAAAAATGGCTCGGGTATCAAACTAAGAGTCAGGTCTCAAAGTCATCACAAAAGGTCATATATCAAAAGGTGCATCTCAAAGTCATATCACAAGGTCCATAGAAAAGGGTTCATATCGAATAGTTCATAATAGAGTGGTTCACCAAGGTCTTCTAAAGTTCATATCATAGTTTTAAAAACAAAGGGGATCTTAATTAAAGTTCAAAGTCTTTATCCAAGGGTCCATCTTCAAAGTCTTTATTCAAAAGATTCATTTTAGAAAGCTTAATCAAGGTATTTAATTAAAATGGTCTTTAAATTGGTTTCATAAAGACAGTCATTAAAATAGTCTTCATAAAAGATAGTTCAAAACAAGTAGTTCAACACCTTAGTTAGTAAACCATTTCAAAATCCTTAGTTTAACAAATCATTCCAAAGTCTTAGTTTCTCACAAAGATAGTTTAGAACTTTAGAGCAACTTGGCAAAGGCATAGGTCAGATAAACTATGCTCAGATCATAATCAGAAGTATCATAACGAATTATGGATAACGAATCAAACAAACGAATCAAAGCGTAGGGAACATAGCAAAGGTTTAGGAAATCTTAACTGAATCATAACTCAAAATCAATGTATAGAATATGAGAACCCTTACTAAAAAAGGGCAGAGTATCTGTACCTTAAACCGCCAACGAATCCATAAAATAAAAATAGGAAGTCACTCCCTCTTGAGCGAATCTACACGAATTAATGATCGGCTAATTATTAATAGTCAATTCAAATCAGATTTACTCGTTTTTCGTCGGCTTTTCATTTTTAGTAACTTTTCTAATTTAGTATCGTTACAAAAGACAACTTATCATAACTTAGGGTTGAAAATGTAATTTGCCATAGTTTAGGGTCTTATTAGCCATTAAAGCAAGGTCTAGGGTGATAATATTCAAAGTTTAGAATCCCATGTGTAATTGTTTCATTATGACAAAATAAATGCAGACATTGCACGACTCATACACGCACGTTATGTGTCCCACTCATGATTTGACCTATCTTGGTTTACACACACAAAAATTAAGTATGAGACATCAACATCACCAACAACTATATGTACAACTTTTAAATTCATTTACTCAGACACACACACTATGCGATTACACCTTCATAGCAAACCAACATACGACTCTATTTTGAACCCAATATAGTCACTACAACGACCCTACATTACCCGCATGAACTCAACCCTTATTTCATTCTCACACACCCACGTTTGACATGTAT
The DNA here is from genome assembly GCA_021014915.2 of Artemisia tridentata subsp. tridentata. Taxonomy (NCBI): domain Eukaryota; kingdom Viridiplantae; phylum Streptophyta; class Magnoliopsida; order Asterales; family Asteraceae; genus Artemisia; species Artemisia tridentata. The sequence continues at coordinate 147,332,789 of CP139504.1, read as the reverse complement.
AAAACGACCCATGCAAACCTGTATAAAAATCTCATTAGAACTGCCCCTTCAACCCCTCAAAACTTATCCTAAACCAGCCCTAATTCGACTCTTCTGTACTGCCTAGTTCGACCCACAAATAGCCCACCTAGCGACTCTCTTCTTACAGCCACACGACACTTATATTGGTCACATAAAATCATGACTTCCCTCTACTCGACACCCTCTTTATTTACAGCATGGGTTCGAAAACAATAACATAACAAGCATGTGTTTTTACTCTCTTATTTTAGTTCGTAGGGACAGTTATACAACACATCAAAACAGAAACATGAGGGTTGAAACAAGATAGAGGTCGATACATATATGAAAGTTTCTCACAGTCGCTATTTTACGTGTTACTCTTTATGATTTCATGTGACGTTCAAAACATATACATGTGCAATATTTTATTTTTTGTCGACTCATATAAGCCTTTAGATGCCATGTTAAACGTTGGTGATGATATCAAAAATAGAGGAAAACGAGACAATACACTTACCCTTGAAGCGTGATAAAAGAAGAGAGCAAAAAGGCCAAAGGAATCACGAGCAAAACTCCTCTTGAACCTGCTGTATAACCCACGACTACACATGAACACCCGCTATAGCACGAGACACGATCAAAACCAAAACAGAGACGTACACGAACATCTAAGGTACCAATCGCGAACCAAAGCTTGGTACGAATAAACAGACCGCAACCCACACCACAATCGTGTCACCTTCAAGCTCCCTTCGTGCCTTCCTTTCTTGGAGTTTTAAGAACTGCCGACAGATAGGCATTTCTAGGTTTTAGGGTGTGCTTGGTTGTGTGAATTTCGGTTGGAGAAATGAAGGGTATATAAGTTAGACTTGGTCAGTAGGCATGCAAAAATAACCATGGTCATAAGAATGTGTTTTGAATTTTCGGTATGCATTAAACGTGTAGATTAATTGTTGATCCTAATGCCTATTTTAAAAGTGTGTTATGGAAGGTAAGTGGAGGATAATTTGGTCCACCATATAGTTGATTAGCCGAGATTTAGGGACAATATATGGGGAAATGGTTGTGACACAGCGTGATTTTAGGGGTCACAATCAAAAGGCTTTATGTACATGAAAGTCAAATGGTTAAATCGTGTAAGGTTACTATAGGTGTAACATTTGATTTCTTTTGGTGCAAGGTAAGCTTATTCTCCAAATAAATAGAAGGACACAATTATATCAACTTGCATATATAGTTTGTTCCATTAAAATGTCCATACTTTTATTCATAAGTTGCTTGAGCAATTTCATATAATACTTTAGGTTATATGTTCATATCGTACAGTTTGGAGTCATAGCATGTTATATAACTTACGTTTTAATTTATAGTGTATTTCATAAATTCTTAAAATTTCAAATTCAGAGGGTATTTTGGTCATTTCAGATTGTAGTAATTTTGGGGTTTTACATTTGCCACATGATTTTAAGATAGATCTTAAATTAGGGAAGACCCTAATATATTAATTAAAATTGGTTATGTGCAATGTGGTATCTAGTTAATTAAAACTTAGGTGGCCAAGTTATTTGGCGTCTGTGGACCATTGGGCACAATGAGCTCGAAAACCAATGGGAGTTTTGTTAATTAGATAAATTAAAAATTCACATAGATAATTAATAGGATTTATCAAAAAGGTTTGCATGTGGCTATATGATATTGATTAATGATCATATACGTGTTATTATGTGTTTATTTTTATTTTTTTAATTACTTGTTCTTTGTGTGTTTAAATTATGATGGATTGTAACAACAAAGAGGGTAATTTTTCAAAATAAAAATAAATGAACCTAATAACTATGAAACCTTTGTAGTAAACCATTTAATTGCCAAGTCTTATGTGCCGACAGTGGTTCGCTTCGCACGGTAATTTGCTCCCAGGCGAGACTAGCAATTAATAACTTACTACATAAATAGTTTTAAGCAAGAAAATCATAAGTTTTAAGCTGATTGATGTGACTGTACAAAAGTGGTCGAAGCGGCGGACCTATTATTGACAAACTATAAAGTGGGTATAAGGTTGGTTCGCATTAAATTGTGACCTTAAATGGGCGCGTTTTTAATTAGCTTCGGCGGACGTTTGCCCCTCCGCTCGCCTGTGCGTCAATAATAGACTTACCAAGTACACCATGAAAAAGTACAAAACATCTTAAGGCAATGTTGTAAGTTTCTCAACGCCTCAATTAAAAACTTTGAAGATTTGAGCTTACGAATGAGTAAACGTTTTTTTTTTTTTTTTTTTTTTTTTTTTTTTTTTTTTTTTGTAGAAAAATATATGATAGAAAGATGAATGCATGGCATCTTTGTACATATTTTTTTGATTTTACACATCAAAAATTTATACCCTTTAAATTTAAGTAATATGCCGACCAATTAATAAAAGAAACACCTAAGATGACATTCTACCATTGCTAGCACCCTCAGCTGATGTAATGGTTTTCAAAGAATGAAGTCAAAAGGGGTAAATTGAGCACTTTTATTGCTAGCAGCCTCAGCTGATGTGATGAAACGGCGTCAATTTACAAGTTTCAAAATTGGTTAACTTAATTGGGCACTTTCATTACTAGTAGCCTCAGCAGATGTAATGAAACGGCGCCAAGGCATAAAGATTTGGGGATGAAACATGCTTACATTTTGCAACTGTTGTTGGCAATATAATGTAAGTCCCATGATTTCTAGGAATTGCAATTGGATATTGGCAATTGGGTGATCCCGTACCTTATTGAGTACTTTCATTGCTAGCAGCCTCAGCTGATGTAATAAAACGACGTCAATTAGGATCCTAGTTTCCAGTGAAAATTAAATGGTTATTTAACCAATGGGTGTTTAATTTTCTTGAAAAGTTTATTATCAAAAATACTAATTTTTTGAACTTTTTCTGTAGAAATGGCCCAACTCGGAAACACTCCAAACATTACCTCCGCTTTCAAAATGATGATTGAAAAGGAGAAATTGACTGGGACGAAAAATTTTAACGATTGGTATCGCAATCTAAGGCTTGTCCTTAGGATAGCCAAACGTTATGATTGTCTTAGTGAGCCTCTTCCGGTTGCTCCTCCTGCTAACTCTACTAATGAGTTACTTAGAGAGTACAATGAAGCTTATGACAAGCACAATGATGCGGCTTGTCTTATGCTATCGGGGATGGATCCTCAACTGGTCAAACAGTTTGAGAATCATGGTCCGATGCAAATAATTGAGGAACTCAGACGTATGTTTGAGAAACCTCCAATGGCTGAGTTGTATGACGTACTTGACAATATTGAAAAGTGCAAGCAGGAAGCAACAAAACCCGTAAGTACCCATGTGCTTGAAATGAAAGGTTATCTTGACCAGTTGGATGCACTTGGATGCGGGTATGTGGAAAATGTTAAAGTCGGCCTCATCAATAAATCCCTCAATGAGGAATTGTATGGTGACTTCGTGCGCAACTTTAACATGCATTGCAAGGGGAAGACATTTTCTGACTTGCATGCAATGCTCATTGAACATGAGAAAGGACTCGCTAAGAAAGCTCCTACACCTGCTGTGATGGCAATTAGAGGTGGTAGGGTAGCTAAGCCCGGTAAACCGCACAAAGCGAACAAGAAGGGCAAAGGGAAAGCTGACAAAGGGAAACAGGTCGTGATCCATCAGCAGAAGCCCAAGAAGCAGAATCCTCCTCCCAAGAAGGATTATCCTAAAAAGGATGCGGCTGCTTGTCACCACTGTAACACTCCTGGACATTGGAAGAGGGACTGTCCATTGCTGCTTGAGGAGTGTTGTAAGAATAAGAATGCCAAGGCTGGGCAAGGCGCCAGCACTTCAGGTATTTTTATGGTTGAATTATTTTCCTTTCCTCGTAAGCAAAATGCCTGGATATATGATACAGGATGTGGTACTCACATTTGTAATACATTGCAGGGGCTTAGAGGAGTGAAGAAGCTGAACTATGGGGAATGCTACTTGTATGTCGGCAACGGTATACCTGTAGTAGTAGAGGCCATAGGGACTTTTGATTTACTGTTACCTTCGGGTTTAATTTTAGTATTGAACAATTGTCATTACGCACCTTCTATTGTTAGAGGTGTCGTTTCAGTTTCTTTATTGTTCGATAATGGTTTTGAGCATACTTTTAATAATAATGGAATTTCTGTTTCTTTAAATTCTGTTTTTTATTTTAATGCTATTCCATTAGATGGTGTGTTTGAAATTGATATGAGTAATCATACATCCAACGGAAATGATTCTATGTATAGCATCGGAAATAAGAGAATCAAGTCTAAATTGGATTCGTCTTATTTATGGCACTGTCGTCTTGCTCACATAGGCAAGAAACGCATGGAAAGGCTGCAACACGATGGGCTTTTACAAAATGTCAAAGATGATTCGTTTGACAAATGCGAATCTTGCATATCTGGGAAGATGACGAAGAAAACTTTTCATAGCAATATGGAAATGGCTTCGGATCTACTTGGATTGATACACACGGATGTGTGTGGTCCACTTAGACACGTGTCAAAGCGCGGTGCTACCTACTTCTTAACCTTCACGGATGACTATAGTCGTTATGGTTGTGTTTATTTACTTAAACACAAACATGAAGTCTTTGAGACATTCAAGGTTTTTAAAAATGAAGTAGAATTACAACTCGGAAAGAAGATTAAGGCCCTTCAATCCGATCGTGGTGGTGAGTATTTAAGCCAAGAGTTTAAGGATTATCTAGCTGAGTGTGGCAATGTCCAGCAACTCACTTCTCCTTATACGCCACAGCAAAATGGTGTATCTGAAAGGAGAAATCGTACCTTGCTTGATATGGTACGATCTATGTTTAATCTTACAACTCTTCCCTTATCCTTTTGGGATTATGCTCTTGAAAGTGCTGTTCGCATATTAAATATGGTTCCAACAAAGAAGGTTTATAAGACTCCATATGAATTATGGACTGGAAAGGCTCCCAACTTGTCTTACTTAAAGGTCTGGGGTTGTGAGGCGTTTGTTAAACGTGACTCACCTGATAAACTCCAACAAAGATCTGTTAAGTGTATCTTCGTAGGATACCCTAAGGAAAAAAGGGGTTACTACTTTTACTTCCCACCAGAAAATAAAGTCATTGTGGCTAGATATGGTGAATTCCTTGAGGAGAGTTTCTTGACTCAAGAATTCAGTGGGAGAGTATATGATCTTGAAAATGATCATGAAGATACGTCACCTTCTGAGAACACTAGCACACTTCCTGTGGAACCTGAAAGTTTAGGTCCTCCACCTAAAGTTGAAGTGGTACCCATCCGTAGATCTTCAAGATCTACAAAGGCTCCTGACCATCTATGTTTAAACGTAGAGGATGAGGAAACTATGCTAGGGGATCATCTTGATGAGCCAACTAGTTATAGGGATGCCATTAATAGTCCTGAAAAGGATAAATGGCAGGTAGCCATGGATGGGGAAATGCAATCCATGAAAGATAACAAAGTCTGGATTGAAGTAGACCTTCCACCCAATGCTAAGGTAGTTGGGTGTAAGTGGCTCTTCAAAAAGAAGACGGACATGGATGGCAATGTGCACACCTACAAAGCTCGTTTGGTGGCTAAAGGCTTTACCCAAACATATGGTGTTGACTATGAGGAGACATTTTCTCCTGTGGCCGACATTAGAGCTATTAGGATTCTTATAGCCATAGTTGCCTACTATGACTATGAGATTTGGCAGATGGATGTCAAAACCGCCTTTCTGAATGGTCGCCTAGATGAAGATATCTATATGGCGCAACCTGAGGGGTTTGTGAATCCACAATTTCCTGAGCGTGTATGCAAGCTTCAAAGATCCATTTATGGATTGAAGCAAGCATCCAGGCAATTGAATAAGAAATTTGATGAGGAAATTAAGAAGTTTGGATTTACTCAAAATTTCGATGAGCCATGTGTATACCACAAAGTTAGTGGGAGTAACACTACTTTTCTTGTCCTATATGTCGATGACATATTAATCATGGGAAATCATATACCTAGTCTTGATGAAGTTAAGGCTTATCTATGTGAATGTTTTTCCATGAAGGATTTAGGAGAAGCAGCGTATATCCTTGGAATCAAGATCTATAGAGACAGATCTAAGCTGTTGATCGGTTTAAGCCAAAGTGCTTACATGGATAAAATATTGAAGGGATTCAATATGCAAAATTCCAAGAAGGGATATTTGCCCATGCAAGTAGAACATGGCTTAAGTAGCGAAATGTGTGCTTCTACGCCTGAAGAGGTGGCATACATGAAGAAAGTTCCGTATGCTTCGGCAGTATGATCTATCATGTATGCAGTTAGATGTACAAGGCCAGATGTGGCATTCGCACAAAATTTAACCAGTCGTTATCAGCAAAATCCAGGGAAAGATCACTGGCATGCTGTTAAGAACATTCTTAAGTATTTAAGGAATACTAAAGATATGTTTCTAGTTTTCGGGGGAAATCCAAACGCAGAACTGAATGTTACAGGTTTCTGCGATGCGTCCTTTCAGACTGATAAAGATGATACGAAGTCTCAGACGGGTTATGTTTTTGTCATAAATGGAGGAGCCGTAGACTGGAAGAGTAAAAAGCAGAGTACAACGGCCATGTGTGCTACAGAAGCTGAGTATATTGCTGCATCGGAAGCTACACAAGAAGCTGTTTGGATAAGAAAATTTATTTCGGATCTTGGAGTGATGCCGTCAAATAAATTACCTATAAATGTGTATTGCGACAACTCTGCTGCAATCACATTCGCCAATGAACCTGGAGTTATGAAGGGCGCCAGACACTTTAAAAGAAAGTATCACTATGTTCGAGAACAAGTCGAACAAGGAGAAATCAATGTACTCAAAGTTCACACATATGACAATCTGGCTGAGCCTTTCACGAAGGCATTACCTATGGAAACGTTTACTCGACATGCTCAGGGTATTGGTCTTCGTATGCCAGAAAGTTTCATGTAAATCTGTTGATTTAGTACATTTGGATAGGGACATGTAAACAATTATTATTTTAATGAAATAAAGTGCGGATAATGTTTATTCTCATTATTAATATTTGTGTCATAAATTTGCATGTTTAAATCCGTGAATAAAATTAATTTATTCTAAATAGTCCGTTGTCAATTAATAATATGGGAATATTATTGAACTAAGACAAATGTGAGGATTGGTAGAATGTACTGTAAGCTTGAGACACCAATGTCACATGATATTCAATATTGGATAAATTGGATATAGGACTTATCCCAACCACATGATTATACTTTATGGATCATAGTCATTAAGTATATCATGAATATTTATCCTCTGACTTGAGATACCAGATAATTGCCGAGGATGTAGCTCATTTTCTGTAAGGTAGTCTAACGCTATCCGTAAAAGGTAGTTATAAGGGCTATTTTCGAAAGTGATGCGAAGTTCGAGGGTTATGCTCGTAGTCAATAAAGGATTTGTTCCTTCAATTTTGTGTTAAAATTTAATACTACTTGGCCACTCGTAGGATTGACAAGATGTTTGCGTGCGCACGCCCAAAGTCTATCTGGAAGACGTTCAGATGTTTTGGTAATCTTGATCAATTATGTATAAACGAGAAACTAATAGTTAATTATGGAATGACCGAGATCCATATCCATATTAACGTGGTATTAGCAACAAAAGGATAAGTGTGATGATTAAATTCATAACGTGGTTTTTTAAGGAAAACCATACTCGGATCGAGCTGGGGGCATTGGGATCTGTTAAGCTAGACTAGACCATGTCATTACTATATTAATAGTTATCCAAGTGGGAGCTGTTAAAGTTAATGTATAAATATTAATATACGTATGTCCGGTTTCGAACCCGAGACTCAGGATTGCACACAATACGTGAGAGTTCCAATGGTTTGAATAAATTAAATATATTTTATATATTTATTTATTCATTTCACAAATAAAACACTTAACGGTCGTTAGGACTTAACGGGGTTTGGATAATGCTCGTTAAAGGACTAATTATGCAAAGTGGGAAGAGAAGGATCTAGAACCCACACCCATTGGGTTTGTTCGACCGATCCACCCTCTATGGGCTTGGATTCGGTTTGTGGTAGAGTAAGGAACAAGCTAGGGATTGCCTATAAATATAATTCACTTGTGTTTAGTTTTTCCCTAATCTTGAAACCCTAACTAAGCCAAACTTATTCTTCTTCTCTTCCTCTTGCTCATACTTGTTCGACTCTCTTTTTAAATCCACTAGGATTTGGCGATCAAGTGTAGCAATAAAGTGTTTGGTTTATTGGTGATCAAGAACCTAGCTTTTCTCATTGGAACGCTAGTATCTCGTGTGTACAAGAACGAGTAACAAGCTTATTTTAGCTTGTGTGTTTGTGTTTGGTTCGATCCATATAAGCCCTCTCCTAGGGTTTATATTTTGTTCTTGGAAGCACACGATTCCTTGTTCTTGCTAGGAATCAAATAAGGTACGTGTCTATTTAATTTTATGTTAATTAATTATATGTTAATAAGATCCTATCCGCTGCGTATGTGCTTTGATGTATTGTTCTTGATTATGTGTTTATAGTATTTTATGATTCACATATTCCAACACCATCTACATAAATAAAATACATAAGAAAAAGTTTTAACAAATTTGTTCAGGACTAGTTTTTGTCTACTTTCGATTCACTTGAACTAAAATGCACTGTTCATTTTTTGTTTCTTTATGTCTAACCATAGTGATGAACGACAATTATGTTATTTGTACAGATATCAAAATTTAAATTGAGATACTATTCATTCTAAGATTTTGTTTCATTAGAATGAAAGTTATCAATAATGCAATAAAAAGACTCCATATACAGTATCACATTTCACATTTGATATTTTGGTTTCACGAAAGCACACATTTTATTTATTCAATGCCCAACTCAACCACCTTCATTACTCCTTACAAGTTGCAACTACTCCCACTTTTTCATTTAATGTCTAACCCAACTCTTCATTTGCCTGTGTTCAAAACTTCAAACTAAATAAACCCCAACTACTCTAACCTACCCACTTTAATAACATCACCAATCACCACCATTCATCTATATTATTCTTTATCCATCTCACCTTTGTAGGGAAACGGTTACACTTTATTAATAAAATCTGACTTACAATAAATAAAATTAACAGTATATAACTAACAAAAAATTAAATACAAATAGAATGTAAGCAAATAAACGATAATTAAATAAAACAATAAACTAATAAAAAGACTTACTAGATCACCAACGGAGATCAGCAATGAAGCACTACAAAGCCGAGGCATGTGTTTGACACGCTTCCCTTAAAACAGATTCTTCGTCTGTTTCCCAGGGTACAACAGCCAAAACAGTAAGTTGTACTGTCGGACTTAACTAAACTGCCAGGAATTTCATCTTAAGAGATGCGTATTCCTTTTGTTGGAAATCAATAATACTTATTGATTTGATGTGTGTAAACTTGTGAAATTAGGGTCTCTATTTATACACAATAGACTCCCTCTAAGTTTACCCATCCCACCGATGTGGGATTGAAAATCAACTATTTTTCCTCTTTAGTCATGATACCGAATGACAAACTTTGAGACCCGATATCTCATTCACATCAACTCTATTTTAGACACATAAAGGCTTATTGCGAAGCTCTCTTCGAGGAGAACACAAACCTACAAACTATTACTTATATATATGACACATACATATAAATAATTGTGTCCAAAGTTGGTCAAAAGTCACTTTTGCCAACCAATTTTCCAACAATCCCCCACATGAATGGAGATCGGTCGTAATACAAAAATTACGATGAAATTCCAATAGTTGAATCTTGCAAAGGATAGGTAGGTGTGACCCTTTGAACCTTCCCTTGTGAAATGCACTTAGCCTCCTAGCTGTCAGTAGACGCGATGTCTTTGAACTGAGCTGCTGTTTATGTAGACGACAATACACTTCACACAAGACTCTCCCTAACATTGTTAAGTCCTCATAGTCATGTTCATTATGGTCCTGAACATTTGCCTGGTTCTGCAAGAGCTCTTAGGATTTGCGCCCCCCAAAATTCCCTTCGAAGCGACCCCACTTCTCTCTCACATAGGTGATTTCATCTTGAATCATTAAAAACATATGCTTGTGATTTCATCTTGAATCATTATGCTTTATGATTTCATCTTGAATCATAAAAGCCATATGTTTAACCTCTCAACAAGTCACATTTATTATAGGAATGGACTAGAAAGTTACAATGTTAAGTAACTCCCCTATGTTGACGTGACTTCCCCCACATTTATATGATTAGGTTGTCCTATTGAACCCAGATCTTGGGATCTCCAGTCAACTGGGTTAGGTTTTCCTTCATATAAACTCATTCCTATAAGGGCTTTAGTCCCATTCCTTTAGACGACTTACTAACTAACTCTCTGCTTAATCCTTTCGCAAGCGGATCCGAGACGTTATCTATTGACTTTACATAGTCAATTGTGATAACTCTAGTTGAGAGTAGTTGTCGCACTAATCAATGTCTATGATGGATATGTCTCGACTTACCGTTTTACATTGTGATATGAGCTTTGTCAATTTCCAATTGACTATCACACTTATTACAGATGGTCGTTACCGGTTTACACCATCTTGGTATGTCCTCTACGAATAAACGTAGATATCCCAAAGATTCTATAAATATATCTCAAAAAATAAATTTAAATTCCATCATAGATTTCGCTATAAAAGTCTGTTTGAAATACTTTCAAGATTTCCAAGACATGGCTTCCTACGTAGAGTCCATACATCCGCTCTAGTGGATCTAGATTCTTTTATGTAAGAATCCATATTTGCATTACTCTACCATTATATAGCAGCTGGATATCTTCCAAAATGCAATATCATAAGTATCATAGTACTCGTGTAATACTATTCAAGTGGTCATCACTTGAATTACTGGTATATTTACTAAACCTGGTCATAATTTATAGATCAGGTCTCACACAAGTTATAGACACACAAGACGCCCTATATTCTTTGAGTATTCAAAATAGGCAACACCTCTACCTCTATTTTAAATAGATTTCTAAAGACGTCATTGGAGTTCTAGCTAGGCCGGAATCCCCCACATTTAACCTCTCAAGAATATTGTCCTTATAGTGTTTTTAACCTCAAAACACATCCATCTGGTTTCATATGATCTTAGTTCCAAGAACCATATCAATCAACCAATGTAGTTCTTGTCAAATCTTGAGTCCAACATTTCATTAGTGGATTTGTTCATCTTGATATCACTTCGAGTGATAAGTATACCATCTATGTATAAACACACGACTACATATATACCAGTGATTTATTTTTCCCACATACATCCATTAATTTTGAATCCATGTTCTGGCATGACGTGGTAGAAAATTTGGATATCATTGTTTGAGAGCTTTTCCTAAGTCGTATAGTGACTTAACAAGCCTACAAACTTTGCTCTCTTGTCAAGGAGCCATGAAACCCTCAGGTTGGTTCATGTAGATTTCTTCTTCTAAATCCCTGTTTAGAAAGCCATTCTCACATACATTTTTGGGAGACTTCCAAATTTCTTAAAGCAGCAATAGCAAGTACCATCCTAATAGAAGTTATTCGTGTAACTGAAGAATATGTATCAAAGTAAGCTAGACCTTCTCGTTGTCTAAACCCTTTAATTATCAATCTTGCTTTATACTTCTCAATGGTTTTATCGACAACCTTTTGTAGTTGTTAGGTATAAACCATTTGTAGCCTAGTAGTTTACCACCAGGAGGTAAATCCACGAGCTATAATGTATCATTTTTGTAAAATATAATCTATTTCACATTTGATGGCTTCTTTCCATTGAGCCCCTCTTGAGGAAGTTACCATTTCTTTGTAAGAAGTAGGTTCATTTTCTACCATAAAAGAAACGAATCAGATCCAAACAATTTTTCGGTTCTTGCCTGTTTGCTTCTTCTAGGTTCAACCTATTCTTCTGGGTTGATCTTGTCTCACATCATGGAGATCATAATCAATCCCGTGTTGTTACTTATTATGAACAACATTATCATCTTAATGTCTCTCATCATGAAGGACATCATCATTTAGTTGCCTCTCATCATGGACAACTGTATCGTCTAGTCTAGATGAACATCCATTTTTCTCAGATAAATAAGGAAACACAGTTTCAAACAATGAAAGTTTTCCTTGATTCCATTATCGTATCTTTGTATATATTCAGATTTTCTGAATCATATACAAATAAATGATAAGCACTACTGTAATGAGCATATCACAAAAATATGCAATCCACAGTTTTAGGTCCAATATTTTGAACCTTGGGTGTCGGGACAGATAGACACCCCCCACATTCGTAAGTACTTATAGGATGGTTATCATCCCATCCATAGTTCATAGAACTATCTTCTTTTCCTTACAAGGGATCTTATCTAAAAGATAAGTAGCCGATAGAATCGCTTTCCCCCACATGCCATGGTTTAAACCAAGACTTTAATAACATGGCATAACCATATCTTTTAAGGCACGATTCTTTTCATCCAACAATTCTTTTGAGGCGTATAAGGAGCAATAAATTTGTGTCTTATTCCAATGTTTATCACATACATTTGGAAATGGAGACACATATTCACCTCCGTTATCACTTCGAACCGCCTTGTTTTCTATAATAAGTTGATTCTCAACTTATTTGTATAGATCAATCTTGTCTATATCCTTACTCTCAAGTAAGTATAAATAGCAATATTTTGTACTACCATCAACAATTACGATGAAGTACCCGCTAATTACTACCTAAGTAGGTACCGATTCCAAATCACATAAGACCACGTGAATCAAGGGTTCAGTTAATTTCCGGTCAACCGAGTGAAAAGACAATCTTGTCAATTTGGCTTCAACACAAGTTTTACTTTTATAATCCGTGTTCGTTCATTTAATTAAACAATGTATTGAGTTAAAATTTACATGTCCGAGTTGGCCATGCTATACATTTAAAGAATCAAATAAGCTGAATTCATACTCATTTTATTAAAACAACCATTAAAAAAAATAAATTCAGCTTAAACATTTAATGAAGGGCATAACCTGTACCGACCAAAATTTTGTTCAATGTTAACTCAAGTTTATTTGATTAAATAAAATAAAGCCAAATTTATTAAGCAACCATCCAGACACAAGATTCCTACGAATCTCTGGCACATACAACATGCTGGTTCACTTAATTAAGCTCTTTTCCACATGTGAATTTCAACATCACATTTCTTTTTCCCTTGCTATTAGCAGTTGTAGAGTTGCCCATAAATTGCATCTTTCCATTTTCTGCTGTTTTGAAAGAGTTAACCAAACTCTTATCAACATACTCATGGCATGATGCCCAAATGTTATTCCACCATGTCGGATCCCGCCTTGGCAACAATTTTCATGTCATTCAGGCCATTTAACCCATAGTTATGGCACATAAAATCTGAATGCTTTAAAGCATCTACCGTACACATAACTCGAGTATCGGTCTCCCTTTCATCAAGTTCGGGAGCAGATCCTTTAGATGTCACTCGTGACATTCCAAACATTCTGTTAATACGAGATTCCGTTATTAGTCTAAAACTAAATTTGGAATAATTAACAACTTGATATATCACAAAGTGTTTCTTAACAAAATGATTACATCGAATTTTGTTTAAAACACTACTGTTTTGTAAGATCCATTATACAAAACCGCTTTTAAAGAAGTCTTCTATTAAAACAATTAAACAATATGGCATATTACATAATGTTTTAAACAAAAACAAATTTGTAATATGATTTTGTCAATCTTCTTCAAGAATATTTTAATAGATCTGTAACACATGGTCTAATTCTACAATGAAACTCGACAAGGTTTCAAAATAGATTTACTCTTCCAAAGAAACTCAACAAGGTTTCTATAGATCTACTTTCATATGCATAAAGTTTCAAGAACTATATTTAGATTATAATAAAACTCAACCTGGTTTAAATAAGCTAAACAAGTCAAAGAAACTTATCCACCAAAATATGATAACAGCTTATATATTATCAGATTTTATTTCAAACAGACTCATCTTGGGTTCTAGTAATCTAATAAAATAGCAACTTGTATTTTATGAGATTTGTTTCAAAGAAACTCCACTTGGTTTCAATGAATCTGATTTCATCATGATTTGCAACCATGTTAGTAATCAGCGCACCAATTATATTCACAAGATTCACTAGGGTCACAAATTATGTTCTCATCAGTTAACTTGTGAATATTTAAACACAAAAACAGTTAAAAAAACCTGTTAAAACAATATGGTATCTAATAAACTCGACATGGTTTATGTAACTTGTACCAAACATGATTCAAAGAAACACAAAATTGGTTTCAATAAATCCAGATTTAAACAATAAAATACGTTATAAACAAACTAAAAGAAATCAGTTTGAAAAGAAACTCATCATGGTTTCAGTATAAACTGATTCAATAAACTGTTTTAAAAATCGTTTATAAATCTGTTAATTAAAATTCTATTTAGTTATAAAATTGATTTTCAAAGAAACACAATCTTGGTTTCAGCAGAAAAACAGTTTGTATAAAATCTGTTAATTAAATTAATCCGATTTTAATAAAAGTGTTTTAATTCTGTTACACAGAATCTGTTTTAAGATTGTAGGGAAACGGTTACACTTTATTAATAAAATCTAACTTGCAATAAATAAAATTAACAGTATATAACTAACAGAAAATTAAATACAAATAGAATGTAAGCAAATAAACGATAATTAAATAAAACAATAAACTAATAAAAAGACTTACTAGATCACCAACGGAGATCAGCAATGAAGCACTACAAAGCCGAGGCACGTGTTTGACACGCTTCCCTTAAAACAGATTCGTCGTCTGTTTCCCAGGGTACAACAGCCAAAACAGTAAGTTGTACTGTCGGACTTAACTAAACTGCCAGGAATTTCATCTTAAGAGATGCGTATTCCTTTTGTTGGAAATCAATAATACTTATTGATTTGATGTGTGTAAACTTGTGAAATTAGGGTCTCTATTTATACACAATAGACTCCCTCTAAGTTTACCCATCCCACCGATGTGGGATTGAAAATCAACTATTTTTCCTCTTTAGTCATGGTACCGAATGACAAACTTTGAGACCCGATATCTCATTCACATCAACTCTATTTTGGACACATAAAGGCTTATTGCGAAGCTCTCTTCGAGGAGAACGCAAACCTACAAACTATTACTTATATATATGACACATACATATAAATAATTGTGTCCAAAGTTGGTCAAAAGTCACTTTTGCCAACCAATTTTCCAACAACCTTTTCACACACACTCACAAACAAAGACACTCATCCTTTGAAAGAGCACTACCATTGTCAAGATTTCAAACCCTTGGAAAGTTGAAATTTTTACTTTGACTTCTAAGAGATGGATGGTCATTCAGTGTACCATGCCTCGTAAAAGATTTCAACTTCACCACCACCAATGCACAACCACCTGTCATCATCATCTCACTTCCTCTCTCTTCAACCAAACTCTCTCATACCATCACTTGTTAACCCAATCCTGTTTTCACCACAACCACTACCATCTTGAACCATACCATTACGCCCAACCATCATCTTCTTCTTATTACCACCACCTACTTGAACCCAATATGTAGTAATTCATCTTAGAAGATGCGACTTTGGAAATCAATGTAACTTCGCTCATGGCGTTGACGACTTGCAAATCACCAAGCTCCCTTCAAACTACTAGATCTTACAACTAAAATGGTGATAAAGACATTTTTGGTTGCTGGAAATGGGCAGGTATGCTCAAATATAAAACTTATACTCAGGATACGAATTGTTAATATCATGAACCCCAATTGACCTGTGTTCATAAACTTTATTATTGTAGGAAATTGATTTAAAAGCTTTCCTACATGGCATGGCCGCTTTGAGCAATACCTAACTGTACTTCAGAAAGGGCATGTGTTTAAAGTAGAAGACCTTGCTAGATCTTCAGAGGAACAGTTGGCTGGATATGGAATTCCACATGTTAGTTATCTTTTGTTATGAAAGACTGTTCCGGGTCATTTTGTGTTTGGCTTTCTCAATTATTTTTCTAACACAACACAAATTTTAATTGTACAGGATCATATAGTGAAGCTGAAAAATGGAGCCTTCTATTTGTTGGATCTGCATAAACCGTCCTTTACTTTACTTTAATTCCAATAGTTATGAAGAGTTCTATTATGTTCTATGTTGTTGAATCTTGTAAGCAAGTAGCTTGTAACTACCGCTTGTAGTTCTGAAGATTTCTATTCTGCTCTATGTTGTCGAGTCTTGTACGCAAGTAGCTTGTTACTACCGCTTGTAGTTTTGTAAATACTTATGTTATGTTGAGGTAAAAAGTTACCCTAGGCTCGTTCGGGTCTTCTCCTTGGCCTTGAGTGAACCTGAAACAAAGATAGTGCATGTTAGCCTCGTCTTGGGTTTTATCCCAAGACCAAGATCCGGCGCAAGGATAAGTGTTCGTCCGGCTAGGAGTAATAAATATGGTTTTGGTGAGTAATAAATGAGAGTGAAAGTAGTTACTTACTGCATTGAATGTGTTGGGGTATTTATAGCACCCCAATCACTGTGTATTCACTATACCTGGAGACAAGGAGCCAACCTACGCACGATGGCCTAGAGACCACTATACATGTACTTGAAGTTCTATTCCGCATTACCCGGGACGGCGTACTTCTGGAGACATATCCCGTAAAACCCGGGGGAGGCGGCACTGTGTGTGTCTTGGTCCTTCCCAAGGTTCCTACTGTTTGTCCTTGTTTATTATTTTATATTCCTGCTATCTGGACCAGACGACCCGAATGGGATCCGTCCGGTAAGTATCGTCCGGTATGGATTGTTCGGATACATACACGAACATGTCCCCCCTCCCAAGTATTGTATCTTTGGTTTCTAAATCAAAGGTACAATATTTGAAAAGTTTGCCATGTAAGACGGACGGACGAAATAAATGCGAGAAGTTAAAATGATACCGTGAATCACTCTTAGGTTTTCGTGAGTTGCGACACGTGTCCCGCTTCACTCTTTTGACGGTCGAGATGCACCTTCTGACACGATTAGATGTTTCTTCTTATTCTCCCCAGTATCTATAAATAGGGGGTGAATCCTCATTTTTTTTTACCACATTTACTCACTTTTCACCGCTTGCTTCCGCTCAATTTGCGATCCTCTCTTCGGTCTTCAGGTGAGTTCATCTTTCTTCTTGTTTTTTTTTGCTTAGACCTTTCATTTCGTCCTCTGCGGCCTTTCAAGACATGTCGGGCGACCATCCTTCACCGGATAACCAAGAGGGTCCGAGCGGCACTACTTATGTTCCCAAATTTGACATGCACATCCACACCTCTGATTTGGATGAGGCTGGTGTGAGTTGGGCCGCTAAGACTTATGGGATTCCGTTTGACCTTCACCCCCGTCACCCTCCGGAAGGGATGACTATTTTGAATGTTCCGAATGATGCACTTGGTTTGTACCTCCACTTTTTCAAGCAAGGTGGTTTCAGGATTCCGGTCTCTACTTTTCTTCTGAGGGTGTTAAAGTATTTCAGGGTTCATATTTCTCAGATTGTACCGATCGGCATAAACCGGACGACTATGTTCGAAATGTACTGTAGGTCTTTAGATATAGACCCTACCGTCCTTCTGTTCCGAGTTTTCTACAAACTTTGCAAGTAGGGTCACTGGTTCTCTTTCCAAGCCCGGACGGGTAAAACCTACAAACCTTGTTTTAAAGAAATACAGTCCAGCCTAAAGAACTGGAAGAACCAATTTTTCTTGGTTGATCGGAGGGCTATTCCTATTGCTATGCCTTGGCGCCATGTGGATTCCAACATTTCTGACCCTCCTCCCAGTGTTGGTTCTTATGATGAGGGTTTGGTTGCAAGGCTTCGGGAGGTGGTGATTCCGTTACATAAGCCACACCCCAGCTTGTTGTATGCTGCTGGGCTTAGCTTCGTATGGAAGTATGCCGGATATCATCCTGTCTTGAAGGGGCCTGGGGGCAATGGTAATATGACCCTTTGTATATTTTGCTTGCCCTTTTTCCTGTGCAACTGTTTTTGTCTTACGCTTTGTTTTTTGTGGTGCAGTTGTTAGTATGTCTGAGTTCCTTCGTTTCCCAACTTTTGACGGATGCAAAGTTGCGGCTGGGGAAACTTTGTGCGAGGGGGAGACTCACGTGACTCATACCTCCCTTCCGGCTGAAAACCTTGAGGCCATCCCGACCAAGACGAAGTATATGGAAGCGGTGGAAACACCCAACCTGGAGGTAGTTGCCGCTAGGCAGAGGAAAGAGGCCCAAGCAGCTGCGAGGGCGGCGGCCGAGGGGCAGACGCATACGAAGAAGCGTGCTGCTGCGGGCGGGTTGCGTGTGCCCCGGAAGAAAAAGCGTGTTGAGGAGACGTCCAAGCATGCATTGAGCTCCACCCATGTCTCTTCTCCTAGTCCCCTCAACCAAGTTGTTCCACCTACCGTCAATGTCCAATCTGATTCCTCTCATCATGAGGAAGAGGAGCAGAACGAGCGACTTAGTTCGCTTCGTCTACAAAGTGATGAGTTCGGGTCACTCCCTCACGGTCCTCGATCCTTATCTGTAGGGCGTGGCGGTCAGGAGGAGGGGGATACTGCTCTGTCCGCTCAACAAACGAACCCTTCACCCGGTCATTCAGGTTTGCATTGTAAGACTTTTTTTTTTTTTTTTTTTTTTTTTTTTTTTGGTCCTGACTCTTAACACTTTTGTCTCTTCCAGCTTGTACCACCGGACATGCACAACAGTTTATTACTTTTTCCTCTGGTCGATCGGACGAAGGAGAGGGTGAGTTGTCTAGAGTTCTCCTTGTTCGCCCCCCCCCCCCCCCGGTTTTTTTTTTCCTTTTTTTTTGTCTTACTTTATTTCCTTCATTCCATAGGCACTTTTGGTGGTCGTTTTGGCGACCAAGTGTTCACCCCTCAATGGGGTTTGACCGAGAGCTCCCGTATGAACAATGCCGCCAATTGTCGTGATATGTTGAATAATTTGTTTACCCCGGCCGACCATGAGTTCTATATGTATGGGATGTCTGATGAATCAGCCGTTAAGCGGTCGTGGCGCTCGTTGGGGATGTGCATGCAGAATCAGACCAACGTTTTGTTGCGGTTTGAGGCCTTGTCCGAGCAGTTTGCTGATCTTTCCCATAAGCATGAGTCTTGCAAAGATGTTGAGCTCCGATTCAAAGCGTGCAGGCAGGAGTTGTCGAGAGTTAAGGCCGAGAGGGATGCTGCGGTTGATAAAGTTGGCCGTGTTGATCAAGAGAAAATGACCTTGATTGTAGTTGCGGCCGAACAAGCCAACAAGTTCTGAGGCTGAGGGTCGCAAGTTGGCGAAAGAGAGGGAAAGCTTTTGCTGTTCAGTGTGGGGAGACGGAAGTAGCCAAGCATCGTTTGATTCGGGACTACTTCCCTACTTTTGTCAGGCGTCTTCTTCAAAGTGAAGAGTACAAGAAGAGCCTGTCCGTTCCCTTTAACTTGGCCATTGCTGCTGGATGGCTTAAAGGTGTGGAAGAGGGTCGTTCTCCTGAGGCTGTTAAGGCAATACTTGATGCCTCGTCTGGTTTTGACTTGGAGGCTGGCCGAAAACTCAACTCGGTCTATGATTCATTGTTTGATAAGAGGTATTCTTATGTTGAAAAAATTTCCAAAGCTTATCTTCAGACATCGGCCGAGCTGCAAAATTTGTTACCGGACGAGACCCCCACACTCCTGGTCAAGGCGGTTATGGCTTTGCGCAGCCTTAAATTTGTAATAACTTAGTTTATTTTGTGTTGGGTGATTGTTGGAACTTGTTGGGACATGTAACATTTAACTTGTAATCTGATCCGTATGGGAATGGTTATTCGTCCGCCTGGCGGGTCGAAATTTTTGTTTTGCCCATTTCTTTTATTATTGCTGTGTTTATATATATATATATATAAAATATATATATATATATATATATATATATATATATATATATATATCTTTATGACAAGTAACCCCCCCTTTTTTTGTCCTTATTCGGACTTGTGCATAGTATGCGTGCCGAATGTGGATTTAATCGTCCGGTGGATAGTAACTAGGCTCTTCCCCCGTGAATGGCACATTTTGGGGAACGATAACCGTCCGGTGAATAGCACCTAGGTTTTTCCCTTGTGAATAGCACATTTTGGGGAACGATAACCTTCCGGTGAATAGCACCTCGGTTCTTCCCTTGTGAATAGCACATTTTGGGGAACGATAACCGTCCGGTGAATAGCACCTCGGTTCTTCCCTTGTGAATAGCACATTTTGGGGAACGATAACCGTCCGGTGAATAGCACCTAGGTTTTTCCCTTGTGGATAGCACATTTTGGGGAACGATAACCGTCCGGTGAATAGCACCTCGGTTCTTCCCTTGTGAATAGCACATTTTGGGGAACGATAACCGTCCGGTGAATAGCACCTAGGTTTTTCCCTTGTGAATAGCACATTTTGGGGAACGATAACCGTCCGGTGAATAGCACCTAGGTTCTTCCCTTGTGAATAGCACATTTTGGGGAACGATAACCGTCCGGTGAATAGCACCTAGGTTTTTCCCTTGTGAATAGCACATTTTGGGGAACGATAACCGTCCGGTGAATAGCACCTAGGTTCGTATAATAGACACTGACTACACATCGATCGGAGGTAGCTAGCCGTCCGTCGGAGTCATTATTAACTTATGTCTAACATTGTTTTGCCGGAAGGCAGCGTACATTTCATTTCATATATATTAAACATTCGATTAGGATTACATTCGTTTACATATAGCACCGCCTTAAGTTCATTGCATTCCATGTGCGTGGAACTTCCCTATCGTCCATCGTCATGAACTTGTAAGAGCCATTCTGGAAAGCTTCTATCACTCGGTATAGCCCTTCCCAAGTAGGTCCAAGCTTTCCTAAGTTTTCCACTCTACTGGCTTCATTCTTCCGGTATACAAACTCTCCGACTTTGAAAGACATTGGCCGGACCCTTTTGTTGTAATACTGTTCCACTTTAGACTTGTATTTTGCTTCTATTATGGCCGCTGCCTCCCGCCTTTCCTGTAGTATATCCAAGTTTAGCCGCATTTCGTATTCATTCATTCCCTCCTGGATCATCATAGTCCTGTGAGTTGGCATTCCGATTTCTGCAGGAATTACTGCCTCGCTTCCATACGTGAGGCTGAACTGTGTCTCACCGTTACTTGTTTTTAGGGATGTTCAGTGAGCCCAGAGGACATTGGGAAGTTCGTCCACCCATCCGGCTCGCTCTCTTCCCAGGCGTGTCTTAATGCCTTGCCTTAAGCTTTTGTTAGCTCTTTCCACCAATCCGTTAGCTTGTGCATGCACCACCGCTGTGTTTATCTGTGTTATCTTTAGCTTTTGGCACCAGGTTTTGAACGGATCATTGATAAAATTTGTTCCGTTGTCTGTATCAATGATGGACGGAAGACCGTAACGGCATACTATGTTGTCCCATACAAACTTAATGACTTCCTTCCTTGTGGTCCTGGCCAAAGGTTTTGCCTCGATCCACTTGGTAAAATAATCGATTGCTACTATGACGTATTGAACTTTTCCTGGCGCGGCTGGCAGAGGGCCGAGGATATCCATCCCACACTGGTAGAACGGCCACGGTGCCATGATAGATGTCATAAGACATTTGGGTAGCTTTGGCACCGGAGCGTGTATCTGGCATGAATCACACTTTTGTATCTCTTCTCTTGCATCTCGGTGCATGGTCGGCCAGTAGTACCCTTGCCGGATTGCCTTTGCTACTATTGAGCGTGGGCCGGAGTGCATTTCACACGCCCCCTCATGTAGTTCCCGAATTACATAGTTTGCTTGTAGCGGACCAACGCATCGGAGCATAGGCATTAGGTAAGATTTCTTAAAGAGTACATCCCCCTCCATAACGTATTGACTGATTTTCATGCGGAGGGTTCTGGCTTCATTTTTGTCGCTCGGCCATATTCCTTCTTTGAGGCACCTTATGATTGGAGTCATCCAATAGTCCCCCTCTTCTTTCACTATTGTATTGACCTTCGTTGTTTCTATTGATGGTTTGCTCAATACTTCTACTAGTATTTCCTTAGTCAAATGGTTGAATGCTACTGAGGCCAACTTACTAAGGATGTCCGCCTTCTGATTTTTGCTGCGCGGAATGTTCTATATCCGGAATTTCTTAAAATGGCTTATGTTGCTTTTTGCTTCGGTTAGGTATTTTATCATGTTGTCGCTGCAGGCTACGAACTCTCCGTTGATCTGCCGGGCGACCAGTTGGGAGTCGACTTTTACTGATAGAGCAGACACTTTCATCTCCTTGGCCATTCTTAGTTCGGCGAGCAGTGCTTCATACTCAGTCTGGTTGTTCGTGCTTTCGAAATCCAACCTAAGGGCATATGTGTATTCGGTCTTCGTTGGACTGATCAGAACCAAACCAAATCCCGACCCGCTTTTTCCTGATGCTCCGCCAGTGTAGATAGTCCACTCGTCCTTTCCGTCCGGATTCTGCGATGCATTTGATACTTGCTCTAGCATTTTTCCATCGCTGTCCACGGGGACTTCGTTTATGAAATCTGCCAATACATGGCCTTTTATTGCGTTCCTTGGTTCATATACTATGTCATACGTTCCAAGCTCGACCGAATATTTTGCTAATTTCCCGGAGGACTCTGCTTTGTTCCAGATTTGCTTGATTGGCTGATCGGTGATGACCTTGACTGGGTGTGCTTCGAAGTATCTTCTGAGGCGTCTCGACGCATGGAGTAGGGATAAAGCCAACTTCTCCAGAGGGGCATAATTGCATTCGGCCTCGTGTAGGGTCCTGCTTACGTAATGCACCGGGAGTTGCTTTCCAGGTCGCTCGACTAATATAACCGCACTAACTGCCTCCTTTGCAGCGGCTAAGTATATGCAAAGTGTTTCCTTCGGCTTGGGAGAGGCTAGTGATGGTAGTTTGACAAAAACCCTTTTCAGTTCTTGGAAAGCTTTTTATGCGTTCTCCGTCCATCGGTATTCGTCTTTGTTTATCTTTGTGATGTTCTTCAAAGTTTCGAAGAAAGGTAAGGCTTTCTCGGCCGACCGGGCTAGAAAACGGTTTAGGGCGGCTAATTTTTCGGATAGGCTTTGCATTTCTTTTAGTGTCCGGGGGGACTGCATGTCTGCAATGGCCTTTGTTTTCGTCGGTTTTACTCGTATCCCCTCGGACGTCACCATATATCCCAAGAACTTTCCCTCCTCTACTCTAAATGAACATTTCTTAGGGTTGAGCTTCATGTTAATCCTCCTAAGGTTGTCGAATGTTTCTGCCACATCGGCCAATAACGCCTTTTCTGTTGAACTTTTAATCACCATGTCATCCACATATGCTTCTAAGTTCCGGCCGATCTGTGTCTGGAAAGCCGAATCTACCAACCGTTGGTATGTGGCTCCCGCGTTCTTTAGGCCGAACGGCATCTTAGTGTAGCAGTAAGTTCCTTGGTCTGTATAAAAGGATATTTTTTCTTCGTCCTCTTCGGCCATTTGTACTTGGTGATACCCTTTATACGCGTCCAAGAAGCACTTGTATTTGGAGTCTATTATTGATTCTACCCTTAAGTCAATCTCCGGGAGTGGGTAGTAGTCTTTTGGGCATGCAGAGTTGATGTTTTTGAAGTCGATGCACATCCTCCAACTCCCATCTCTTTTTTTTTACTAACACCGGATTGGATATCCAGGTTGGATATTTGACTGTCTTACTATGCCCGCTTTCAGCCATTCGGCCACCTCTTTTGTTACTGCTTGACTTTTTCTACTGACAAGGGCCTTCTTTTTTGGCTTATGGGAGTGATTGATGGGTTAGCGTTCAGCGTGTGCTCCATGATGCGCCGGGGAACACCTGTCATGACGGCTGGTTCCCATGCAAAGATGTCCAAATTCTTCTTGAGGAGGGTTTTTAGGCTTTCTGAGCCGGATGGAGATAGGTTTCGTCCTATGGCCACAAGTTGGTCCAAGTACGCCAGATTTACCAGGACTTCTTTGGTTAGGCCGATGGGAGTGGTTGGGGTAGCCTCATTTTGTTCCCATTTTCCTTCCTCTATCTGCCTCCTTTTGTCCAAACCCCGGCACTCGTATACCAAAGCCGTTTGTGTGACCAATGTAGCCACTCCACCCAGAGTGGGAAACTTCATCATTGAGTGAATCGTTGAAGGGATAGCCCGCAGCTT
Source organism: Artemisia tridentata subsp. tridentata (assembly GCA_021014915.2). Classification (NCBI taxonomy): domain Eukaryota; kingdom Viridiplantae; phylum Streptophyta; class Magnoliopsida; order Asterales; family Asteraceae; genus Artemisia; species Artemisia tridentata. Next base: position 147,308,482 of record CP139504.1, on the reverse strand, counting down.
TTTTAATCCCGTTCGTCCTATGATTATGTTGAAAGGAGAGGATGCGGACGCCACAACGAATTTCATGGTTGTCCAGCTGCACAACCCGTCGCTTCCAAAGCATACATCCAGTTCTATCTTTCCTAAAGGCTTCACCTGTTCTCCTGAGAAACCAACCAGGGTTGTTGCCGTTTCCACTATTTTTGCCCTTATGGACGGATGCAAATTGTCAAAGCAATGCTTGAACATGATTTCATACGAAGCTCCTTCTTCAATATGAACTCTTTTTACGAGGTATCCGGCGACCTCTGCATCTACCACTATGGCTTCTTCGGACAACTCATCCATCGATATCGGTGGGAATGTTCTGGGCACATTCATCTAGCCTTCAGTGGTTGTCATCGTTTTCCTTTTTCGGTCTTCTCCTCGGTTGTTTACCATGTTGATTATCTTTCCTTTTTGCGGACCGTCCTTTTTCTGTTGAGATTTTCCCATTTGCCGCACGTCTTTGACTAAATGATTCAATTTACCGGATTCTAGAGCTAGCTCTAGCTGTTTCTTCAACTGATAGCAGTCATTGGTGTAATGTCCTTTCTCACCATGATAATCACAATACCGGTCCAGGTTCTCTTTTCGGGGAGTGCCGGGCAGCGGGGGTGGTTGGGGTAGCTGAAGGTGGTGTTCTGTCGCTAGGATTTCCTTAGGTGTGCGTTTTAGTGACTCCAGAGTTGGTCTGTTTTTATCATCTCGGACCCCGTATTTATAATTCCGGTGCGGTTCTTGCCTTGGCGTTACGTACGGCGAATGGTGGTCCTTCGGCATATATGGGGGTTTCTGCCCCCATCGTCTCCTGTCCTCAAAACTTTTGTGAGACCGATCGTTTCTTATGGGCTGCGATCCTCCTGCGTCCTTTCTTGCGTATTCTCCTTTTGGTAGTTCGATGCTCTGGAAGGCTTCTTCCGAACGGATGAAGTCTTCGAATCTCTCCAGCATTTCGTCCACCGTCTTGGGGATTTTGTCTGAGAATTTTTTGGCTAGCTCCGGGCAGTGATGTCCGTTCATGAACAAAGAAATTTGCATCACTTCCGGGGCGTCAGGAAAATAATTTGCTTCGCTCACCCATCGCTCCTTGAAGTCCGGAAGGCTTTCGTTGGCTTTTCTGTGAATTTTGTTGATTTCCGTGACGTCCTTAACACATGCCCTTAATATACTGATTCGGTTTAGAAATTTCTTCTGGAGGTCATTCCAGCCGTCAATACTCCCGGTTGGAAGCTTATCAAACCAGCCCCTTGCTTTTCCGTCTAACGTCTGTTGGAACATTCGGCACCACACCGGCATCGGCCATTCTTCTTGGTTTCCCACTCCCGTGAAGCGGTTGATATGGTCGTCCGGGTCAGTCGTTCCGTCGTACAACTTGAGATTTGTCGGTATCTTATGTTTTGGGGCGGAGAATTCTATGATTCTCTTTGTAAAGGGACATTTTATCACCTCTTTGAACGGCTTGCTCAGATCATTATTTTCCACTTGCTTTCCTTTACCGTTCGCCCCTCCTCCGACTTCTTCTTCCTCGTTATCCGTGAAATCTTCTTCGAAGTTTAAGAGCATTGGTTTTATCAAGTCACGATTGGCTTGTTGTTTGAGTAATTCTTTGAGGGCTGATACGTGGCCCTCCATGATGGCTCGCGTATCCGGAGGGTTTTCTCCAGAGTTTTCCCCTTCCGTATGTACAGGAGGGGTGCGTGGGTTGGGACCACTCATTATAAGCTTTTTGGTAGATTGAATTTGGGCCCTACGGATGGCGCCAATTTGTTGAGGTAAAAAGTTACCCTAGGCTCGTTCGGGTCTTCTCCTTGACCTTGAGTAAACCTGAAACAAAGATAGTGCACGTTAGCCTCGTCTTGGGTTTTATCCCAAGACCAAGCTCCGGCGCAAGGATAAGTGTTCGTCCGGCTAGGAGTAATAAATATGGTTTTGGTGAATAATAAATGAGAGTGAAAGTAGTTACATACTGCATTGAATGTGTTGGGGTATTTATAGCACCCCAATCACTGTGTATTCACTGTACCTGGAGACAAGGAGCCAACCTACGTACAGTGGCCTAGAGACCACTGTACATGTACTTGAAGTTCTATTCCGCATTACCCGGGACGGCATACTTCTGGAGACATATCCCGTGAAACCCGGGGGAGGCGGCACTGTGTGTGTCTTTTTCCTTCCCAAGGTTCCTACTGTTTGTCCTTGTTTATTATTTTATATTCCAGCTTTCTGGACCGGACTACCCGAATGGGATCCGTCCGGTAAGTATCGTCCGGTATGGATCGTTCGGATACATACACGAACACCAAAATACTGTGCTTTGTTTATATAAATTCAAAACTTTAAGGTTAAGTCTAATCACAACTGTGTGTGTTTGACATCCAATATCTAGTAAGGTTGTTGGAGCCGTGAGAATAGAATTAGATGTGCAAGACAAGTTAATAAATTGGTCAATAATTTTCTTTTATGAGAAAACAAAAGTTCTGTTATCTAGGATGGTTGTTTTTGCTCAAAAAATAAAAAAAATAACAAAAAAGGATTATAGCTGTATGGTTAAGATTATAGAGGTGCAAGTCAAGTTGATAAATTGGTCAATAATTTTATTCTTCTTATGAAGAACTAAAGAGTATGGCATCCACGGGCCTGATATCGAGCATGTGCAAGGTGATCAACGGCAATCGACTCAAATTTTGATGGGGTTTCCGGATTTTAGATATAGGGGCTGATTTAATTCGATTTCTAGCATTCAATTGACGAGAATCTATTCCTTTAAAATACACAATTCCATCTAAATGAACTTGAATGCTATACAACTTAAATGAACTTGAATGCAATCCTCTTCTTCACATTCCTTTAGCCGTTAGTTTGGAGCCGAACTTCTTTAGAACTTCCAATAACCCCATGCATTAACTCAAGACTAGTCATCATTTACTCATGAGTAAATTACACGGATGGTCCCTGTGGTTTGTCGAAAATTTCACCTATCGTCCCTCAAACTTAAAAGTTGCATGTATCGTCCCTATCGCTGCCAAAGAGTAACATGAATGGTCCCTTTGAGGGACGATAGGTGAAATTTTCGACAAACCAAAGAATAACATGAATGGTCCCTCAAACATGAGGGACCATTCATGTTATTCTTTGGCAACGATAGGGACGATACATGTAACTTTTAAATTTGAGGGACGATTGGTGAAATTTTTGACAAACCACAAGGACCATCCGTGTAATTTACTCTTTACTCATTTATAAGTTACATGTTTTACTAGGAAGCCTATATATAACCTCCTCCCTTTCTCTAGCTTACCACATATAAGAAATCTCACATTTTGAACGAGCTGAATGTGGATGTCGAGGGACCCATATTCGTCATGGTTCGTAGAAAATGGGATGTAAACGCTGTTACCGGCAGATACATAAGTACCAACTTGCCTCCCGTAATTTTTAATAATTAATATCTATTAAACTGTTAATTTTTAAGCGAAAAAAAATTACACCCACAACGAGCATTTGATTATCTTTCTATAGATGACATTTGATATATTTTCGACAAACTTTTTTTGTCACATTTTCACTTTTTTTTCGTCTTTTGTTGTTGTTGAAACTTGCACGAGATGATTCAAGACTAATTGGAATATTCAAAAATATTTAAGCATGTAGAAAAATGATCATAACTTTTCTACAAAATTCTAAAGTTGCATCGTTTTTTAATATGAAAACTAGACATTCATAGTTTTCTAATCATATATAACACATTATATTTCGAATTGTAAATTAGTGTAGTTAGTTTATCAAAGTTGGATAAAACATATAAAATCACATGTGATTTTTACCACATGTGATTGAGATCACATGTGATTTTTAACACATGTGATTATAAAAGTTTCATAAAGGAGCTATAATATATTATTCAAATACAATGTGTGATTTATGGTTCGAAAGTCATGAATGTATGTATTCAATTGCAAAAAAGGAAAAGTCTTTGATTTATACACAAATAATTATGTTAGTTTTTGTATGGTTTATTTAGTGTTCGAATTACCATATTAGTGTTAAATCACTTGTGATATGTAATGCGGATTTCAATATTGAAAAAAGCATATTAGTATTTGAATAATATATTATTCAAATACCATATTAGTATTTGAATAATATATTATTCAAATACAATGTGTGATTTATGGTTCGAAAGTCATGAATGTATGTATTTTATTGCAAAAAAGGAAAAGTCTTTGATTTATACACAAATAATTATGTTAGTTTTTGTATGGTTTATTTAGTGTTCGAATTACCATATTAGTGTTAAATCACATGTGATATGTAATGCGGATTTCAATATTGAAAAAAGCATAATAAAACGGAAAAAAAAAAAATAAAAAAAAAAATGGTCGAATGGTATATGAAAGTGTCCGTTTATAGAAATATAATAAAATGCACGTCGCTACAGTATAATTTGTTTTTTCTAACGATTAGCGGTTCGTGAGATATTTTTATTACTAGTATGAAAATGGGTGTAATTGCATTTTAAATTAAAATATTAATTAATCTCCCTATTTCTTCGCAATAGAAAAATGAATGGCCTGATATGCAGAAAACTTGTAGTATGTAAATGATTTCCCCTCTTAAATGACATAGACTTGATAATTATGTATTCTTGTTTATATTAATTAGATAAAAGACTTTGATTTATCTTATATCCTGAAGTAAATAATAACTGAAAAAAATTACATGTTTTGTTCATTTGGTTTACTTAAAATCACACTCGTCGTCCTATTCGATTTCAATTACATAGATAGGTTGGTGCGGAGCTTTTTGAAGCTTTTTGGGGCGATGAGCGGTGAGCAATGAGCTTTTTGATTTTTATTGTTCGTTTGGCAAAGGAGCGGTGAGCTTTGCTATTTTTTTAGGAAAGCTCATTTTTCCAATGCTTCTTTAAGAAGCTGTGAGCGGTGAGCTGTGACCTGTGGCTACTGCTCATAGCTCACTGCTACTGTTCGCTGATACTTTTACCTAACACACCCATAATCCCTATTTTTCAAACTATTTTCACAAATAATCCTTATTCTGAAAAATAAGGACTATCCGTGTAACTAAAAACAATAAATTATCACATTGATCCCTATTTTTTACAATAGGGACCATCGATGCAATTAGTTTGAAAATTAGATATCAATAGTGTAATTAAAATCGAATAGGGACGGTGGGTATGATTTTGGGTAAACCACATAGACGAAGCATGTAATTTTTTCTTAATAATATCTTCCCATGTTTTTTTAATTGTACGAGTGTGTTTGGCGCGAAGCATTTAAGAGCATTTAGGAGCAGGGAGCGGTGAGTGTTCAGCGTTGTGATATTTAGGCTATGTTTGGCGCGGAGCTTTTTGGGGCGATGAGCGGTGAGCAATGAGTTTTTTTTTTTTTTTTTTTTATTATTATTATTTTTTTTTATTGTTCGTTTGGCAAAGGAGTGGTGAGCTTTGCTATTTTTTAGGAAAACTCATTTTTTCAATGCTTCTTTAAGAAGTTGTGAGCGGTGAGCTGTGTGGCTACTGCTCAATGCTATTTTTTTTCCAAACATAGCCTTAATGCTCGTTTGACAAGCAGCAAGTAGTTTTATCTATTTTTCAGAATGCACATTTTCCAACGCCCCAAGAGGTAACATTTAGGAGTGTTGAACATTTAGGGCATGTTTTACACATTATGATTACACCAACAACTACATTACCAAATGTTGTTATAGAAAAAATTGTCACTGCTTACCGCTACTGCTCACCATTACTTCCAAACACACCCTTTGTATAAAAGACTCGTAACACACCCAAATATTACGAGACGACCCTGGGCATCCAATATCCATGTGAAGTTGTTACTCCCTCTGCCCCAAATTAATAGTCCACGTTTCTTTTTCAGATGTCCAAATTTAATTGTCCACTACTAAAAATAAATAGGGACATTTGATCGAATTTACTATATTACCCTTGGTTGTAATTAATATTACAAATTTTAAAGAATACATTAATTAATTATTTAAGGGTAAAATTGTCATTCTGCAAAAAGTAAGAGATAGGAAATAGTAATTATTATGTTTTTTCTTAAACTCTTGTATTTCTTCGTGGGGGACAATTATTTTGAGACGAAATGAGTATTACTCTTAGGGGGTGTTTGTTTAAGCTTAGATGTGGCTTATGAGCTTATTTGTTTTTCGCATTATATTTCATAAGCTTTCGGCTTATTTTGAAACTTGTGAGCTTATATAAAGGGCCGGGATTCTAGAGTTAACTTTGGAAAGGATTCCATAAGAGTCTTGCGACAAATCCATTTTTTTAAAAGAAAAGATCTCTATAATAAAAAAAATCGAAAAAATAGAAAAGAAAAAGAAATAAGTACATTTTATTACGTATCTGTTTTTTAATAATAATTTTTTTTCCTTTTCTAAACGTTAACGCCATACGACGCATCTGCTTTAGCAGATACGGCGTATCTATTATTTTAATTAAAAACAGTTTTCGAATTATTAAACAGATACGACGCATCGATCTCTGTCGATACGGCGTATCTTCTGAATCAAAAATCTTGTATTTTGAAACGTAACGAAAATACGGCGCATTAACTTTTGTTAATACGACGCATTTAATTTTAAATAAATATCGATTTTTGATAATTAAAACTGATACGGCGCATTCTAATTTATAAGCGGCGTATCTATTTTCTGAATAAAGTCTGATTAAATTTTAACGTGATAAGATACGGCGTATCCAACTTTTTGGATACGGCGCATCATCTGCAGTATCCGTTTCTATATTCATTAATTTCTCTTCTAGCGAACAAATCCTACTGAAGATTTTACCTATGATGACAGGTTTTGCTATGGAAGACATGTCAGTGAACGGATATCTTGCTAAGGAACTCTTGCTTTCGGATTCATTCGATGTGAAAGTTTTTGATGATGTCAACTTCAATGTGCTCATGATTGATGCCGATTTATTTTCTTGGGAAACCCCTCTTGAGGCTACTTATAAGGAATTTAAACGTTTATGCAATATTGAAGATGGGATATTCTCTTATGAGTTACTAATGAGCTACACTGAAGATGAATTGCTACTCTTATGGCCCATCATTGAATCTAAAGGATTGACTTGGACTATTATCGAAGAGAATGATGGGAAATTCCAAATTGAATACATGAACTCAAGCAATAAAAGCTGTGGTGGAGGCAATACCCAACCTATACAAATCTCTTACATGCCTTATTCCGAACAGTACTGGGGATTAAATGAGAACTATCTGGACGATGAAAGAATTTATGCTGTGGCGGAGTTACTATTTCATGGCAGGTTGGTAAGGTTGATGGACATCTCCCTCGAAGAATGGCTTGAACTTAAATATGGTTGTCCGAAATTTGCCCCTGCAAATGAAGTCAAGCAGATTATGACTTCATGGTTGACACGGTGTTTATGTTTCAAAAAAAAAAAAAAAAAAAAAAAATGGGAAAACAATTTATGGTGCACCTGCAAATCCTTTGTAAAGATTTCGTTATTCTAAGAGAGAAAGCAACAGCAGCGACTTCGAAGACAGCCAGCGATTCCATAGGTAATTAGATTCTTATGATTGTAAGACGACTATCAAATTCTTAAAAAGGATTTCTAAATCAAATTTGCAAAATTGTTGTTGACCCAAAGATATGGAGGAAGAAGGGAATATAAGAATCACAACACAATTAGAAGATGTTCCGATTGAGTTGATTCATCATATACAATCATTGTTGCCCGCAAAAGATGCCACTCGTACATGTGTCTTGTCCAAGTCATGGCTACACGCTTGGTCTACTATTCCTGCCCTTAGGTTTACTACATGTGTGCCTGGTGAGCATGTCACCGAAGAAGAAGAAATAGACTACATTAAGTTGATTGATCGCACTCTTTTACGGTATCTCAACAACAACATGCCAATCGAATGTCTCCATATTCACTTAGACATCTGCAACTTGTCATTTTCCTCTCTTGCTGAAAATTGGTTTCAGTCATTAGCTTTCACAAATTGTCTTAAGGAGCTTTCTGTAACAATATGTGGTAAAAGAACTGCTTCGCATTATATGTTTCCCAAATGCCTTACAATTCCAGGTGAGATATTCTCTTGTGAAAACCTTAATACTATAAGTTTAACAGTTGATCACAGTTCACGCTATCATGTTATGGTGAATATGAATCTTGTGATGATCAAGTGTTCGTTCCTGCGAGTACTCGAGTTGGTAAATGTCGGCATAAGTAGTGAAGATGCACTTAATAACTTACTTTGTTCCTGTAGCTTACTTGAGAAGATAAACATTTTGTTTCACCAAGACATTAAGTTGATTAAGGTTAAAAACCTTCGTTGTCTTCACGAATTAAAAATAAAATTAGTAGAGGCCAAAACTGACCACATTTTGGAAATCTATGATGTCCCAAGTCTTCGTGTGTTTTATTACGACGCCACACCGAAGTATACATTGAAAATGGATTCATTAGGGAGTGTGCGAGAATTAGTAATAATACGTATTGTCGTAGATGATCAATTTACTGACATGATCAATTCAAAATTTCCTTTTCTCGAGAGTTTGAAACTTACAATGTTGGAGTGTAGGCTAGAAACCATTGACATCACTTGTGACTCCTTAAAGAGATTGACTCTAAAATTGTGGGAAAAAAAGCAAATCAAGATACAAATTTACGCTTCAAAGTTACTTTATTTCTCTTACGAGGGGCACACAATGCCTAGTCTCTTGTTTCCAACTAATGCTCCCGAGCATATTACACTCATACTAAACTTTTATGAATCCAATCGAATTGATCTGTCGTTCTTTCTGAAAATGAGAGAAGCGCTCAGTTTATCAAGCAACTTTGACATTGAAATAATAAATTTCTATGTGTCATCGAACATTGACCTTGATGACATTAGAAGACGGGTTCTGTCATCTCCAGCTAGGAATGTGCAACAGCTGTCGTTTACACGAAGTTCTGATATACACATGTGGGAGCACTCAACACTATTTGAATTATTTTTTTCGATTTGCTATCCCCGTTATGTTAAAGCACATTACTGGCCGCTGAAAAATTTTAGGCCGCTTATATGCAATAACTACTCGTATAAGCAAATGGTAAGGCGGATCATGGTAAAAAAAAGGCTTGAGCTGAAAGATGTGGAAATAAAAGATCATCTTAATGGAAAATGGGAAACCCTTACAAATTTTCAGAGAAGTTTTCATGAAGAGGCAAATGACTACAATTCAGATGAGTTCAAGTTAATTTGGTGTTCTTGAAATAACTTATCGTGATCGGCTCATCATCTTCAGTTTAGCATGCTCTTGTACGTGCTCTTTATTTGATTTACTGTTTTAGTTTTAATTACTTTGCGAAATCGTAAATTACATCCATACCTAGACAGTATTTAAACGAAAGGGTTTTACACTGAAACGACAGGCAAGCGGGCAGCAAGCTGCGCCGCTAGCCCTTTTTGAATAGCAAAACTTAGTCTTTTAAAAACTATATTCAAAGACCTTGGGGTCGTAACATTGCCATGCATAACCCGTTGGACTCTCTTGACAGTTTTTTAACGTAAACTTATCTTTATTTTAATGTAATGCTTCTAGAGTGTTTTTGTTTCATACTGTGTCGATAATCATGGCAAAATCCATGAAATTCAGTTTGAGGTTCGCTGATATATATTAGCAACCATATTTTTAATTCTATGTAACTTCTACGCAGCCCTTGAATTTGGATATGTTGATGTTTATTTTGATGATGTGTGTTTATTATCTGCTATAATTATTGTGTGGACTAATAATCTCGACATTGCTCCGTAACAAAACATGAAGGACCGATAACGTTAGTTAGATAGTTAGTAACCGCCAAGCGGTTAAGTTAGTTATTCGGTTAAGTTAGTTAAAAGGTAGTTAAATTCAGTTACAAGCCAAGGGACACAATGGTTAGTTTGTACCGATTCATGTACTATAAATATGTACAAAACGTGTGATGTAAAAAGTTAGACGAAATAATTATTCAGTGAAATTTGCAACTCATAATTCGACTCACATATTGGGACAACAATTGGCATCAGAGCAAGCGTTCATCACACGCTCGTTGGATACCAAAAATTCGAACAAGAACATCATATAGTACGTACGCTGGGAACAGAAGAGAACCAGTGGGAAAGTGTTGTGTTCAAAGAAGAAATACAACGTCTGGATAATTAGGAACGCAAGGGAGATAGTGCACGATAAAACTTGTGTGGAGTTGCAAACGTATACATCAAACGAGATTGGTGGGAGTTTGTTGCGATCTTTGGTACGCGAAAACAAACAAGAACAAGTATACAATATTGTACAGAAGTGTTGGTAACTGCATAAACGCAGCAAAAAGGAAGAAAAGATACTCTTGACGCTTGAAAGGATAGCGTGGAACGAGAGAGGAGTTGCTGTTAAACGCAACAAGGAAAAGACACGACGTCTTGTGGACACAGTTGGAAGAAAAACCGAGAAGAACATAAAGAATCATTTTGTTGAGAACGTTTTTGGAAAGACACGAAGCAACAACAACACAAAAAAAAACATACAAATCGTTGAGTTTTTAAAAGGAATACCGAGGAGTATTCAAAGGTGTGTTGTGGATACGGTGAAAGATAGAACCAAGGGAGAACAAGTGAAGTTCGAGGGTTGCTTGTAGTAAAACGTTTGGGGCGACAAAGAGAAAAAAAACAAACAAACGCTCGTTTGCTTTTGGTGAAGAATACCGAAAGGTATTTGATTGAACAAATATTCGTCAACCAAGCCTTCGATGGTGATCAAAGGAATAATGGGGTGTTGAGATTGCACCAAGCTTGTTCTTAACCTGAAAATAAGAAATACAAAGACACTACGTTAAGTGATTGCGCAGGGGTTGGACCCTGCGAACCACCTCCGGCGTGCGAGTAAGTATGTGTGATGGTAATGTAGGTCGTAAATTTAGAGAGTGAGGTTAACTTGAAAATTACTTACATTGTTCTTGGCCCGACTATGCTATTTATAGGTGAAAAATAGGACATAGTGGGCGGTTGCACATAGTTCGGAGATCATGGGGGCGTCCCATGGAAAGTGGTAACCGCTAGGGCTTTGTAGCCCACGATCTCTGTTTTGGCGGGAAGCCAAAGGGAAGAGGAGACGTGGGTTTGACCAGGTCAGGATGGTCCTTCGTGCTAGTCCCTTCGTCAGGAATACCCCGAAAGGCTTAGGGCTTCGATTGGCGGATTCCCACATGGTAACCAATCACAGGCGAATGGTTTTACGCCAATGAAACGTATTAGAAGGTTAACCTGGGCCTCCGAAGGGAGGGCTTTCTACAGGCTCGAAGGGGAGTCCTTCGACCCGTTAGGAGGGTACATCATCAAGCCCCCCAGTCGAAAGTGATATATACGTACGAGTATAAATTGCATTCGACTCAAAAAAACCTGCTACACTCTATCCCATTTATCACAAATTCGGACGAAATGAAGATAAGTGCTTAAACAAAGTATGCGCAATAAATGCGGCTATTAATTCTCCAACAACTACACTCTAGAATGTAGCAGCTATTATATCGGTAACTCAAAACTTCTTTTCAAAATTGAAAAGATGGTTTGAAATCCGTATATTACTCAAAGTCTCAAACTATGAGTACACGTGGACGGTTAGGGTAATTTGTCAATAGATATGCATAAACTCTTTCTAGTTCCTACCTGATCATACTTTTTCTTTACGCCCAAAATACACATACACAGTACTGTGCTTTGTGCTTCTTCAGAGATTAAAGGTAATTATCCCTCTTCGTTCTCATTCTTATAAATACAAGATGAGTATGGCAGCGAAAAGGATTATCAAGCAGCAAAAATGTACCTTATCAGAACAGGCTTTAATAGAGTTTCTAAGAAAATACCCTATGCCCAAGGAAGTTAAAATTATGCTACCAAACAAGAACCAAAATATCTTTGATGCCCCTGCTGGATATGTTGGGCTGTATGTTCATGCTTTTATGGAATCTAACTTTAGGATTCCTATTCATCCACTAATCCTAGAGTTTTTACAGTATTATCAAGTTCATATCTCCAGGTTGAACCCGTTTGGCTTAGCCAAACTAACCACCTACATTGTTATATGCAAAGCTTATGGTTATGAGCCCACACTTAACGTGCTTAGAGGCTTTATCAACCTTTGCCCTGGTGGTGATTGGTTAACTTTAGGCAAAAGAAGTGAACCTGATGTTCCCTGTTTAATAACAAAACCTTTTGCCAACATAAGAAAATGGAAAGGTTTGTTTTTCTATGTTCAAGACACTATCATACCTTCCCAATATCCAGCGTTGCTAGACAAAGATTTTCGTTTTGACGAGAAACGTTTTGATGATCCTTTGCCACACTTCGTCAGAAGCTATCCCCTTTACCAACGTCTTGAACGTCACCCATTTGACGTGCAAACGTTTCCTGAGCCGATACTGTTCATGGCGGGGATTCTAGATCATTGGGAAGGCTCTCCACTGGAACCTGCGATAATCTGTAATGGGAAAAGTATGTGCATACCTATTAAAATAAAGTAAATGACTTATCTGATGATATTTATCTCTTCTTTTTGCATATCTGCAGGGATGGCGTTCAGGAACTTCGTCGTGGCTCGTGGTGTTAGAGAAGTTAGTTTTGTCCCTAAAAAGCCAGAAGACATAAGCTATGGGGTAGGTTCTCCATCCATGTCAATTGAGAATGATAAAACCCCGCAGTTCGTGGAAACTGTTGCAGATTCCGATGACCCCCTGATCAAGGAATTTCAAACGAGGCTCGCAAGGTCCTCCGGTGTTTCATACAAGAAGAGTAGTAAAGCAAAAGCTGCCATGTCTGTAAGGAGCCCTCCAAAGAGGAAATTAGCCCTTCCCAGTCTTCCGGCGAGAGTTGTGAAGGCCAAAGGATCACACTCTAAAACTTTTGTACCCACTCCTCTATCGATTCCTGATGATCCTTCTCCAAGTAAGCTAGCCTCTTTCATGCGTATCAAATGCCGTGCATCATATAACTTGTTTTCCTTTCTTTTTTAGGTCTGCCCGATGTTGTGGAACTTCCTAATGCACATGCCTGTCGACAATTGGTTGACAAAATGATGCCTATCAGCTGGAAAGGAGTCTTGAATGACATGTCTATTGAAGAACTTTGCGACTTTCACTCCAAAAGTTACACTAGGCAGGCTGCATTGGATAATCATCTTAATTCGCGAACAAGGGAATTAATGCAAACGTTGTTGGATGTGAGGGTAAAAATGGATGATATTTTAGCTAAAGAAAAAGCTAGGGATCAGGAATATGATAAGTTGGAGGCTAAGTGTAAAGAAGTGATGGAGGACTTTGAGAAGAACCCCTTCGTACGAGATATGCGAGTCAAAATTAACAGACTCGAAAGCCAATTGAAAGAATCCCAGGAGAGGTGTAATAAATTGAAGGTTGAAGAGTCCAAAGTTTCCATCTATAGAGCCCAAATTGCCGCGCTTGAGTCTAAATGTACAAGCCTGGAGGTCGAAAGGTCTAGGCTGGCCGAGCAGGAGGTTAACCTTGTCGGTGAGCTCCATGATATTAAATCCCAGCTGCAAATCTTGGAGAGGGACCGAGCTGAGGTAGTTTCGAGAGTTATTCCTCATGTGGCGATGGAATTGTACCGTAGCGATGAGGTAGGGGAAGTTATTGGGAGTCTAGTGAACGCAGCCATCTTCTACGGTACGTGCACCGCCCTGGAAGAAGTTGCCAAGACAAAGAAACCCGTTGTTTTGTCAGAGGTGTCTTACTACTGCCCCAATTCGGAACAACAGTTTAATGAAGCTGGTGATGCGTTTATTTCCACAAAGTACCCATATCTTTCCAAGGTGACCAAAGATCCATTGGCTTCAATAGAGGAGCTGTTGGCGAAGAAGCCTATGAAGATCCAACCTTCATCCTCAACAAGGAAGTCTAACTCTGCTCTACCTTGAAATGATTCCCCATCATGCTATAATTTATCTTCTATTCCTGTTTGAACAATTTATCTTTTGTGTCGCTGGGCTTCGACCAGTAACTTTAGACAATTGTCTTTTTTGTGATCATGGTAATTAAGACTTTACGTAGTCTTTGTTTGTGCTAATTTAGTGGAATATGTCCCATTCTTATTGTCATGTGTATCTTCTCTTACGCTCACTTCAAGAGCGTACACATACAACCTAAGGTTATAACCTTATTGTGTGTATTTTGGACCAAGATTTTAAGCAATCATATAATTTGATTGCGACAGAGGGTCGCGACCCATGATTGCGTGGTTTTGTAACCTTACAACAGGTTTTACCTCTCGAGGGATCTCAAGAGGCTTACAACCCCACCAGGCAGTGTACCTGACCGATGTAGTATAGTGTAGTGGTAAGTACGGGGGATTGATCGTTCTCCACAGGGAATAGTGTTCGTTAGGTGTGAAATGCTACTCTAATTAGGTCTAAAGGTTGAGGAAGATTCTTTTTATGTTTTTATATTTTTTATGAAAGCAAGTAAAATCTCGGTTTTGAAGGAGTGGGCGGAATTAGTTGCTAGTCAACTAACCCAAAATTACTACGGATGCAAATAAAATAAAATAACAAAAATGAAAATGTGGTGAGAAACTTATGTGTAGAGAAATGTGTTTACTTAGATTTCCTTACTCCCTAACTATCTTTTACCGGTTAATTAGTGTGTATTAGTTGCGTGGATGACGGGTGTATTCCTTAATACCATTCGTGGGGTGGCGTACTTACTTCCCCAACTCTACAAGCTCCTACTTCACTCCTATGTCGAGCCGGCTAGGAAGCTCCTAACATGGGATCACTAGAATTCGCTTGTGCATTAAATACAACCATAAAAACCCTTAGTACGCATTTGGTTCATGTTTCTTAAGACGTTCAAGCAAGTTACCGAATAGGAAGTTAGCCAGTTTTCTTAAGCCTAACATAGATAAACAATCATCCAATACAACTAATAACACACTAACAACCAATAATCAATAGCTAGGTTTCATTAGATCTAAGCAAACACAAGATAAAATTAGCCTAACATGTTAAACAAAAGACAAGAATAAGATAGAATCAAACAACACATAGACATATTGAATGATTAATTGATAACTTATCTTTCAATGAAACATGGAAGATCTCAAGGCAAAAAGCCCTGAAAAAGATGCTAAAATCGTCTTAGGGTTTTCTCCCAAAATTCCACACACTAAGCTCTCTCCAATGACAAAAAATTAGAAAACTATATATAGATTTTTGGATCTGACGGCGTCACCTTATGGAGTGTGACGCCGTCACCTCGCCGCTTTTAGGGTTCCCGGATGACCTTCTTGACGCCGTCCCTCTTTAGCTCTTCAAAAATCCATTCTGGCTTATCAAGGCTTGACGCCGTCGAACCATGAACGTGACGCCGTCCCCTTATGATTTAAGCCGTGACGCCCTCGATCAAGTTAAAGCGTGACGCCGTCAGAATTCACATGCTATTTTCACTGGCCCGTCATGAGTAAATTTCACGTCCAACTTTTCTTGCCAAGGCATGACGCCGTCCAGAGTAAAGTCTGACGCCGTCAAGAGTAACTTTTAGCCGATTTTTGAGACTTTGCCGTTTTCTTCACTTTAATGCTCCAAAAACGTCCAAAATGCCTCCTTTTCCAGATTTCTCCTCAAAAGTACCTAAAATGACAAAAGGAACGATTTAGGGCAATATTTGATCAAATAAATACGATTTAAGGCTTAAATGACCCCTTAAAAGCGGTACACTTTTCGCTTCATCAAATACCCTTACACTTGAGATTTGCTTGTCCTCAAGCAAATGCGCTTTTATTCTAATCAAAATACAAGTTAGGGGTCATTTAATGCAAACATAAAAGTAATTACAACAAATAATCGTTCCACTCTAATCATAATAAGCACGGAGATTACAAACTAGCACCTCACAAGTAGTGTTTAGATACTCACATCTCTCAAGTGTCATCAAAATAAATCTCATAAATGAAAACGGATAATATCTCTCACTACCTGTCATAGCAAATAGATTACTATAGGCTTGGGAAAGGATCGAAAACCTCCTCCACTAGGTGTAAGCACCAAAGATAAACTATCAAAGAGGGCTTTTAAATGGGTTATAACGTTAGGTGTAGGGAAAAGGAAAACACGGTTTGGTTGGATAAGGGATATTTTACTGGTGGCTAGTTAAAGATCTTGATCAATTACATGTACTATACAATGTTGCTAAGCCAAGACTAGACTCGATCTTAAGCTAGAAACGAAATAACAAAATAACAAAAACATAAAATAAACATAAAATGAAACAGGATGGTAGTCCGTATGTTTTTTCTACTTTTCATTTTCTCATTTTTTTTTTGTATTTTTCTTAATTTTTCGATTTTTTTTTTTTTTTTTTTTTTTTTTTTTTTTTTTTTTTTTTTTTTTTTTTTTTTTTTTTTTTTGCATACACTTTTGCCCTACCATCCAAAATAATACATCATAGGGGCATTGCATCCCCCTTACACTTGAACTTTTACATAACTTTACAAATACTAATCTAATGACTCGAATTAAGATAATTGAAAAACTTGGAGTACTTTTAAAACATTTAGCACATATGGGGGTAATAAATGATGTTCTTCCCCATTACTCCATTACACTAGTACTTCACCCATGAGTCCCAATCGTCCCAAAATAATATGTACAAGGATATGACTCGACTTAGCAACCATGTAATCAATTAGATAATTAACTTGGGTTTAAACAAATGTTGTAACAATAATGCACTAAAAATGAGTGCATACAAGGCAGGCTAAGGCGATTTGGGTGTACATTTAAGTGGGGTGTAAACAAATTCTTCCTTTAAGTAAAATGCTTAAAGGTCGAAACGAAAAGATAGGCTCTGAGGGGTGTACTAGGGGTATCGTGTACTAAAAATGAGTACAACGCAAAGGGTGTGGGAGAATTACTTGACCAATGTAGCCAACGTAATTATAACAAAAACACAGGTGTAAAACAATGGGTTAATCCTAATGCCTCTTATCATGTAGTAAATCTAACTACACGAATGTAGTCTCACTTGTGGCCTTGGAATGGTCCTAACGCAAGTTCTAGAATCTAAGTGCTACCGGTACACACATCATAGCATAAATGCTTTTCCTACCAATTCTAGGGGCGAACCTCACATATTTGGGGGTGGAAAATTTTTTTTAGTGGTACGGTTTTTTGTGCTAGTCATATAACTCCTATCCGTGAGACGCTCATTAAGATCAAAGTTTCACTCCTATATGTTGTAAAAAATTTTAAATTTGGCACTAAAATTACCTTAACAAGTATTTCTCTCAGTTTTATTACACATCTACTATTAAACAAACAAAAATCAAGCGCAATGGTATTCTCTAAAATCGTACTTTTACCCTCCCCTACACTTAAGATGAACATTGTCCCCAATGTTCAAGTAACAAGATGTAAAAGCATAAAGTAAAAGAATGAAATCAAATACTCCCCTGATTCGCTCGGTGGATAATGAAATTACACGGTTAAATCTTCCTCCAAAGAGAATGTTGAAACTCCATGACTAATGCATCGCCATAAGCTTGATTCAAAACATTTCCTTGTCCAAAATAACCTGTTAAACCTGAGAAAACAAACACGAAAACCTGCATAACATCGGCGGGAAAAATCTATATATATAAGGATATAATGCTTGTGGAATGATAATTTTGCAGATTCCTGGAGATTATAAGTTGGAGATTTAATAAAAACTTTTTATGAAAACAAAACTTTCAAAAATTTCTGGAAATTAAATCTGACGCCGTCAGGTTATAACCCCTGACGCCGTCAGAAATGACCTGACAAAAATTTTCATTTTAAGTTTCCGGAAAATTTCTGGAAAAACCTTTACCTTACTTCCTGGAAATCCTGCAAAACATCATTATGACTCGATACAAGCATTTGACTCAAACACACACTAATATGTATGTTAATTTATTATTATTATGATTCATGTTCATTTGTGTTCTAATAAACCGATTTAGATTTCCCTTACACTTATCTTTTGCAAAATACCTTTATATGTAGTTAAGACGAAGTTAAAAACAAAATAAAGCATTTTCACAAATTAGTTTTGAACATGAATCAATAGTAATAAAAATTAAACACACATACGGAAACAAATAAAATCAAACAAACAAATAAATAAACACACAAAGCAAATAAAACCAATAAAGCTTGGGTTGCCTCCCAAGAAGCGCTTTTCTTTATTAACGAGTCTTGTAGCTAGACTCAAAGTCACGTACATTACGTGACTTCTTCATCGAAAGTTATGTCTTCCTCATTGATCATTTCATTACCATTCTCTTGATAATGCTTGACTCGTTGAATATTCACAGTGAATTCTCTATCCTCGTCGTCAATTAATACAACGGCTCCGGTTTTAGAGGAGCTCCTTACGGTAAAAGGTCCATACCATCTAGATTTAAGTTTCCCAGGAAATAGCCTTAAGCGAGAATTATATAATAAGACCTTGTCTCCTTCTGAAAACTCCTTGGGTCTCTTAATCCGTTGGTCATGCCATCTTTTCGCCCTCTCTTTGTATGTGATGGAAGATTCATAAGCCTCTAATCTCAATTCATCAAGCTCTTGGAGCTGTAAGAATCTATTTGTTCCCGCAACTGTATAATCCAAATTACAAGCCTTAAGTGCCCAATATGCTTTGTGTTCCAGTTCTACTGGAAGGTGGCATGCCTTGCCATATACCATACGGAACGGGGTTGTCCCGATTGGTGTCTTATAGGCAGTTCGAAATGCCCACAAAGCCTCGTCGAGCTTAAAAGACCAATCTTTTCTGTTTTGATTAACCGTTTTCTCTAAAATTCTCTTTATGGCTCTATTAGTGTTCTCGACTTGACCGTTTGTTTGAGGATGGTAAGCGGTGGAGAATCGGTGAGAGACTCCATATCTTTTCATGACTTTCTCCATTTGTGAATTGCAAAAATGGGTTCCCCTGTCACTAATAAGAGCCTTCGGAATTCCGAACCTAGCGAACAATTTCTTTAAGAAATGAATGACTACCCTAGCGTCGTTAGTCCTAAGGGCTTGTGCTTCCACCCATTTCGAAACATAATCAATGGCCACCAAGATGTATTCATTCCCTCCAGAAGATGGGAATGGTCCCATGAAATCAATTCCCCAGACATCAAAAACCTCACAAACTTGTATATAATTCTGTGGGGCTTCATCCCTCCTAGAGATATTCCCAGCTCTTTGACATGCGTCACAAGTTTGTATCATTCCCTTCACATCACGAAATATTGTAGGCCAATAGAATCCCGCGTCGAAGACCTTTCGTGCAGTAGTGCTTATTCCGTGATGTCCTCCAGACGGACCTGCATGACACTCTTTCATAATTCTGACAGCCTCTCTTTCCGAAACACAACGCCTGATTACCTGATCTGGACATCTTCGAAATAAGAAGGGTTCATCCCAAAAGTAGTACTTTAATTGATTAAAGAACCTCCTTTTTTCATGCCTGCTCATATGCTCAGGGATGACTCTACTTGCCAGGTAGTTAGCATAATCCGCATACCAAGGTTCAGAATCATTTATTAACATGAGCTGCTCTTCAGGAAATGTTTCCCGAATCTCACTCTTGTCAGATTCAGCGAGGCTGGGGTTTTCGAGACGAGAGAGATGATCAGCCGCAAGATTCTCTGCTCCTTTCTTATCACGAATTTCAACATCGAACTCTTGCAATAGTAGGATCCAACGAAGTAACCGTGGTTTAGCATCCTGTTTAGCGAAAAGATATCGAATAGCTGAATGATCCGTAAAAACAACCGTTTTAGAAAGGACAAGATACTGGCGAAATTTATCAAAAGCGAATACCACGGCTAGTAATTCCTTTTCAGTGGTAGTGTAGTTTTCTTGAGCAGGATTCATGGTTTTGCTAGCGTAGTATATTGGCTGAAAGTGTTTGTTAAGCCTTTGGCCTAATACTGCTCCAACAGCATAATCACTAGCATCGCACATGATTTCAAAGGGTAACTCCCAGTTAGGGGTAACCATAATTGGAGCTTGGGTAAGTTCCTGCTTCAATAGATCGAATGCGTCCTTGCACTCTTGAGAGAAGTCGAACGGGGCATCCTTCATGAGTAACTGAGTCATTGGTTTAGCTACCTTTGAGAAATCCTTAATGAATCTCCTATAGAAGCCAGCATGACCCAAAAAACTACGGATTGCCTTGACAGTTGTTGGATAGGGAAGTTTGGATATAGCTTCAATTTTTGCCCGGTCTACTTCGATTCCACTTCCTGAAATTTTGTGCCCCAGCACAATCCCTTCTTTTACCATAAAGTGGCACTTTTCCCAGTTTAGTACCAAGTTGGTCTCCTCACAACGTTTGAGCATTTTCTCAAGGTTAGCAAGACAGCGATCAAAAGAGTTTCCAAAGACTGAAAAATCATCCATAAAGACCTCCATGCTGTCTTCCATTAACTCATGGAAGATTGCCGTCATGCAGCGCTGGAAAGTGGCGGGGGCGTTACATAGTCCAAAGGGCATTCGCTTGTAGGCGAAGGTGCCATAAGGGCATGTAAACGTGGTCTTTTCTTGGTCCTCAGGAGCGATAGGGATTTGGAAATACCCTGAGAACCCATCTAGGAAGCAGTAGTACTCATGCCCTGCTAACCTTTCCAACATTTGGTCGATAAATGGGAGAGGGAAATGATCTTTTCGGGTTGCATCATTCAACTTCCTATAATCGATGCACACACGCCATCCAGTTACTGTTCGTTGAGGTACTAACTCATCCTTATCGTTCTTTACCACCGTCATTCCTCCCTTTTTTGGTACAACCTGTACAGGACTTACCCATGGACTGTCCGAAATCGGGTAAATTAGTCCTGCATCTAGGAGCTTAATGACTTCCTTCTTTACGACTTCCTTTATGTTGGGATTTACTCGCCTTTGAGGTTGCACGCTGGGTTTATAATCCTCCTCCATGAGGATTTTATGCGTACAAAAGGTAGAGTCAATACCCTTGATATCGGCTACACTCCATGCTATAACTCCTTTATATTTTTTTAAAACTCCTAAGAGTTTATCCTTTTGTTCACTTTTCAAAGAAGAGCTTATGATTACCGGAAGTTGATCTTTCCCTTGGAGGAAAGCATATTCAAGGTTGGTTGGGCGTTCCTTGAGTTCTACCGCAGGTGGCTCGATGATGGAAGGTTTAAGTTTGTTCTCGGGCTTACGAAGCTCAAGCTGTTCGATTTCTTGTCTGGGATAGAAGGAGACTGCATTCACATCCATAGCCTTCTCCTCCTCTAAGATGGGTAAGAAAGCTTCATCTCGCAACCAACCAGCTTCCACCTGTTCATCTACACAATTATCAATCTCGTCGGATAGTTCATCGATTTCTTCGATGAAATACAGTTGATTATCTGCTTCGAGAGAAAGATTCATTGTTTCCTTGATGTCGAAGGTTAAGCTATCGGCCCCCACTCGTAAGGTTAGTTTGCCGTCATGAACATCAATAACAGCACAAGAAGTTGCAAGGAAGGGTCTTCCTAGAATGATGGGCACCAAGATCATCTTCTTCCATTTCTAGGATGACGAAGTCAACTGGAAATTTAAACTTCCCTACCTTAACCAGCACATTCTCGCATATTCCTAAGGGGTATTTGACTGATCTATCGGCCAGTTGGATGCTCATACGGGTTGGTTTCAGCCCAGAATACCCTAGCTTGAGGAACAGGGAATGCGGCATAAGATTGATGCTTGCTCCTAAGTCGGCTAAAGCATTTTTGACTGAAAGAGATCCAATTGAACAGGGCAAGGTGAAACTACCTGGGTCGTCCACCTTCTTTGGTAGCCCTCGTTGGGTCACCACAGAACATTCTTCTCCTAAGGTTACAAGACCCTCGAGCCCTTTCCTGTTGGTGAGCAGCCTCTTGAAGTATGTACTATATTTGGGCATATGATAACATGCATCAAGAAGGGGTATGGTGACGACCGAATTCTTCAAATATGACAGGAATCTTTTATTATCACTTTCGACCTTTTGATTCTTGAGGCGAGATGGGTATGGGACTTTAAGGGGCTGTTTGGCAGGAGTAGGTGGGGATGGAGTTACCGGAGGGGTTTGCTCGGGATTTTCGTCGTTCACATTATCGTTCTCCTCATGAGGGGTGTTGGGTTCCATGGCGTTAGATGGTTGAGCTGGGTAGGGTGGATCCTTAGTAGTTGTTCCAGCACGAGTGGTGATGGCGAGTAAAGGATCTCTTTGCGGCTCGCCAAGGCCGTCGAGAGTGGCGTTGAGTTCTGCGAATTTGGCCTTTACGTTGGTTTGTTGGCTATTGATAAAGTCGTCAAGACCATTTAGTTGCAGATTCTTTTCAAACGTGAAATGCCCGAGATCATCCTCAAAAGTGCTCCTAACCTTATAGTCAGGATATTCTCCTCCTCCCTCTTCTCTCACAAGATTTCCCCAAGGGGTGAAATCATTGTTTTGGTAGAAAGTTAAGAGCGAAGGATCATCGAAGATGTCGTGGCTTGACAAGCATGCTTGTTCGGTGGTGGTATCATCCTCGCATTCCTCCACTTCATGCGGGCCGCCACATTGATCACAGATCAAGTATGGGTTTGATAACCGCTTAGTTGGTTGCGACTTGTCTAGATAAGATACCTGATCATTCAATCTACTCACCCGGCTAGCAAAAGGAGGCTCTTTCATGATCTTGGAAACGCTCATGATCGAATCGGGTTCATCCCAGGTATCGTCTTGATCATTCGCGTATTCCTCAATTCTATTCCATCCTTCCTCAACGCTTAGTTTGGCTATTTTTCCTTTTGATGAATTATTAATGCCCAATTGGTCGTTTTTGGAGACACTGTCATAAAAGATTTGGACAAGAAGCCAGAGTTCAATGCCATGATGAGGGACCTGTTGTTACACCCGTACCCGTCAAGGTACCATTAATATAAGTATTATGTTATATAAATGTGTTAGTGATATTTTATAACTTAAGGTGTGGTTAAATAAGAAGTATAGAACTTAAAGGGCTATTATTGCCAAGAGGCCAAAGATGCAACTAACTCCATATTAAATAACTAGATAGAATTGTCTGGAAATTTTTAGAAAACACTTGGTGGTTCGACATATAGAAGAGAAATAGGAGGGAAAGCTAAAGTTATCATCTTGTCTCAATTTCACATCAAGAAGTGATCAAGAAGCTTTAAGGAAATTTTAATTGTGTTCTTTTCAACAAGTAAGTAACTTTCCCCAATTGTGAAAATTAGGGTTCATATGGTGGGTTTTGATGATTATAGTGAAAAGTGGTGAAATGATGATCTCCTTAGTTAGATAGTGGCTAATTGTAGTTAATCTTGTGATAGGGAGTAATTATAGAAGCCCATTCAAAGTCAAGTAGGAAGCTAGTAGGAGTTGAGGTAAGTATATGAGTATAATCTTTGTAATGTTATGTTATTAATGTTATGGTTGTGTTAATGTGATGTTTATGGAGCTTGTAAAGATGTGTTAGCTTGGATCCAATGCTAGACTTGAAATGTTATACGTTAATTTTACTTACTTGGTTAAGGTAAGTAATAATCCCACTTTATGCTCCTTGTTAATGCTATGATTGGTGGTAATCGCCAATCTCGTGTAAATGTAATGTTGATTATATCTTATATACTTACTAAGCGTTTTCGCTTACGTTTGAAGCTAATGTTATCTTTGTAGGTTCTAGCGGTGGGAGTAAAGGTAAGGATTTGGCGTAGTGGTAGCTTGGGAGTAAGTAGGAAGGTCTATAGGAGCTAGCTTAGAAGATCGGATCTCTTTTGGACCAAGCGTATTGAAGTTGGAAGCCCCAAGTGTTTTTTTGGTGTCGTGGGTACACTTCTTTTATATGGTCATTTTGTTAGTCTTCCGGTCTTGTCATGATGTCTAAATTATGGGTCAATTAAGTGTGTAAGTCATGAAGTTTCTATTGTGCATATTGCTAGTTTAAGTACTCATTAAGGGGCGTTTGGTACAAACATGATTCTACCCATTTTGGAAAGTTAACGGGTCATGTATGCATGGAACGTCTTTGATATGTTAATATAATGGTTATGGTCAAGTTATTTGTAAATTGGTAGTAGTATGAAGGGTTTTGTAGTGTAATGGGTCATTGTGGGAAATGGTGCATTTCCCGTTGAATTTGGAAGTACTATTCCGAGTGGTCGAACGGGTAATGTTTTTGGATGAAATTAAACTTACGGACATACTAAAGGTTTCTGGAAAGTTTCGTTAAGTTTCGAGTCCGGGAGGTCGGGTTTCCAGCCGGGGCTGTTGACATTGCATTTTTGAGACAGTAGGGTCTGTCCAGAATTCTGTGGTGCAGGGTAGATGCGGCGCATCTACCCTGAGATACGGCGTATTAAGTGATGCGGCGCATCTCCTGTAGAGAAGCGGCGCAACGTAACCATTTTCTTGTAATTTCAGTCTCAGTGGGTTGATGCGGCGTATCTAATTCAATAGATGCGGCGTATCTGAATCTAGGACAATACGGCGTATCACTTATTATTGTTACGGCGCATTGTCTCTCAGACAGTGATGCGGCGTATCCCTAAAAATGGATGCGGCGTATCTTGGTCTCAGAAGGCTTGTCTGTTTGTCTTATAAAGGTTGTGTGAAAGGCTTTGAAGGGTCTTTGGGTAAGTGTTCTTGCAAGTGTGTTTAAAATGTTAAAAGTCATATATGTCATGCTCATTTCATGAAGAATATTCATGAGTTCAAGGTAGTCAATCGTTTCCGCGTTCAAAGTTCAAAATTTTTGGTCAAACCGGGCACGGGGCGTTACAACTTGGTATCAGAGCTTCGGTCTAAGAGATTTAGGATTTCATTTTAGGATTTCCTAGACTTAGGCCTCGTTTAGATGCGGTTAGAGTTAGTATTTGTTGTTTGTGTATGGTTTGGATGATTTTGAGGACCCATATGTTCAATATTTTCATGACTACGCCTGGCCACCGTAGTGATGAAAATACGGGACATATGTGAAATTGAAATCATTTAGGTCATACATGAGTGACAAGCTAGGATGCTAGAATAAGATAGAGATGTCATTCATGCATGGGCTAAGTATTTATAATTGTGTTTAATGTTGTGAATTGCTAATTTTCAGTAAGAAGAAATGGAAACCCCTCACCCGAAGGAAGTCGCGAAATCTACGGCTTCCAAGCATGCCGAAACTTCGGCAAGTGATCCGGGTAATGCTAGTAAGGATGATGAAAGTTCTTCCTCAAACTCCGAAGGCCCTGAATTTAGAGGCTTCACAGGAGATGAAATGAAAGCTTTAGATCAAATATTAGCAAAAAGGGTGGGTAAGGCTATTAAGCGAGCAATGCCTTACTATGTTCAACAAACGACGAAAAATCTTAAGGAATTAATGAAGGAAGAGTTTGATGGATTTAAGAAAGAATGTGGTCCGACAAAAGAACCTAAGAATGATAGAGCTACTTACCGGGATTTCACGGCTTGTGATGTGCCACAATTTACCGGTGTTCTTGATCCCATTGTTAGTAATAGATGGATTACGGCGGTGGAAGGCGCTTTTCGTACAAGTGGTTGCGAAGAAAGGAAGAAGGTTATTTACGCTACTAACTTTCTTCGGGATAGTGCTAAAACTTGGTGGGAAGGAAAGCTATGTGAGAAAGGTGAACCTTGGGTAGAAACTTGTACCTGGAGAGAATTCAAGGAGTTATTTAGTGCCGAGTATGCTCCGGCGGAAGAGGTGGACAAAATTCGAGAGAAATTCCAATCTCTCACTCAAACTAACGAGACGGTAAATGAGTTGTGGAGGATGTTTAATGACATGATCCCTTATTGTCCCGAATATCTTGGGAATGACAAGCTTAAGGTGGACAAGTTCCAAAGGATGCTCAAGGATGACATTCGCGAAGTGATTTCGCCATTCAAATGTACCACATTGGAGGACCTTTTGAGTAGGGCTAGGGTGAGGGAAGCGGATTTACTTAGGAGGAAAGAGAAGGAGGCGAAGGAACCAAAAAGGAAACTAGAGTTTGTGGATAAGGATGGAAAGAAAGCTAGATTTGACCATGGCAAGAAGAGCTCGGGAAATAAAACTAAGGTAGCATGTTCTAAGTGTGGCAAGTTTCATCTTGGGGAGTGTAGGCGTAATACGCCTGGTTGTTATAAATGTGGAGCCTTAGATCATCAAAGCAAAGATTGTACTAAGCCGATGATAGTATGCTATGGGTGTAATGGGATAGGGCATAGGTTGAGGGATTGCCCGAAAACAAAGGCGATTGAAGCAAAGCCTTTGAGAACCGTCAAGCAAGAGAAAGTGGAGATTCCAAAACCGACCGCTCGAGTCTATCAAATGGGTGTCGAAGAAGCCAAATCGGGGACCGATGTCATCACAGGTATTCATCTTGTAAATTCCATACCCGCTCGGGTTTTGTATGATTCGGGTGCTAGTGTTTCTTTTGTGTCGTATGATTTTAGCAAGCAAATAACTTCCCCATTAGCTACACTTTCTATACCCCTAGAAGTTGAAATAGCCGATAGTAGAATCGTTGTTGTGTCTAATGTATATCGAGACGTGGAGATAGAGATCGATGAAAGTGTCTTTAAGATCGACTTAATTCCCATTATGCTCGGGGAATTTGACATCATTATCGGTATGGATTGGCTTGATAAATATAACGCGGCTATTCTTTGTAGTCAAAAGATTATTAGAGTTGTGAATCCTAGCGGTCGTGAAATGATTATTTATGGGGATAAAAGAAAAGGTGAACTAAAGTTGTGTACCGTGATGAAGGCTAGGAGATATTTATCACGTGGGTGTTATGCCTTTATGGCTCACGTGATAGATACAAGCTTTGAGAAGAAAAGTATCGATGATGTTCCGGTTGTGAATGAATTTTGTGATGTTTTTCCGGAAGACTTGCCGGGTATTCCACCCGAAAGACAAGTCGAATTTCGTATTGATCTTGTTCCGGGTGCTACTCCTATTGCTAAAACTCCCTATCGTCTAGCTCCGTCCGAAATGAAAGAATTGATGAGTCAACTTCAAGAATTGCTTGACAAGGGTTTCATTCGTCCTAGTAGTTCGCCATGGGGAGCACCAATCTTGTTCGTTAAAAAGAAGGATGGTAGTATGCGGATGTGCATTGACTACCGGGAGTTAAATAAAGTCACGGTGAAAAATGTGTATCCGTTACCAAGAATCGATGACCTCTTTGATCAACTTCAAGGTGCGCGGTGGTTTTCCAAGATTGATCTCCGTTCGGGTTATCATCAATTGAAAGTTCGGGAAGAAGACATTCCTAAGACGGCCTTTAGAACCCGATATGGACACTATGAGTTTACGGTTATGCCATTTGGTCTTACAAACGCACCTGCGGTTTTCATGGATCTCATGAACCGTGTATGTAGACTGATGTTGGATAAATCCGTTATAGTGTTCATTGATGATATTCTTATCTATTCTAAGAGCAAAGAAGAGCATGAACTTCATCTTCGAGAAATCCTTGAAACTTTGAGAAGGGAAAGATTGTATGCTAAATTCTCGAAATGTGAATTTTGGTTGCAAGAAGTTCAGTTCCTTGGTCACGTTATTAATGCCGATGGTATCAAAGTCGATCCTTCAAAGGTAGAAGCTGTGATGAAATGGCATGCGCCAAGGAATGTTGGTGAAATTCGAAGTTTTCTTGGTCTTGCGGGTTATTATAGGAGGTTTATTCAAGACTTCTCCAAAATCTCATCGTCCTTGACGAAACTTACTAAGAAGAATGCTACCTTCGAGTGGGGAGAAGAACAAGACAAAGCCTTTTGTACTCTACGGAAGAAATTGTGTGAAGCACCGGTTCTAGTATTGCCGGAGGGGACCGAAGATATGGTGGTTTATAGCGATGCGTCTTATTCCGGTCTTGGATGTGTTCTTATGCAAAGGGGAAGAGTGATTGCTTACGCCTCAAGACAATTAAAGAAGCATGAAGAAAATTATGCGACTCACGATCTTGAGTTTGCGGCTGTGGTCTTTGCTTTAAAACTTTGGAGGCATTATTTGTATGGTGTCAAGTTTGTAATTTATACCGATCATCGAAGCCTTCAATATTTCCTCGATAAGAAAGATCCCAACATGAGACAACGAAGGTGGTTGGATTTGTTAAAGGATTATGATTGCGAAATTCGCTACCATCCGGTAAAGCGAATGTGGTGGCGGATGCGTTGAGCCGAAAGGATCAAAATGAGGTTATTAAAATTCATTCCTTAAGAATGGTTGTCACCACCGACCTGTTTGACAAGATCAAGTTAGCTCAAGAGGAGGCACTGAAAGAAGAAAATAGGGAAGGTGAGCGTATCACTTCCTACATTTCGCATCTCGAAGAAGATAGTCGAGGAATTAAAACTCGGTATGGAAGGGTTTATATCCCTTTTCGTAGCAACATCAAAGAGTTGATTCTAGAGGAAGCGCACAAGTCAAAATATTCTATTCATCCGGGGGCTACAAAGATGTACCGTGATTTGAAGAAGAACTATTGGTGGCCGGGTATGAAAAGAGATTGTGTAAAGTACGTTGAGAAGTGTTTGACTTGTTTAAAGGTTAAAGCCGAGCATCAAAAACCGTATGGAAAAGTTCAACCTTTGGATATTCCGGTTTGGAAGTGGGAAAAGATCACGATGGATTTCATTACGAAATTGCCAAGGACGAAAAAGAAGAATGATACGATTTGGGTCATAGTAGATCGCTTAACCAAGAGTGCTCATTTTATTCCAATTCGAGAAAATATGCCCGTTCATAAGCTAGCAAAGATTTACGTTAACGAGATAATCGCACGTCATGGGGTGCCTATTTCTATAGTCTCCGACAGAGACGGGCGTTTCACCTCAAACTTTTGGCAAGATTTCCAAGAAGAGTTGGGTACGAAACTTCATATGAGCACGGCCTTTCATCCTCAAACCGATGGGCAAAGTGAGAGGACGATTCAAACTTTGGAGGATATGTTACGAGCTTGCGTAATCGATTTTGGAGGAAATTGGGACGATCATTTACCGTTAGTCGAATTCGCCTATAATAATAGTTACCATGCAAGCATTGATATGCCGCCCTATGAAATGCTTTATGGTAGGAGGTGTAGGACACCCGTGTGTTGGGAAGAGGTCGGAAGGAGGGAATTGGCGAGCACGGATGTAGTATTGGCTACAACGGAAAAGATAGAGGCGATTCGTACAAGACTTAAGGCGGCACAAGATAGATGGAAAAGCTATGCCGATAACCGAAGAAAACCAATCGAATTTGAGGTGGGTGATTTGGTTATGTTAAAGGTTTCCCCGTGGAAAGGCGTTTTTAGGTTCAGAAACAAAGGGAAACTTAGTCCTCGGTTTATAGGACCTTTCAAAATCTTGAAGCGAGTGGGCGAAGTAGCTTATGTGTTGGAATTACCCGAAGAAATGAAGGGTATTCACAATACCTTTCACGTGTCATACTTGAGAAAATGTTTGGCGGACGAAGCGAGTATTGTCACCTTAGATGACATTGAAATTGATCCGGAGTTGCTTTCGCAAGAGGATGAACCGGAAGCTATACTAGGAAGAAAAGTGAGGCAACTGAGGAATAAGGAGATCCCGTTGGTAAAAGTGCAATGGAGACATCGTAAGGGTACAAGCTTTAGGTGGGAGACGGAAGCAAAAATGAGGAACAAGTATCCCCATTTATTTCAAGAGTAGAGTTCGGGGACGAACTCTCATTTTAAGGAGGGGAGAATTGTTACACCCGTACCCGTCAAGGTACCATTAATATAAGTATTATGTTATATAAATGTGTTAGTGATATTTTATAACTTAAGGTGTGGTTAAATAAGAAGTATAGAACTTAAAGGGCTATTATTGCCAAGAGGCCAAAGATGCAACTAACTCCATATTAAATAACTAGATAGAATTGTCTGGAAATTTTTAGAAAACACTTGGTGGTTCGACATATAGAAGAGAAATAGGAGGGAAAGCTAAAGTTATCATCTTGTCTCAATTTCACATCAAGAAGTGATCAAGAAGCTTTAAGGAAATTTTAATTGTGTTCTTTTCAACAAGTAAGTAACTTTCCCCAATTGTGAAAATTAGGGTTCATATGGTGGGTTTTGATGATTATAGTGAAAAGTGGTGAAATGATGATCTCCTTAGTTAGATAGTGGCTAATTGTAGTTAATCTTGTGATAGGGAGTAATTATAGAAGCCCATTCAAAGTCAAGTAGGAAGCTAGTAGGAGTTGAGGTAAGTATATGAGTATAATCTTTGTAATGTTATGTTATTAATGTTATGGTTGTGTTTAAAGTGATGTTTATGGAGCTTGTAAAGATGTGTTAGCTTGGATCCAATGCTAGACTTGAAATGTTATACGTTAATTTTACTTACTTGGTTAAGGTAAGTAATAATCCCACTTTATGCTCCTTGTTAATGCTATGATTGGTGGTAATCGCCAATCTCGTGTAAATGTAATGTTGATTATATCTTATATACTTACTAAGCGTTTTCGCTTACGTTTGAAGCTAATGTTATCTTTGTAGGTTCTAGCGGTGGGAGTAAAGGTAAGGATTTGGCGTAGTGGTAGCTTGGGAGTAAGTAGGAAGGTCTATAGGAGCTAGCTTAGAAGATCGGATCTCTTTTGGACCAAGCGTATTGAAGTTGGAAGCCCCAAGTGTTTTTTTGGTGTCGTGGGTACACTTCTTTTATATGGTCATTTTGTTAGTCTTCCGGTCTTGTCATGATGTCTAAATTATGGGTCAATTAAGTGTGTAAGTCATGAAGTTTCTATTGTGCATATTGCTAGTTTAAGTACTCATTAAGGGGCGTTTGGTACAAACATGATTCTACCCATTTTGGAAAGTTAACGGGTCATGTATGCATGGAACGTCTTTGATATGTTAATATAATGGTTATGGTCAAGTTATTTGTAAATTGGTAGTAGTATGAAGGGTTTTGTAGTGTAATGGGTCATTGTGGGAAATGGTGCATTTCCCGTTGAATTTGGAAGTACTATTCCGAGTGGTCGAACGGGTAATGTTTTTGGATGAAATTAAACTTACGGACATACTAAAGGTTTCTGGAAAGTTTCGTTAAGTTTCGAGTCCGGGAGGTCGGGTTTCCAGCCGGGGCTGTTGACATTGCATTTTTGAGACAGTAGGGTCTGTCCAGAATTCTGTGGTGCAGGGTAGATGCGGCGCATCTACCCTGAGATACGGCGTATTAAGTGATGCGGCGCATCTCCTGTAGAGAAGCGGCGCAACGTAACCATTTTCTTGTAATTTCAGTCTCAGTGGGTTGATGCGGCGTATCTAATTCAATAGATGCGGCGTATCTGAATCTAGGACAATACGGCGTATCACTTATTATTGTTACGGCGCATTGTCTCTCAGACAGTGATGCGGCGTATCCCTAAAAATGGATGCGGCGTATCTTGGTCTCAGAAGGCTTGTCTGTTTGTCTTATAAAGGTTGTGTGAAAGGCTTTGAAGGGTCTTTGGGTAAGTGTTCTTGCAAGTGTGTTTAAAATGTTAAAAGTCATATATGTCATGCTCATTTCATGAAGAATATTCATGAGTTCAAGGTAGTCAATCGTTTTCCGCGTTCAAAGTTCAAAATTTTTGGTCAAACCGGGCACGGGGCGTTACCATGATGAGGGACCTGTCTAATTAGATCCTTGAATCTAACCCAAGATTTGTGAATAGGTTCTGCTGGTCCAACATGGAAGCGGAGGATTTCGTCTCTCAACTTTGAAGTTCTTCCTATGGGAAAGAATTTCTCATAGAATTTTGAGATAAGCTGTTCCCATGTGAAGATGGATTCGGAAGGAAGTTGGTTATACCAGTCTCCGGCTCTTTCATGAAGGGTGAAGGGAAAGAATCGCAACCGGGAGGTATCTCTAGTGGCTCCGTCCGTATGGAGGGTATCCACTATTTTCAGGAAGTCCTTGATGTGTTGGATTGGATCTTCAGTTTTCAATCCGTGAAACTTGCATACACTTTGGACCAGCCAAATATCAGTTGCACGCAAGACCCCATCCGTGTGTTCATTTGGAAAAACGATAGCATTGGAAAAACCACGAGGGGTGGGAGAAGAGTAGTCCTTGAGACATTTGGGGATTGGGATT
The DNA here is from genome assembly GCA_021014915.2 of Artemisia tridentata subsp. tridentata. Classification (NCBI taxonomy): domain Eukaryota; kingdom Viridiplantae; phylum Streptophyta; class Magnoliopsida; order Asterales; family Asteraceae; genus Artemisia; species Artemisia tridentata. The sequence continues at coordinate 147,276,309 of CP139504.1, read as the reverse complement.
TCGGGAACTTCCATATCGTGATTGGGTTGAGGGCTAGGAGGTGTAGAATGATGATTGGATTCTTCCTCGGAGAGGGCATCATCAAAATTGATCGTGGATGGTTCAGCCGCTTGGTGGAGTCGCCTTAATTTATGCATTTCCCTTTCGGGTTCAGCATAGGGTGTGGCAAGAGTCTTTATCGAGCTTCGGCTCCTAGTGATTCTACGATTAGGGGGGTCATCATCCAAAATTAGGGAATATCCTCCTAAAGTGCGGGCTCTAGGAGGTGGTTGTGGTTGTTGTGGTGGCGGGTTGTGGGGGTTAAGGATATTACCATCTTCCATGATGTCGGACGGTAATGGTTATGAACAAAGACACGAAGAAAATAGATAGACTAAAGAAAACCTAGAAAAATAAAATAAAAATCTCACTAGAAAGGAATCTAGTGAGTAGACCTAATAGAAATAAAAATTCAACCTAAACAATAACTATTCCCCGGCAGCGGCGCCAAAAACTTGATTGCGTGGTTTTGTAACCTTACAACAGGTTTTACCTCTCGAGGGATCTCAAGAGGCTTACAACCCCACCAGGCAGTGTACCTGACCGATGTAGTATAGTGTAGTGGTAAGTACGGGGGATTGATCGTTCTCCACAGGGAATAGTGTTCGTTAGGTGTGAAATGCTACTCTAATTAGGTCTAAAGGTTGAGGAAGATTCTTTTTATGTTTTTATATTTTTTATGAAAGCAAGTAAAATCTCGGTTTTGAAGGAGTGGGCGGAATTAGTTGCTAGTCAACTAACCCAAAATTACTACGGATGCAAATAAAATAAAATAACAAAAATGAAAATGTGGTGAGAAACTTATGTGTAGAGAAATGTGTTTACTTAGATTTCCTTACTCCCTAACTATCTTTTACCGGTTAATTAGTGTGTATTAGTTGCGTGGATGACGGGTGTATTCCTTAATACCATTCGTGGGGTGGCGTACTTACTTCCCCAACTCTACAAGCTCCTACTTCACTCCTATGTCGAGCCGGCTAGGAAGCTCCTAACATGGGATCACTAGAATTCGCTTGTGCATTAAATACAACCATAAAAACCCTTAGTACGCATTTGGTTCATGTTTCTTAAGACGTTCAAGCAAGTTACCGAATAGGAAGTTAGCCAGTTTTCTTAAGCCTAACATAGATAAACAATCATCCAATACAACTAATAACACACTAACAACCAATAATCAATAGCTAGGTTTCATTAGATCTAAGCAAACACAAGATAAAATTAGCCTAACATGTTAAACAAAAGACAAGAATAAGATAGAATCAAACAACACATAGACATATTGAATGATTAATTGATAACTTATCTTTCAATGAAACATGGAAGATCTCAAGGCAAAAAGCCCTGAAAAAGATGCTAAAATCGTCTTAGGGTTTTCTCCCAAAATTCCACACACTAAGCTCTCTCCAATGACAAAAAATTAGAAAACTATATATAGATTTTTGGATCTGACGGCGTCACCTTATGGAGTGTGACGCCGTCACCTCGCCGCTTTTAGGGTTCCCGGATGACCTTCTTGACGCCGTCCCTCTTTAGCTCTTCAAAAATCCATTCTGGCTTATCAAGGCTTGACGCCGTCGAACCATGAACGTGACGCCGTCCCCTTATGATTTAAGCCGTGACGCCCTCGATCAAGTTAAAGCGTGACGCCGTCAGAATTCACATGCTATTTTCACTGGCCCGTCATGAGTAAATTTCACGTCCAACTTTTCTTGCCAAGGCATGACGCCGTCCAGAGTAAAGTCTGACGCCGTCAAGAGTAACTTTTAGCCGATTTTTGAGACTTTGCCGTTTTCTTCACTTTAATGCTCCAAAAACGTCCAAAATGCCTCCTTTTCCAGATTTCTCCTCAAAAGTACCTAAAATGACAAAAGGAACGATTTAGGGCAATATTTGATCAAATAAATACGATTTAAGGCTTAAATGACCCCTTAAAAGCGGTACACTTTTCGCTTCATCAAATACCCTTACACTTGAGATTTGCTTGTCCTCAAGCAAATGCGCTTTTATTCTAATCAAAATACAAGTTAGGGGTCATTTAATGCAAACATAAAAGTAATTACAACAAATAATCGTTCCACTCTAATCATAATACGCACGGAGATTACAAACTAGCACCTCACAAGTAGTGTTTAGATACTCACATCTCTCAAGTGTCATCAAAATAAATCTCATAAATGAAAACGGATAATATCTCTCACTACCTGTCATAGCAAATAGATTACCATAGGCTTGGGAAAGGATCGAAAACCTCCTCCACTAGGCGTAAGCACCAAAGATAAACTATCAAAGAGGGCTTTTAAATGGGTTATAACGTTAGGTGTAGGGAAAAGGAAAACACGGTTTGGTTGGATAAGGGATATTTTACTGGTGGCTAGTTAAAGATCTTGATCAATTACATGTACTATACAATGTTGCTAAGCCAAGACTAGACTCGATCTTAAGCTAGAAACGAAATAACAAAATAACAAAAACATAAAATAAACATAAAATGAAACAGGATGGTAGTCCGTATGTTTTTTCTACTTTTCATTTTCTCATTTTTTTTTGTATTTTTCTTAATTTTTCGATTTTTTTTTTTTTTTTTTTTTTTTTTTTTTTTTTTTTTTTTTTTTTGCATACACTTTTGCCCTACCATCCAAAATAATACATCATAGGGGCATTGCATCCCCCTTACACTTGAACTTTTACATAACTTTACAAATACTAATCTAATGACTCGAATTAAGATAATTGAAAAACTTGGAGTACTTTTAAAACATTTAGCACATATGGGGGTAATAAATGATGTTCTTCCCCATTACTCCATTACACTAGTACTTCACCCATGAGTCCCAATCGTCCCAAAACAATATGTACAAGGATATGACTCGACTTAGCAACCATGTAATCAATTAGATAATTAACTTGGGTTTAAACAAATGTTGTAACAATAATGCACTAAAAATGAGTGCATACAAGGCAGGCTAAGGCGATTTGGGTGTACATTTAAGTGGGGTGTAAACAAATTCTTCCTTTAAGTAAAATGCTTAAAGGTCGAAACAAAAAGATAGGCTCTGAGGGGTGTACTAGGGGTATCGTGTACTAAAAATGAGTACAACGCAAAGGGTGTGGGAGAATTACTTGACCAATGTAGCCAACGTAATTATAACAAAAACACAGGTGTAAAACAATGGGTTAATCCTAATGCCTCTTATCATGTAGTAAATCTAACTACACGAATGTAGTCTCACTTGTGGCCTTGGAATGGTCCTAACGCAAGTTCTAGAATCTAAGTGCTACCGGTACACACATCATAGCATAAATGCTTTTCCTACCAATTCTAGGGGCGAACCTCACATATTTGGGGGTGGAAAATTTTTTTTAGTGGTACGGTTTTTTGTGCTAGTCATATAACTCCTATCCGTGAGACGCTCATTAAGATCAAAGTTTCACTCCTATATGTTGTAAAAAATTTTAAATTTGGCACTAAAATTACCTTAACAAGTATTTCTCTCAGTTTTATTACACATCTACTATTAAACAAACAAAAATCAAGCGCAATGGTATTCTCTAAAATCGTACTTTTACCCTCCCCTACACTTAAGATGAACATTGTCCCCAATGTTCAAGTAACAAGATGTAAAAGCATAAAGTAAAAGAATGAAATCAAATACTCCCCTGATTCGCTCGGTGGATAATGAAATTACACGGTTAAATCTTCCTCCAAAGAGAATGTTGAAACTCCATGACTAATGCATCGCCATAAGCTTGATTCAAAACATTTCCTTGTCCAAAATAACCTGTTAAACCTGAGAAAACAAACACGAAAACCTGCATAACATCGGCGGGAAAAATCTATATATATAAGGATATAATGCTTGTGGAATGATAATTTTGCAGATTCCTGGAGATTATAAGTTGGAGATTTAATAAAAACTTTTTATGAAAACAAAACTTTCAAAAATTTCTGGAAATTAAATCTGACGCCGTCAGGTTATAACCCCTGACGCCGTCAGAAATGACCTGACAAAAATTTTCATTTTAAGTTTCCGGAAAATTTCTGGAAAAACCTTTACCTTACTTCCTGGAAATCCTGCAAAACATCATTATGACTCGATACAAGCATTTGACTCAAACACACACTAATATGTATGTTAATTTATTATTATTATGATTCATGTTCATTTGTGTTCTAATAAACCGATTTAGATTTCCCTTACACTTATCTTTTGCAAAATACCTTTATATGTAGTTAAGACGAAGTTAAAAACAAAATAAAGCATTTTCACAAATTAGTTTTGAACATGAATCAATAGTAATAAAAATTAAACACACATACGGAAACAAATAAAATCAAACAAACAAATAAATAAACACACAAAGGAAATAAAACCAATAAAGCTTGGGTTGCCTCCCAAGAAGCGCTTTTCTTTATTAACGAGTCTTGTAGCTAGACTCAAAGTTACGTACATTACGTGACTTCTTCATCGAAAGTTATGTCTTCCTCATTGATCATTTCATTACCATTCTCTTGATAATGCTTGACTCGTTGAATATTCACAGTGAATTCTCTATCCTCGTCGTCAATTAATACAACGGCTCCGGTTTTAGAGGAGCTCCTTACGGTAAAAGGTCCATACCATCTAGATTTAAGTTTCCCAGGAAATAGCCTTAAGCGAGAATTATATAATAAGACCTTGTCTCCTTCTGAAAACTCCTTGGGTCTCTTAATCCGTTGGTCATGCCATCTTTTCGCGCTCTCTTTGTATGTGATGGAAGATTCATAAGCCTCTAATCTCAATTCATCAAGCTCTTGGAGCTGTAAGAATCTATTTGTTCCCGCAACTGTATAATCCAAATTACAAGCCTTAAGTGCCCAATATGCTTTGTGTTCCAGTTCTACTGGAAGGTGGCATGCCTTGCCATATACCATACGGAACGGGGTTGTCCCGATTGGTGTCTTATAGGCGGTTCGAAATGCCCACAAAGCCTCGTCGAGCTTAAAAGACCAATCTTTTCTGTTTTGATTAACCGTTTTCTCTAAAATTCTCTTTATGGCTCTATTAGTGTTCTCGACTTGACCGTTTGTTTGAGGATGGTAAGCGGTGGAGAATCGGTGAGAGACTCCATATCTTTTCATGACTTTCTCCATTTGTGAATTGCAAAAATGGGTTCCCCTGTCACTAATAAGAGCCTTCGGAATTCCGAACCTAGCGAACAATTTCTTTAAGAAATGAATGACTACCCTAGCGTCGTTAGTCCTAAGGGCTTGTGCTTCCACCCATTTCGAAACATAATCAATGGCCACCAAGATGTATTCATTCCCTCCAGAAGATGGGAATGGTCCCATGAAATCAATTCCCCAGACATCAAAAACCTCACAAACTTGTATATAATTCTGTGGGGCTTCATCCCTCCTAGAGATATTCCCAGCTCTTTGACATGCGTCACAAGTTTGTATCATTCCCTTCACATCACGAAATATTGTAGGCCAATAGAATCCCGCGTCGAAGACCTTTCGTGCAGTAGTGCTTATTCCGTGATGTCCTCCAGACGGACCTGCATGACACTCTTTCATAATTCTGACAGCCTCTCTTTCCGAAACACAACGCCTGATTACCTGATCTGGACATCTTCGAAATAAGAAGGGTTCATCCCAAAAGTAGTACTTTAATTGATTAAAGAACCTCCTTTTTTCATGCCTGCTCATATGCTCAGGGATGACTCTACTTGCCAGGTAGTTAGCATAATCCGCATACCAAGGTTCAGAATCATTTATTAACATGAGCTGCTCTTCAGAAAATGTTTCCCGAATCTCACTCTTGTCAGATTCAGCGAGGCTGGGGTTTTCGAGACGAGAGAGATGATCAGCCGCAAGATTCTCTGCTCCTTTCTTATCACGAATTTCAACATCGAACTCTTGCAATAGTAGGATCCAACGAAGTAACCGTGGTTTAGCATCCTGTTTAGCGAAAAGATATCGAATAGCTGAATGATCCGTAAAAACAACCGTTTTAGAAAGGACAAGATACTGGCGAAATTTATCAAAAGCGAATACCACGGCTAGTAATTCCTTTTCAGTGGTAGTGTAGTTTTCTTGAGCAGGATTCATGGTTTTGCTAGCGTAGTATATTGGCTGAAAGTGTTTGTTAAGCCTTTGGCCTAATACTGCTCCAACAGCATAATCACTAGCATCGCACATGATTTCAAAGGGTAACTCCCAGTTAGGGGTAACCATAATTGGAGCTTGGGTAAGTTCCTGCTTCAATAGATCGAATGCGTCCTTGCACTCTTGAGAGAAGTCGAACGGGGCATCCTTCATGAGTAACTGAGTCATTGGTTTAGCTACCTTTGAGAAATCCTTAATGAATCTCCTATAGAAGCCAGCATGACCCAAAAAACTACGGATTGCCTTGACAGTTGTTGGATAGGGAAGTTTGGATATAGCTTCAATTTTTGCCCGGTCTACTTCGATTCCACTTCCTGAAATTTTGTGCCCCAGCACAATCCCTTCATTTACCATAAAGTGGCACTTTTCCCAGTTTAGTACCAAGTTGGTCTCCTCACAACGTTTGAGCATTTTCTCAAGGTTAGCAAGACAGCGATCAAAAGAGTTTCCAAAGACTGAAAAATCATCCATAAAGACCTCCATGCTGTCTTCCATTAACTCATGGAAGATTGCCGTCATGCAGCGCTGGAAAGTGGCGGGGGCGTTACATAGTCCAAAGGGCATTCGCTTGTAGGCGAAGGTGCCATAAGGGCATGTAAACGTGGTCTTTTCTTGGTCCTCAGGAGCGATAGGGATTTGGAAATACCCTGAGAACCCATCTAGGAAGCAGTAGTACTCATGCCCTGCTAACCTTTCCAACATTTGGTCGATAAATGGGAGAGGGAAATGATCTTTTCGGGTTGCATCATTCAACTTCCTATAATCGATGCACACACGCCATCCAGTTACTGTTCGTTGAGGTACTAACTCATCCTTATCGTTCTTTACCACCGTCATTCCTCCCTTTTTTGGTACAACCTGTACAGGACTTACCCATGGACTGTCCGAAATCGGGTAAATTAGTCCTGCATCTAGGAGCTTAATGACTTCCTTCTTTACGACTTCCTTTATGTTGGGATTTACTCGCCTTTGAGGTTGCACGCTGGGTTTATAATCCTCCTCCATGAGGATTTTATGCGTACAAAAGGTAGAGTCAATACCCTTGATATCGGCTACACTCCATGCTATAACTCCTTTATATTTTTTTAAAACTCCTAAGAGTTTATCCTTTTGTTCACTTTTCAAAGAAGAGCTTATGATTACCGGAAGTTGATCTTTCCCTTGGAGGAAAGCATATTCAAGGTTGGTTGGGCGTTCCTTGAGTTCTACCGCAGGTGGCTCGATGATGGAAGGTTTAAGTTTGTTCTCGGGCTTACGAAGCTCAAGCTGTTCGATTTCTTGTCTGGGATAGAAGGAGACTGCATTCACATCCATAGCCTTCTCCTCCTCTAAGATGGGTAAGAAAGCTTCATCTCGCAACCAACCAGCTTCCACCTGTTCATCTGCACAATTATATCAATCTCGTCGGATAGTTCATCGATTTCTTCGATGAAATACAGTTGATTATCTGCTTCGAGAGAAAGATTCATTGTGTCCTTGATGTCGAAGGTTAAGCTATCGGCCCCCACTCGTAAGGTTAGTTTGCCGTCATGAACATCAATAACAGCACGAGAAGTTGCAAGGAAGGGTCTTCCTAGAATGATGGGCACAAGATCATCTTCTTCCATTTCTAGGATGACGAAGTCAACTGGAAATTTAAACTTCCCTACCTTAACCAGCACATTCTCGCATATTCCTAAGGGGTATTTGACTGATCTATCGGCCAGTTGGATGCTCATACGGGTTGGTTTCAGCCCAGAATACCCTAGCTTGAGGAACAGGGAATGCGGCATAAGATTGATGCTTCCCTCTAAGTCGGCTAAAGCATTTTTGACTGAAAGAGATCCAATTGAACAGGGCAAGGTGAAACTACCTGGGTCGTCCACCTTCTTTGGTAGCCCTCGTTGGGTCACCACAGAACATTCTTCTCCTAAGGTTACAAGACCCTCGAGCCCTTTCCTGTTGGTGAGCAGCCTCTTGAAGTATGTACTATATTTGGGCATATGATAACATGCATCAAAAAGGGGTATGGTGACGACCGAATTCTTCAAATATGACAGGAATCTTTTATTATCACTTTCGACCTTTTGATTCTTGAGGCGAGATGGGTATGGGACTTTAAGGGGCTGTTTGGCAGGAGTAGGTGGGGATGGAGTTACCGGAGGGGTTTGCTCGGGATTTTCGTCGTTCACATTATCGTTCTCCTCATGAGGGGTGTTGGGTTCCATGGCGTTAGATGGTTGAGCTGGGTAGGGTGGATCCTTAGTAGTTGTTCCAGCACGAGTGGTGATGGCGAGTAAAGGATCTCTTTGCGGCTCGCCAAGGCCGTCGAGAGTGGCGTTGAGTTCTGTGAATTTGGCCTTTACGTTGGTTTGTTGGCTATTGATAAAGTCGTCAAGACCATTTAGTTGCAGATTCTTTTCAAACCTGAAATGCCCGAGATCATCCTCAAAAGTGCTCCTAACCTTATAGTCAGGATATTCTCCTCCTCCCTCTTCTCTCACAAGATTTCCCCAAGGGGTGAAATCATTTTTTTGGTAGAAAGTTAAGAGCGAAGGATCATCGAAGATGTCGTGGCTTGACAAGCATGCTTGTTCGGTGGTGGTATCATCCTCGCATTCCTCCACTTCATGCGGGCCGCCACATTGATCACAGATCAAGTATGGGTTTGATAACCGCTTAGTTGGTTGCGACTTGTCTAGATAAGATACCTGATCATTCAATCTACTCACCCGGCTAGCAAAAGGAGGCTCTTTCATGATCTTGGAAACGCTCATGATCGAATCAGGTTCATCCCAGGTATCGTCTTGATCATTCGCGTATTCCTCAATTCTATTCCATCCTTCCTCAACGCTTAGTTTGGCTATTTTTCCTTTTGATGAATTATTAATGCCCAATTGGTCGTTTTTGGAGACACTGTCATAAAAGATTTGGACAAGAAGCCAGAGTTCAATGCCATGATGAGGGACCTGTCTAATTAGATCCTTGAATCTAACCCAAGATTTGTGAATAGGTTCTGCTGGTCCAACATGGAAGCGGAGGATTTCGTCTCTCAACTTTGAAGTTCTTCCTATGGGAAAGAATTTCTCATAGAATTTTGAGATAAGCTGTTCCCATGTGAAGATGGATTCGGAAGGAAGTTGGTTATACCAGTCTCCGGCTCTTTCATGAAGGGTGAAGGGAAAGAATCGCAACCGGGAGGTATCTCTAGTGGCTCCGTCCGTATGGAGGGTATCCACTATTTTCAGGAAGTCCTTGATGTGTTGGATTGGATCTTCAGTTTTCAATCCGTGAAACTTGCATACACTTTGGACCAGCCAAATATCAGTTGCACGCAAGACCCCATCCGTGTGTTCATTTGGAAAAACGATAGCATTGGAAAAACCACGAGGGGTGGGAGAAGAGTAGTCCTTGAGACATTTGGGGATTGGGATTTCGGGAACTTCCATATCGTGATTGGGTTGAGGGCTAGGAGGTGTAGAATGATGATTGGATTCTTCCTCGGAGAGGGCATCATCAAAATTGATCGTGGATGGTTCAGCCGCTTGGTGGAGTCGCCTTAATTTATGCATTTCCCTTTCGGGTTCAGCATAGGGTGTGGCAAGAGTCTTTATCGAGCTTCGGCTCCTAGTGATTCTACGATTAGGGGGGTCATCATCCAAAATTAGGGAATATCCTCCTAAAGTGCGGGCTCTAGGAGGTGGTTGTGGTTGTTGTGGTGGCGGGTTGTGGGGGTTAAGGATATTACCATCTTCCATGATGTCGGACGGTAATGGTTATGAACAAAGACACGAAGAAAATAGATAGACTAAAGAAAACCTAGAAAAATAAAATAAAAATCTCACTAGAAAGGAATCTAGTGAGTAGACCTAATAGAAATAAAAATTCAACCTAAACAATAACTATTCCCCGGCAGCGGCGCCAAAAACTTGATTGCGTGGTTTTGTAACCTTACAACAGGTTTTACCTCTCGAGGGATCTCAAGAGGCTTACAACCCCACCAGGCAGTGTACCTGACCGATGTAGTATAGTGTAGTGGTAAGTACGGGGGATTGATCGTTCTCCACAGGGAATAGTGTTCGTTAGGTGTGAAATGCTACTCTAATTAGGTCTAAAGGTTGAGGAAGATTCTTTTTATGTTTTTATATTTTTTATGAAAGCAAGTAAAATCTCGGTTTTGAAGGAGTGGGCGGAATTAGTTGCTAGTCAACTAACCCAAAATTACTACGGATGCAAATAAAATAAAATAACAAAAATGAAAATGTGGTGAGAAACTTATGTGTAGAGAAATGTGTTTACTTAGATTTCCTTACTCCCTAACTATCTTTTACCGGTTAATTAGTGTGTATTAGTTGCGTGGATGACGGGTGTATTCCTTAATACCATTCGTGGGGTGGCGTACTTACTTCCCCAACTCTACAAGCTCCTACTTCACTCCTATGTCGAGCCGGCTAGGAAGCTCCTAACATGGGATCACTAGAATTCGCTTGTGCATTAAATACAACCATAAAAACCCTTAGTACGCATTTGGTTCATGTTTCTTAAGACGTTCAAGCAAGTTACCGAATAGGCAGTTAGCCAGTTTTCTTAAGCCTAACATAGATAAACAATCATCCAATACAACTAAATAACACACTAACAACCAATAATCAATAGCTAGGTTTCATTAGATCTAAGCAAACACAAGATAAAATTAGCCTAACATGTTAAACAAAAGACAAGAATAAGATAGAATCAAACAACACATAGACATATTGAATGATTAATTGATAACTTATCTTTCAATGAAACATGGAAGATCTCAAGGCAAAAAGCCCTGAAAAAGATGCTAAAATCGTCTTAGGGTTTTCTCCCAAAATTTCACACACTAAGCTCTCTCCAATGACAAAAAATTAGAAAACTATATATAGATTTTTGGATCTGACGGCGTCACCTTATGGAGTGTGACGCCGTCACCTCGCCGCTTTTAGGGTTCCCGGATGACCTTCTTGACGCCGTCCCTCTTTAGCTCTTCAAAAATCCATTCTGGCTTATCAAGGCTTGACGCCGTCGAACCATGAACGTGACGCCGTCCCCTTATGATTTAAGCCGTGACGCCCTCGATCAAGTTAAAGCGTGACGCCGTCAGAATTCACATGCTATTTTCACTGGCCCGTCATGAGTAAATTTCACGTCCAACTTTTCTTGCCAAGGCATGACGCCGTCCAGAGTAAAGTCTGACGCCGTCAAGAGTAACTTTTAGCCGATTTTTGAGACTTTGCCGTTTTCTTCACTTTAATGCTCCAAAAACGTCCAAAATGCCTCCTTTTCCAGATTTCTCCTCAAAAGTACCTAAAATGACAAAAGGAACGATTTAGGGCAATATTTGATCAAATAAACACGATTTAAGGCTTAAATGACCCCTTAAAAGCGGTACACTTTTCGCTTCATCAACCCACTCCGTCTTTATCCTTAAGTAGCAGAGGGCTTTTATTACCCTAAGACTTCATAGGAAAGTTAATGTGAATTATACTGGATGTTATTTATACACAAGGTTTGTGCCTTGCAACATCCTTCGACATTGAAACTTTTACACTACTTGGCTGGACAAATCTTTGTTGTAAAGAACGAAACAAGAGATTTGAGGGAAATGCGTTGTATCATTAATTGGGTAGGGAGGATTACATCATTTTAAGAAATGAATACTAGGACACCTACCATTAATGCTTCTTTCCCCAGATGAGAAGGATGCGTTACATGAAATTGTAAAAACAAAATGAGTGTTTTTTTTTTTTTTTTTTTTTTTTGTAGTAAGTTTTATATGTAAAACTTACGAAGGTTAGTACCGTTCCAAGTTCTATCCATGACTTCTCCTTTAAGCGTTGCGAGCTTGTACGCGCCATTGCCGTAGGCTTCTGATATAACGTAGGGTCCTTCTCATGTTGGCCCTAGTTTTCCCTCGTATTCGGCCTTGCTTGCACTATTCAGACGAAGGACATATTCACCTGGCTTGAGCGTGGAGGGTCGAACTCGATTATTGTAGTACTTTTCAATCTTCTGTTTGTGGGCAGCCTCCCTGATCGAAGCTATTTCTCTTCTTTCTTCCAGAAGATCAAGATTTTCTCGAATCTTTTCCTCATTTGTCTTTTCTTCAAAGTTTACAATGCGCTCCGTTTCGATGCTTATTTCAGAGGGTATGACAGCTTCCGTTCCGTAAGTGAGGCTAAAAGGGGTCTCCCCGTGGCTTGACTTAGGGTGCGTCCTATGTGCCCACAGAACTTGGGGTAACTCGTCCACCCACCCATGATGGCTTCGTCCCAATCTCTTTTCGATTCCTTCTATGATGTCCCGGTTTGTGACTTCTACTTGTCCATTACCTTGGGGATGATAAACGGAAGTGAATGACTGTTTGATCTTCAGTTCTTCGCAGAAGGTTGGGAAAACCCCTTCGGCGAACTGCTTTCCATTGTCGGAGATGATAATGTGAGGGACACCGAAACGACAGATTATGTGTTCCCATACGAATTTCTCCATATGCCTTCCTGTTATTGATGCCAAGGGCTTCGCTTCAACCCATTTGGTAAAGTAGTCTATGGCGACAACCAAAAACTTTACTCCCCCTGGAGCAACTGGAAGAGGTCCGACTATGTCAATTCCCCATTGGCAGAAAGGCCATGCTGACGTAACGGAGGTCATGTCTTGTTTAGGCATTCTCGGGACCTTGGAGTGGATCTGACACGCCTCGCACTTTTGTATTATTTCTATTGCATCCCTATGCATGGATGGCCAATAATACCCAAGCTTCATCACTTTTGAGACAACGGAGCGAGGGCCTGCATGCAACCCGCAAGAGCCTTCGTGAACCTCGTATATGATACTCGAAGCCTGTCTTGGCCCCACACAGCGAAGCCACGGGGATAAGAAGGATTTCCTGTATAGATTATCCCCAATAAGTCTATATTGGGGAGCTTTGACCCGGACCTTTCGAGCTAGTTTAGGGTCTTCCGGCAAGATACCGCTGATCAGATACTCCCTAATCGGAGTCATCCAGTTGGTGCCTTCCTCTATCACGATATCGGAAACTTCGCCCCGCTCGATTGACCTATCAGCCAATACTTCTACCAAAACCTCCTTCGTTAAATGAGCAAATGCCATTGACGCCAACTTGCTTAGGGCATCTGCTTTCTTGTTTTGATTTCTGCGGACATGTACTATATCATAGGTTTCGAAGCCTTGGAGAAGTTCCTTGGCCTTTTCCAAATACTGCTTGATGGTGGGCTGTCTTGCTTCATAGGCGCCCTTGACTTGATTAGCAACCAGTTGGGAATCTACGAAAATGGACAGATTCTGAACTTCCATTTCTTTAGCTAGCCGAAGCCCGGCTAACAGTGCTTCATATTCAGCTTCGTTGTTGGTGGCTTCGAACTCAAAACGTAATGCATAAGTATACTCTTTTCCTTCCGGGTTAACCAACATTAAACCTGCTCCCGAACCATCGGAACTTGAGGCTCCATCTGTGAACAGCTTCCATCCTTCGACCATCTTCGAAGGTTGTTGCTTAGGAACCTTTTTATCTTGGCTAGGTCTAGAAGGCGTTTCGGCTAGGAAATCCGCAAGTACCTGGCCTTTGACGGAGTTTCGGCCCTTATATTCTATTTCATGCTCTCCCAATTCGATAGCCCATTTGGCTACTCTTCCTGATTTCTCGGGTTTCGACAATATCTGTCTGATAGGCTTGTCAGTCAAGACTGTGATGGGATGAGCCTGAAAGTATCTTCGAAGGCGTCTCGCAGCGTAAACCAGAGCAAGGATTAGCTTTTCCAACTCCGGATAGTTTAGCTCAGCTCCTTGTAGAACCCTGCTAACAAAGTATATTGGGACTTGTTTCTTTTCCCTTTCGGCTAAAAGCACCGCACTGATGCTTTCGAAAGAAGCCGCAATGTACATGAACAACACTTCGCCTTTGATTGGGGCCGTTAGTGTTGGCAGGATTTCTATGAATTCCTTTAGCTTTTCGAAAGCTGCTTCCGCCTCGCAGCTCCATTGGAAAGTCTTTCTATCTGTGCACCCTTTGAGTGTTTTGAAGAATGGTAAAGATCGGTCTGCCCCCTTCGAAAGGAACCTGCTAAGTGCCGCAAGCTTTCCGTTGAGGCTTTGGACTTCCTTTAATGACTTTGGAGCTTGTAGATCAGTGATGGCTTTAACCTTCGAAGGATTAGCTTTAATCCCTTGCTTTGTTATTAAATGCCCCAAGAATTTCCCTTCCTCCATGCCAAAGGAACACTTCTTGGGGTTAAGTTTCATATTAATTGCCCGTAATTGATCGAAGGTCTCTTGAATGTCAGAGAGGAGGTCCTTTTCGGTTCTGCTTTTGATTACCATGTCATCGACGTAGGCTCCTAAGTTCCTCCCGATTTGCTTATGGAAGGTCTTGTCCACTAAACGCTGATAAGTGGCCCCTGCGTTCTTTAAGCCGAAGGGCATCTTCTTGTAACAATAGACACCCTTTCCTGTGTAAAAGGCTGTTTTTTCTTCATCCTCCTTTGCCATTTGTATTTGGTGATACCCTTTGTAGGCATCCAGGAAGCATTTCAAACGGAACCCCGAGAGGGATTCGACCTTCCAATCAATTTCGGGTAGAGGGTAGCAGTCCTTTGGACAGGCTTTGTTGATGTCGGTGAAGTCAACACACATACGTCACCCTCCATCACTTTTCTTTACCATAACTGGATTAGCTACCCAAGTTTGGTATTTTACTTCCCTGAGAATTCCTGCTTGTACAAGCTCATCTTCTATCCACCAATTAGCTACCCAAGTTTGGTATTTCTTACATTTGTTCAAGAATTCCTGCTTGAACAAATGTAAGAAATTGTCCGGATCCCCCTTCCCATCATAAGTCCCGACATGTGAAGGCATTTTCAACCCATCAGGCAATGGGTAATCTTCTATCCACCTAACGAAGGGTGTGGCTGAACCCATAGGGTCTGAATATAGACAATTATAAGGTGGTGCGTACATGGGGATAGTATTGTATGGATTGCTATTTGGGGGCATTCCCATAGGAGTCTGGCCTGGGTAGGACTGATAAGGTGTATTTATGGCAAACGGGTAACTGTTTCCAATGGCATACGGAGGGTACGCCATAGGGTGGCCGAAGGGCATGCTCCCATAATTTTGAGGGAAGCTTGGGTTGTTAGGTTGTCCATTTACTGGAGTGTATAAATTTTGAGGATAAGACTGAGTTTGGAACGAGGGGTACATACCATTGGGAGGGAGATTTCCTCCCATATTGATTGTAGACGGATTGCCTTCTACGCCTGATGCGTGAGAAGGCTGGAGCGGAACCCCAGCTTCAGTCCTTCCTAGATGAGCAGCTAGCAATGGAGGCAAAGTCACCCCCCTTTCTTCCCTAAACTGACTCCTACCGTTAGAGCCTTCGGTAACCGCCCCTTCTCTTCTTGTCGGAGCCCGCTCGGGGACTCCTTCGAAACCAACGGACCTTTTGCTTAGCCTTCGACCGCTTGGAGACCCAATTCTTAAAGCCGATAGGGTTGGTCCCTGGGTCGGAGGCCTAGGTTCCATCTCCATTTCCTCATCATACTCATCACTCGAGTATTCCAACTCCCTTCGTACCTCAGCATTCCTGACTTGTCTGTTACGGGCCCTTAAAAGAGTTTCCAACACTTCGTGGTTGGCTTCGACAAAGGCTGGGCTAATGACAGGTTCTGGGTTGACTGATGTCGAAGCCTGATTGTTGGTTGTGATTTCTGGATGAGAACGTGTTGTGAAGGTGGAGGCGGTTATTGGGGGAAGGTTGTTAGGGTCGTCGGTTGGTATTGGTGTTAAGGTAGAGAAACCCGGTGGGGGAGTATCTTCTCTTCCTTGGTCCATGCCGGAATAATAGTGAAATTGGTTGGTAGGTTAAAAGCTCGGAATTAACGAGACTAATTGTAGCGGTCCCACGGATGGCGCCACTGATTGAACAAATATTCGTCAACCAAGCCTTCGATGGTGATCAAAGGAATAATGGTGTGTTGAGATTGCACCAAGCTTGTTCTTAACCTGAAAATAAGAAATACAAAGACACTACGTTAAGTGATTGCGCAGGGGTTGGACCCTGCGAACCACCTCCGGCGTGCGAGTAAGTATGTGTGATGGTAATGTAGGTCGTAAATTTAGAGAGTGAGGTTAACTTGAAAATTACTTACATTGTTCTTGGCCCGACTATGCTATTTATAGGTGAAAAATAGGACATAGTGGGCGGTTGCACATAGTTCGGAGATCATGGGGGCGTCCCATGGAAAGTGGTAACCGCTAGGGCTTTGTAGCCCACGATCTCTGTTTTGGCGGGAAGCCAAAGGGAAGAGGAGACGTGGGTTTGACCAGGTCAGGATGGTCCTTCGTGCTAGTCCCTTCGTCAGGAATACCCCGAAAGGCTTAGGGCTTCGATTGGCGGATTCCCACATGGTAACCAATCGCAGGCGAATGGTTTTACGCCAATGAAACGTATTAGAAGGTTAACCTGGGCCTCCGAAGGGAGGGCTTTCTACAGGCTCGAAGGGGAGTCCTTCGACCCGTTAGGAGGGTACATCATCAATATTATTTTGTGTAGACTTGGGGTTCGGAAAAAAAAACAACAACAATGAAAAGCGTTTGGGTTCAGTTGAAAGGATACCGAGGAAAAGAAGGGTTCTAGGGCACGCTGTCTTGGAACAAAATACAAGTCGAACATAAAGGAGATAGCAACGTGAGGCAAGTGGGAATACCGAGAGAAAGGGAATTCGTTTGGTTTGTTGGGACAAAAAGGAATCGACAAAAAAAAAACACAACAACAAGGAATTCGAACTTGTTTTGCTTTGGTGATTCGGTTTGAAGAAAAAAACAACAACGACGACAAGGGAACAACATCGAGGTCACAAGTCAAAACTTTCTGGATTTCTATTATATTAGATAGTATAGGAATTTATTTTGTACTATTAGGAAATCCCGAGAACTATTTTATTGATCCCGTATTATTAGGATTCCCGGATAAACTATTATTATTCCCGTAGTAATAGGAATTTCCATAAGAGCAAGTAAAACCCCGCACGTTAGAAGGTGAAGATTATTAACACAGTTAGGATGTCGGGTGACGATGCAAAAGGTACTGCGCCACCAAAACCCATAACACCAATCGCACAATATCAATGCCCAAAATTGAAAACCACAAACTACACCGTTTGGGCTATACAAATTAAGGTTATATTAGAGGCACATGGTTTATGGGTAGCGATAGAACCTAAGGAAAACACGCAAGTAGATGATAAGAAGGACAAGGCAACAACAGCCTTCCTATATCAAGCATTGACCGAGGATGTGATTTTACAAGTAGCGGGTTGTAAAACGGCAAAGGAATTATGGGAATCGTTAAAAAGGAGACACGTTGGAGAAGAGAGAGTGCAACAAGCACGGTTACAATCATTGATGATTGGGTTTCAAACATATCAAATGAAGGAAGATGACACGGTGGATGCATTTACAGCTAAACTAAACGGCTACGCCACTAAGGCAAAAGAATTAGGGAAAACTTTGGATGAATCACTTTTAGTGCGAAAACTATTAGATTCCACACCAGATAGGTTCATTCATATAGTAGCATCCATAGAACAATCAAATGATCTTGACGATATTACCTTAGATGAGATCACGGGAAAACTCAAAGCATTTGAAGAAAGGATAAAACTCCGGAAAGGAGGACAAGTTGAAAGCCAGGAAAACTTACTGTTTGCACATGGCGAACACTCGGGAAAAGGTAGGCGATTTAGTAAACGCGGAGGTAGATCAAATTTTTCACGAGGAAACTGGCAGAGTGATAAAAATAAATATGAATCGAAGGAAGAAAGCTCAACTCACAAAGGAAAGTCAAATAGGAATAAACGTGAGGGAGATATGAGTAAAGTAAAATGTTTCAAGTGTGGAAAACTTGGACATTTTAGGAAAAATTGTAGAGGAACATCGACAACTCAGGAACAATCAAACCTTATCTTAGAAGACGAAGAACCATCACTATTAATGGCAACACACGAAACTGAACACGAGGAAGTTTTGTTGAATGAAGGACAAATTTAACCCAGAAAATATGCTACAGCAAATGCAAGCATATGGTATTTAGATAATGGTGCAAGTAACCATATGATGGGAACTAAGAGTCATTTTAGAGATATTGACGAAAGTATGACAGGACGCGTTCGTTTTGGAGATGGATCGTATGTGAAGATAAAGGGAAAAGGCTTTATATTGTTAGGGTTTAAGAACAACGAACAAAAGATAGTATCAGATGTATACTACATACCAAACCTAAAGAGCAACATACTGAGTTTAGGACAACTCACAGAGATAGGTTGTAAGGTCATCATGGATGAAAACCAACTGACCTTGTATGATAAGAATAAGAAGTTGTTGATGAGGATTGAAAGATCAAAGAATAGACTTTACAGTATTAGACTGCAAATAGAAACACCTATATGCCTCTTAGCAAATATAGATAACCAAGCATGGTTGTGGCATGCTAGACTAGGTCACTTAAACTTTGACGACATCAATAAGATGACAAGGAAGGGTCTAGTGGAAGGAATACCAAGAATAAATCATGCGGGACAGATTTGTGATGCATGTTTATTAGGAAAGCACAGTAGAACACCATTTCCAAATCAAGCTAAGTTCAGATCAAAGAACCTATTGGATTTAGTATATGGAGATTTATGTGGTCCTATAAGTCCAGCCACACACTCCGGAAAGAAATATATTTTCTTGTTAGTAGATGACTGTACACGATTTATGTAGGCTTACTTTCTGACATCGAAAGATCAAGCTTTTGACACTTTCAAGGAATTTAGACAACAAATTGAGATGGAAATGAGATTGAAGTTGAGAATGCTAAGAACGGATAGGGGAGGTGAGTTCACATCAAATGAATTCACCAATTACTGTAAGGAGAATGGAATAGCACGACAGTTGACAGCACCTTACTCACCGCAACAGAATGGAGTAGTGGAAAGGAGAAATAGGACAGTGTTATCAACTACGAGGAGTATGATGAAAGCAATGAAGTTACCATTAACTTTTTGGGTGGAAGCAGTTAGACACGCTATTTACATACTCAATAGGGTACCTACACGAGCCCTGGTAGATAAAACTCCATATGAGGCACTCTACAACAGAAAACCAAATCTGGAAAACCTAAGAATATTCGGATGCACAGCTTATGCCAAGATAACAATACCTCAATTGAAGAAGCTGGATGATAGAAGCATACAAATGATTTACTTAGGAGTAGAGGAAGGATCAAAAGCATGTAGGTTATATGATCCAATAGAAAAGAAGAAACATGTTAGTAGGGATGTAAATTTTATGGAAACAAAACCGTGGGATTGGGATAAAGCTGGAGAAGAAACAAGTACACAAGACTCATTTTGGGCAAGTTTTGTGGTAGAAGGAGTTGACAATGAAAAACCTACACCAGTCAACACAGAAAACAATGATAACGTATATCAGGAACAAGATCTAACTCCAGATCCAAATTCACCAATCACCCCACCTACATACACCTACAACCCACACTCAGAAGAGGAAGAAGAAGAAGCTACTAATAGTTCAACTAGGAGCTCAGGATTTGATGATATACTAGTACGAGGCTTAAAAAAGATAACGGAAGTATATAGGGATGCACGTGAAGTTGAAACTGAAAGTTTACTATTTACAGAAAAAGAACCACGTAATTACAAGGAGGCATCAATGGATAAGAAATGAATTGAGGCCATGGAGATTGAATTGGATTCAATCAACAAGAATAACACATGGACTCTTACTGCTTTGCCTGAAAACCATAAGGCAATAGGACTTAAATGGGTTTTCAAAACCAAGAGAGATGCAAAAGGAAATATCATCAAGTATAAAGCAAGATTAGTAGCAAAAGGATATGTACAAAAACCAGGAATAGACTTCGATGAAGTATTTGCACCAGTTGCTCGGATAGAAACAGTTCGGTTGATATTAGCACTAGCAGCATATCATGGATGGCAAGTACATCACTTAGATGTAAAATCAGCATTTTTACATGGAGATTTGAAGGAAGAAGTCTATGTTACACAACCTGAAGGATTTATTCAACATGGAAATTCAGGGAAAGTCTACAAGCTCATTAAAGCTTTGTACGGCTTAAGACAAGCACCACGAGCTTGGAATATGAAACTTGATCAAACCTTGAAGTCATTAGATTTTAAGAAATGTAATCTCGAACAAGCAGTTTACACGAAGAGAAGCAAGACTTCTACACTTATAGTTGGAGTTTATGTAGATGATTTGATAATCACGGGCACTCCAAGAAAGGAGATAGACTTGTTCAAATCCCAGATGGAAGATAAATTTGAAATGAGCGTCTTAGGATTGTTAGCTTATTACCTTGGGATAGAGGTTACTCAGACAGGAAGAGAGATTACAATCAAGCAGACAAGTTATATTAACAAGATCTTGAAGGAAACAAGTATAACGGACAGTAATGATACGAAGATACCAATGGATCCCGGTACTAAGTTGGTCAAGGCGGAAGATGGAAACTCAGTTGACGCAACTTATTACAGAAGCTTAATTGGAAGTCTCAGGTACTTACTACATACAAGACCAGATCCTAGTTACTCAGTCGGGCTACTTAGCAGATTTATGCAAGACCCAAAGGATCATCACCTGAAGGCAGTGAAGCAAGTAATCCGATACATCAAAGGAACAAAGGAGCATGGCATTATATACAAGAAAGAAAGCGGCTGCAAGATTACAGGTTACAGTGATAGTAGTTATGGAATCAACACCGATCAAGGAAAAGGAACTACTGGAATAGTATTTTATTTTGGAGAATAACCTATTACCTGGTGTACTCAGAAGCAACCAACAGTGGTGCTCTCATCATGTGAATCAGAATTCATGGCAGCTACTAGAGCAGCATGTCAAGCCTTATGGTTAAAACGACTACTTAGTGAATTAACTGGTTGGGAAGAGAAAAGGATAACGCTGAAGGTCGACAACATTTCAGCAATAGCACTCATCAGGAACCCAGTTTTTCATGGAAGAAGCAAGCACATCGACATTCGCTATCATTTCATTCGTGAATGTGTAGAGAATGGGCACATCAAAATGGAACACGTCAGTGGAGAACTACAGAGAGCAGATATTATAACGAAAGCTCTACCAAGATTGAAGTTTGTGACTATGCGACAAATGCTCGGTGTTCAAGACTTAGGACGAAGCAACGATCAAGATTAAGGAGGAGAATGTGGACTAATAATCTCGACATTGCTCCGTAACAAAACATGAAGGACCGATAACGTTAGTTAGATAGTTAGTAACCGCCAAGCGGTTAAGTTAGTTATTCGGTTAAGTTAGTCAAAAGGTAGTTAAATTCGGTTACAAGCCTAGGGACACAATGGTTAGTTTGTACCGATTCATGTACTATAAATATGTACAAAACGTGTGATGTACAAAGTTAGACGAAATAATTATTCAGTGAAATTTGCAACTCATAATTCGACTCACATATTGGGACAACATATTGATATAAAATGAAAAAAAAAAAAAAAAACACACACACACACACACACACACACAAAATTGTGGTTAACAGGTCTGGATTAAGCATCAAGCATTCTTAAATCTAGTTACAGCGTTGACAAGATACATGTGAATCTCAGCTAAGGTAATGATGTAACTAAGAGCATCACGAGAATATAAGATCAAATCGAGATCTTCATCCAGAAGTAGGACCAAATAGACTTAGATTGAACGAAAATAAGTGTGGATCAATCAGATAGTGTAATGCTGTGGTTTTACGTCAATTAGAAGATTTTAAGCCTTTGGGGAGGCTCATGACTCGTACTCGAGGGTACAAACCTAGCTAGTAAGTAGTGAATGAGTGTGCTAATATGATTTAATGCATCATCGCAAATGATGCAATGACTAATCATTACCGTGACAGTAGTTGCATCATCGCAAATTATTTTAATTTTCGTGAAGGTATGTTATAAGTTTGTTTGAAACGATCATGTCGTAGATGCCCTCATCCCGATCATGACACGGTTGAGTCTTGTAACGTACATAAAGTTGAATTAGAGTCTAGTACATGATGCATTTAAGTACGGGTTTTTTCGAGTTTTCCATGTGATGAAGCTAGCTCTCTATCTCTAATTGCCATAACTAAGCATGAAATTCTTTCATACGAGTATATGTTATCCGAAGTATATAGAATAGTTTCGGATACACAATCACACTATTAGACCCCTGTAAAGTTGATAAATGTAGTGATGCCTGTTATGGATGCCAAGGTTATATTCATGCTGTGAGGATGTAGCGGCAGAAGGATTATTTCCTTGCCTTCATGCAGGAAATGTAGTGTATACAATTGGTCTTCACAGTCATGAGGCCTAATGGCATTGTGGTTTATTGCTATTTTACACTGAAATATTCATAAGTCCCATAATGTTGTTTAGGAAATGTAGTGATTGGATAGTGTCAATGTGAAGTTCAGGGCTTTATCCAGTTGTATAGGCATTCTTGTTGTGATTGTAGTTTGTATGGATCCTGAGTCTGTTCTGGACCTTTTGTATGCCTTATGGCTTAACTTTTTTAGAATAATATATCTTCACATTTGCTGGAAAAAAAAGTTGATAAATTTAGTCCTGGTTCTTTCCCTGAAATACCTTGTATCTCGTAACTTTTTGCTTTCGATGTATCCTGGTTGGTTAAATTAAAAAAAAAATTGATAAATTTAACCAGCACTATTAGATCCTTATAATTAACTGGATGATAAATTTAACCAACCAGGATACATCGAAAGCAAAAAGTTACGAGATACAAGGTATTTCATGGACGGAACCAGGAATAAATACGATCGGGTGCACAAAAAAAATTGAACACTAATTGAAAAAATCCATATTTCGATTGACCGGGGGCAATTAAGATAACTTTAGGAAAAATCGATGTTTTTTTTTCAAAAATTAACACTACATTGAAAAAATCCATGGGGTGCCCGGGCACCCGCGGGAACCCCTGGCTCCGTCCCTGAGGTATTTCACTTTCATTTTAATGGAACTTTAAATCTCTTCATTTTCCGGAAGGAATTAGTCTCCATTAGCCTCATTCGAAGAACGAACAAGAAAGGGCAACTGTTTCATTTTAACGGAATTTTGAAAAACTGCTAGTTTTTAGCATGTTGTGGGAATATTTCAGCACATCCCGATTACTTATTCATTCATACATATATCAAGACCTTTTCTTCTCTCAAATATTTAACAGTACTAACATAGATCTGTTAGCATAGCCCGTATTGTGTCTATTGTAATGGGCTCTAGCCCATAATCTAGAATTATATGGTTATATATGTTCGATGTAATGTTACTTTGGAGAATCAATCAAATCAATCATCATTCATTACCATTCTACATGGTATCAGCCAAAGTCTACGATCCTCAAAACAAACCCTAAAAACTGCCGCTCCAAAAAAAAAAAAAAAAAAAAAACCATCGATTCATACCTGTCCTTGTTTTACGTGTTGGTGATTTGAGCTAAGGTCTCCAATCCACATGTCATCGTTACGGTGTTGGTGATCACTGCTAGGTTATTGATTCACACCGTTGTTCATGTGTTATTCGTGCTAGGTCACGACCACGTTTGGGTAATTGGGTTGTGCTCGGTCCCAACAGTTACCATATTACTGTGTTTGTTTGTTCCTAACTATCCACATCTCCTTCACTTGAAATCATGACAGGAACAGTACCTCCCCCTCACCTCTCGTACATGATGTGCATGCAAAGAATAGTATAACCAGTGGGGTTGCAAATAGGAAGGACAATACTGATGAACTATTAGCCAAGTTGTTGAGTAAATTGGGTGTGTTTGGTAATACGGGGTCTACACATGTGGGGTATTCGAGTGGTGCTCAGTAAAAAGTAAATAAGCCAACATCTATATCCCTCGTTAACCCAACTGCTCTATATACTTCTACTAACTCTAGCCCGTTTTACTACACCACACCCACCCAATCAATTGGACCAGTTGCATATGTAAGCCCACCACCTGGGTTTGGTTATCCTACTGTTCACCAGCCTGGCCCAGTGTCTTATCCTGGCCCACCCCAGCTCAGCAGCTTGGTCACTTTTCATACGCTAGGCCAACTACTCCCTTTGGTTATATGAGTGTTCCAGCAGCTCGCCCCGGATCGACATCCGCTATTGTCAGGTCAGTGGGACCCACAGTCATGCAGGGACAAGAAACCACTTTGCCTCATGCTTTTACTACCGGGACACTTCATGATCCCGCTACTGGCGCATGGAACATGGACACAGGTGCGAGCTCACACCTTAATGCATCTGTTAATAGTCTTTGTAACATTTTAGTTACTTGCATGTATCCATTTGTATCGGTTGGTGACGGGCATAACATTCCGGTCACCAATACGGGTCGTAGCATTTTGCCTACTCCTTCTCGACCCCTTTACTTAAATAACGTCCTTATTACCCCTCATATTGTCAAAAATCTTATATATGTCCGTCAATTTGTCTGTGACAATAATTGCACTGTTGAATTCGATCCTTTTGGGTTTTTCGTCAAGGATTTCATGACACGTCGGGTGCTTCTCCGATGTGACAGCACGAGCGACCTATACCCTGTCACGGCCCCGTGTCCTATTCACCAAGCTCTACTTGTAAGTCAACATGCGTGGCATCAGCGCCTTGGACATCCAGGGAGCGAAGTGCTACGACGTCTCGTCTCAAATAATTTTATATCTTGTAATAAGGAGAAGCCACATGTGCTTTGTCATGCTTGCCAGCTTGGCAAACACGTTCGACTTCCATTTGTCAGTTTCGATACTATTGTTAATGCATGTTTTGATGTTATTCATTCTGATGTATGGACTTCACCAATTTCGAGCCTCTCGGGTTTTAAATATTATGTTTTGTTTTTGGATCACTATTCTCATTTTGTTTGGGTCTACCCGTTGATAAACAAATCTGATGTATTATCAAAATTTGTTCTATTTCGCAAGTACGTTCACACTCAATTTAAGTGTGTAATCAAATCGTTTCAATGTGACCATGGCGGTGAATTTGATAACCGCACCCTTCATAAACTTTTTGCCGACAATGGCTTTCAGTTTCGTTTCTCATGCCCCAATACATCTCAACAAAATGGGAAGTCAGAACGGATGATTCGCACCATCAACAACCTCATTCGAACCCTACTTTTCCAGACCAACCTTCCACCAACCTTTTGGGTTGAAGCTTTAAACATGGCTGTCCATTTAATCAACTTCTTACCTTCCACAGCTATTGCCAACGAAATCCCGTATACCCGACTGTTTGGCCAAAACCCGGATTATTGTTACACCCCGTGACCAAACATGACCAAAAAAGTGAAAAACTTTCGCAAAAGAACACCCAGAAACTGACCCGCTGTTACTCTTTTACAATCTGACAAAAATCTATAAACTTTCAGACCATGAGACTTATTTTAAATGAAACTAGACTCAATTACCTTCAAAACGATAGGTGGCACCACCCGTAACGACTTACGGATCAAAAGATATGATTTTTCAAAGTTTACCAAAATCTGTCCAAATCAAACCGAAATTTTAAACCGAAATTTGGGGATTTGGTAAACCGAAATTTGGGATATCCAAACCGAAATTTGGCCCTTTTTCACAATAATCGACCCATGCTACCTTATATCCGCACCAAACTCACTCAAGGACATTAACATAACATACAAAATCATTTACATACTCAATCAACCCGAAATAGTACTTTAAAATTTGACGGGTTATGCACCAAAACCCATTTTGACCCATTTACACATCAAACTACTCATACCACATCCGTTTTGCACCAAACTTTACCAACTTCAATAATTTAACATATCAAACATGTTCCAACGACACTTGACCCATTTACACATCAAAATGGGTACATTTACCCTTTTGCCAAACACCCCCCTTAAACATTGACCATAAACCATTTAACACACTTGGACACACCGTTAACCACCCAAACTTTACCAAAAGCATTAGATTAACATAACAAACATTTTCCAAGGGCACTTGACCCGTTTACAACCCAAAATGGGTATATTTACAACTAAACCAAACGCCCCTTTAACTTTATGCATAAACACATAAACTACAATTTGACTCATCGTTAGACTCCCAAATCGTCATGACCACTTTGACATATATTTTGACACACGACTACATTTTACAAATCAATAAAAGACTCTCGGGGGTACAACCTTGACACTTGAGCTCGGTATTCTATACTAAGCTCCTAATTGCAATCCACCTATCAATCCGCTTCCAATTCCTTAGGCTATAGTCCAAGTACTTCCATTTCGCCGCACATAAACTAAAATAAAATATTTACAACTAAAAGAATAAGCTTACGCTTAGTAAGTAAAATGATAATCACATACCATCATACTTCAATCAAACACATAAGCATCACATATATCCAAACACTTACTTAGCGACTCCACTCTCCAATTCTTGCATAAACACCTAACATCAACTTACTCTCACAACCAAATTCATCACTTAGATCATATTCATCCTAGCATATAAGCACATATCAAGTCTCTTATCACTAACCACAAAACATACACAACACATACATGTTAGACATCCATATAACACATGCCATCATCATTTTACTTACCTCAATCCAAGGTACATAACATCAAGAACATCATCATCATCATCATCATCAAAATCTTCCATCACCATCATTATCCTCTACAATAACCAAAACCTAACAACATAACAATCAAATACATAGACAAGGGTTAACACAACCCATCAATTACACTCATCTTCCAAATCTTATCATCATATGATCATATCTTGATCATATGATGAAAACCCACTTAATCCATAATCTATAACTCCATTAACTTTAATAATATAGATACTTACATGTGATGATTATTACTAAGGAAGGCTACTAGTACTTGATCTTCATCTATTTCTTCTTAGATCATCATCTCACTTTTTCCCTCTCTTTTCCTCCTCCATAAAACCAGACCTCCAACACACTCAATAATAATTATGGATTTCTCTAGAAATCCCTAGATAATCTTATCTAGACACAACTTTGGTCCTTTGGCAAAAGTGGCCCTTCAAGTCTCTTTCCTCTTATTTTAGCCACAACTAACTTATAACACATAATTAACACTTGGCAACCTAGGTCCCTTTAGTTTATACATCATATTTTATATTACTACATTAGTCATACTTTGACTACTAGTTTGACCATCGGGTTTGACTTCCACGTAACTTTGTTGTCCAACCAATCACATTAGGTCTTTATCCATTTTCATCTAGGGTGGGGTCCCAACACCTGGGAAACGGGTGTCACAATTCTATCCCCCTTATTTAGATTTCGTCCCCGAAATCTTTCGTCTATTTCTAACCAAAACTTAGTCTCATAATTCATCTCATTCCTAGCACCTTAATTCCTAGTTTATTTAGTGCAACGATCTAAGTGATCTTGCAACTCTAAGCATACTATAACATATCACATATCCTTAATCCCATCGCTTCCCGTTTACTTCTATATCACACAACTCTTGCTTAGATTTTACATAATACGAGACATACTTATTACAACTAATCATCATTCTAGTCCGCCCTACTACCGTTACATCACCATCTCATTTGCTTTATCCTCTACTCTCATTCTTCGACTACTTGATACTTAAGAAACTCGTACTATTTGACTTTACATAATTACACTTGACTATACGTTCACATTCTATCATTTTCATTCATCATATTTTGTACCACGCGCATGGCACATTATATCATCATTACAATTCCTCCATCCCGTCAAGATTTTTCCTAAGTCTCAACTAAAAGCCATAGTCTAATTCTAACCCTCCTATCTTAGTCCTTATAATTTCTAACTAATTCTGAACTCCCGCTTTCTACTTCTCTAGCCCTACTCGTGCCGTGTCGGCAACACATAAGCCCACTCGTTTATAATTCCTCATTTACATGGAGAGGCGTCCCAATCGATGTAAATCAAGAAATATAAACTCATGGTTATGTACTCCCGACATAACACTACTACTCCTATTTTTCCAATTTAACTTTTATTATTTCATTTTCATTTTACATTTCACTCGCTATTTAAACTTTTCCATTTTCTAGCTTGGACCCACTTTACTTTAACATTTTCCCCGAAAGGACTTTTACACATGCCAAGGATGTAGGCAATCTTTGCCCGTGAAGGCAATACATTTTATCCCGAAGGATTCTTTATCATTCATTGACTTGGTCATCCCGAAGGATACCACCTTTAACATTCATCCCGAAGGATCATTAACATTCACACTTCATCGCTTTCACATTATAACATTGGATCCAAGCTATTAACATTTTAACACACACACCTTATCCTATCCATTTTATTTAGTGAGCGCAAGCTCATAATGCATATGAACTTGCTTATTATAAATACACACTTCTATGTGTTTTACCATCCTACATTCTTAATCCGCGTTAGTTATTTTCACATCTTTACTTTACCTCTTGCATTCTTAACCTTCATTAGTCATCTTCACATTCTTACATTACATTTTAGTCCACTCAACTCATTTACATCTAGACTTTGCACATATTGCCAACCGTAACTCATGCATTTATTATAGTAACTACCGCTAATCGCCTTAGCCGTAATATGATAATTTCAGGACAACGCCTTTATCTCATACACACTCCTCTCATTCTTTCTTACGTTTTTAATCCACCACATTCTTATTCTCGTATCTTATCTCTCTTCTATTAGTCTCACTCGCTTCCTTTACATGTAGACCTTACATAGATCGTCAACTATAACACATTCATTCATTATTAATAATTACAGCTAATCGCCTTAGCCGTAATATAATTATTTCATGGCAATACCTTAACCTCATACATGCCCATCTCATTATAGCTATTAGTACTTAAGAAATTCCGCTCTATTTCATCATTTACTCAATTCCCTATGCCCTTTTCTCATTTTGTAACTTTACTAAGTTCATCACGGACTCATTATGTATATATTTATATCATTTCTTCACCACACTATGCTATAACACTCATTCAACATTACCACACGTTCATAGTTATGCTCCTAATACTTTGACTTTCCACTAACCCATCTCTAATACCTCATTAGCGATCAGCACACTTAATACAATTACTCGTAAGACTATACTTTAGTCATCCCTATCACACAAGCCATGCATTTTCATTATTAGTCACATTTCTACAACCACTACACAACTTACTACATCTATTCGCCTTCGCTAAACCACCATAGCACATAATCACATGATCATATAACAATCACCGACAATATCCAAATGTACATTAATCTATCATTTAAGCACGTCTAGTCCGCCATGGACCTACATTACGTTCACACCAATACTATAAACATGAACAACTCCTTACACCTTATGCTCATACAACATATCACGTATTCCACCTCATAACTTAAACAATCAATGACTCGAGTTTATTCATTAATTCTACAGTTAGTAATTCCTCATTCTCAATACTCACATCATCTCCCACCAAAGCCTAATCCCACTATTGTTATGAGCACTTTCACATTGCACACATAAGGCATCTATTTCTCACGTCTAATTCATTACTTTTATATTTTGCTACATTTACATAATCATATAATAATTACCGATACAACCCGAGGTGCACGGTAATCCTATCACTCACACATCAAGTCTTCCACAACGTAAATCACATAAACACATCCATAAGTCCCCATCATTATACCCATACAGCAATCACATAATTCGTTTCAAAACTCGACATTCACATCCTATAACTTACAAAATATTTGGCCGCATTCCTTAAACTTAAACTTAACGCGTCTACGAGTGGTTTAAGTCTAGGCAATCCTAAAGAAAACCTAATTCACTTAAACCGAAGCTCTGATACCAAGTTGTTACACCCCCTGACCAAACATGACCAAAAATGTGAAAATTTTTCGCAAAAGAACACCCAGAAACTGACCCGCTGTTACTCTTTAACAATATGACAAAAATCTATAAACTTTCAGACCATGAGACTAATTTTAAATGAAATTAGACTCAATTACCTTCAAAACGATAGGTGGCACGACCCGTAACAACTTACGGATCAAAAGATATGATTTTTCAAAGTTTACCAAAATCTGTCTAAATCAAACCGAAATTTGGGGATTTGGTACCAAATTTGGGATATCCAAACCGAAATTTGGCCCTTTTTCACAATAATCGACCCATGCTACCTTATATCCGCACCAAACTCACTCAAGGACATTAACATAACATACAAAATCATTTACATACTCAATCAACCCGAAATAGTACTTTAAAATTTGACGGGTTATGCACCAAAACCCATTTTGACCCATTTACACATCAAACTACTCATACCACATCCGTTTTGCACCAAACTTTACCAACTTCAATAATTTAACATATCAAACATGTTCCAACGACACTTGACCCATTTACACATCAAAATGGGTACATTTACCCTTTTGCCAAACACCCCCCTTAAACATTGACCATAAACCATTTAACACACTTGGACACACCGTTAACCACCCAAACTTTACCAAAAGCATTAGATTAACATAAAAAACATGTTCCAAGGGAACTTGACCCGTTTACAACTAAACCAAACGCCCCTTTAACTTTATGCATAAACACATAAACTACACTTTGACTCATCGTTAGACTCCCAAATCGTCATGACCACTTTGACATACATTTTGACACACGACTACATTTTACAAATCAATAAAAGACTCTCGGGGGTACAACCTTGACACTTGAGCTCGGTATTCTATACTAAGCTCCTAATTGCAATCCACCTATCAATCCGCTTCCAATTCCTTAGGCTATAGTCCAAGTACTTCCATTTCGCCGCACATAAACCTACAATAAAACATTTACAACTAAAAGAATAAGCTTACGCTTAGTAAGTAAAACGATAATCACATACCATCATACTTCAATCAAACACATAAGCATCACATATATCCAAACACTTACTTAGCGACTCCACTCTCCAATTCTTGCATAAACACCTAACATCAACTTACTCTCACAACCAAATTCATCACTTAGATCATATTCATCCTAGCATATAAGCACATATCAAGTCTCTTATCACTAACCATAAAACATACACAACACATACATGTTAGACATCCATATAACACATGCCATCATCATTTTACTTACCTCAATCCAAGGTACATAACATCAAGAACATCATCATCATCATCATCATCAAAATCTTCCATCACCATCATCATCCTCTACAATAACCAAAACCTAACAACATAACAATCAAATACATAGACAAGGGTTAACACATCCCATCAATTACACTCATCTTCCAAATCTTATCATCATATGATCATATCTTGATCATATGATGAAAACCCACTTAATCCATAATCTATAACTCCATTAACTTTAATAATATAGATACTTACATGTGATGATTATTACTAAGGAAGGCTACTAGTACTTGATCTTCATCTATTTCTTCTTAGATCATCATCTCACTTTTTCCCTCTCTTTTCCTCCTCCATAAAACCGGACCTCCAACACACTCAATAATAATTATGGATTTCTCTAGAAATCCCTAGATAATCTTATCTAGACACAACTTTGGTCCTTTGGCAAAAGTGGCCCTTCAAGTCTCTTTCCTCCTATTTTAGCCACAACTAACTTATAACACATAATTAACACTTGGCAACCTAGGTCTCTTTAGTTTATACATCATATTTTATATTACTACATTAGTCATACTTTGACTACTAGTTTGACCATTGGGTTTGACTTTCACGTAACTTTGTTGTCCAACCAATCACATTAGGTCTTTA
The DNA here is from genome assembly GCA_021014915.2 of Artemisia tridentata subsp. tridentata. Taxonomy (NCBI): domain Eukaryota; kingdom Viridiplantae; phylum Streptophyta; class Magnoliopsida; order Asterales; family Asteraceae; genus Artemisia; species Artemisia tridentata. Next base: position 147,244,200 of record CP139504.1, on the reverse strand, counting down.
TCCATTTTCATCTAGGGTGGGGTCCCAATACCTGGGAAACGGGTGTTACAATTCTATCCCCCTTATTTAGATTTCGTCCCCGAAATCTTTCGTCTATTTCTAACCAAAACTTAGTCTCATAATTCATCTCATTCCTAGCACCTTAATTCCTAGTTTATTTAGTGCAACGATCTAAGTGATCTTGCAACTCTAAGCATACTATAACATATCACATATCCTTAATCCCATCGCTTCCCGTTTACTTCTATATCACACAACTCTTGCTTAGATTTTACATAATACGAGACATACTTATTACAACTAATCATCATTCTAGTCCGCCCTACTACCGTTACATCACCATCTCATTTGCTTTATCCTCTACTCTCATTCTTCGACTACTTGATACTTAAGAAACTAGTACTATTTGACTTTACATGATTACACTTGACTATACGTTCACATTCTATCATTTTCCTTCATCATATTTTGTACCACGCGCATGACACATTATATCATCATTACAATTCCTCCATCCCGTCAAGATTTCTCCTAAGTCTCAACTAAAAGCCATAGTCTAATTCTACCCTCCTATCTTAGTCCTTATAATTTCTAACTAATTCTGAACTCCCGCTTTCTACTTCTCTAGCCCTACTCGTGCCGTGTCGGCAACACATAAGCCCACTCGTTTATAATTCCTCATTTACATGGAGAGGCGTCCCAATCGATGTAAATCAAGAAATATAAACTCATGGTTATGTACTCCCGACATAACACTACTACTCCTATTTTTCCAATTTAACTTTTATTATTTCATTTTCATTTTACATTTCACTCGCTATTAAAACTTTTCCATTTTCTAGCTTGGACCCACTTTACGTTAACATTTTCCCCGAAAGGACTTTTACACATGCCAAGGATGTAGGCAATCTTTGCCCGTGAAGGCAATACGTTTTATCCCGAAGGATCTTTAACACATCCCGAAGGATTCTTTATCATTCATTGACTTGGTCATCCCGAAGGATACCACCTTTGACATTCATCCCGAAGGATCATTAACATTCACACTTCATCGCTTTCACATTATAACATTGGATCCAAGCTATTAACATTTTAACACACACACCTTATCCTATCCATTTTATTTAGTGAGTGCAAGCTCATAATGCATATGAACTTGCTTATTATAAATACACACTTCTATGTGTTTTACCATCCTACATTCTTAATCCGCGTTAGTTATTTTCACATCTTTACTTTACCTCTTGCATTCTTAACCTTCATTAGTCATCTTCACATTCTTACATTACATTTTAGTCCACTCAACTCATTTACATCTAGACGTTGCACATATTGCCAACCGTAACTCATGCATTTATTATAGTAATTACCGCTAATTGCCTTAGCCGTAATATGATAATTTCAGGACAACGCCTTTATCTCATACACACTCCTCTCATTCTTTCTTATGTTTTTAATCCACCACATTCTTATTCTCGTATCTTATCTCTCTTCTATTAGTCTCACTCGCTTCCTTTACATGTAGACCTTACATAGATCGTCAACTATAACACATTCATTCATTATTGATAATTACAGCTAATCGCCTTAGCCGTAATATAATTATTTCATGGTAATACCTTAACCTCATACATGCCCATCTCATTATAGCTATTAGTACTTGTTAGGATTTATTTTAAAGTGATGGTCATTTGTCATTGTAATAGTTTAATTAAGTGTGTCGCTGTTTAGTTTAGTTAATTTAGTCAATGGGCTTGGATTAACCTTATAGATTAAATGTATGATTATAGTCCATGTAAAAGGCCCAAGCTTAATCCAAGCCCACCCAAGCCTTCCATCCTTGAAGCCTATAAATACCCTTCCCCTCCTCACTTGGAAGGGTGGGATGTGTGTGTAGTTTCTAGGGCACTCTCTTCTTGTATCTCCATTTCTCTTCTAATCTAATATCTCCTTCTTTCTTTAGAAGTTACTACATATCTCATTCTTTCTCTACTATTCTTATATTTGTTGTGTGATAAAGGATAATTTTAAGCTTTAACAAGTGGTATCAAGAGCAAAATATAAAGATCTAGGATTATATACGGTTTTTCACTTCGTTACTGTTTCACTTGTTTTTGTTTTATTTCGACTTTGTTTTGTTTTTGTCACGTTACTATTCTCATTTGCTTTGCTTCATTTGCATTATTTTATTTTTCATCACACCAACTTTGCTTCTATATTTTTGGTTTCTTCTGCCAACTTTCGAAGCATCTTAGTGATCGAACTTTTCCAAGTAGTCGAACTTAAACTTTCATCGAACTTTCATCGAACTTAAACTTAAATAGTCGAACTTTCATCGAGCTTTTGATCGAACTTCCCATAATCGAACTTCTTTTTAGTCGAACTACAAGTTTGTTAGTCGGGTTAGACTAGTCGAACCATAATCGAACTTCCTTTTAGTCGAACTATAGTCGAACTTACTTTTAGTCGAACTATAGTCGAACTTCCTTTTAGTCGAACTATAGTCGAACTTCTTTTTAGTCGAACTTTTATGTGAACTTCCTTTTAGTCGAACCTTCTTTTTAGTCGAACTATAGTCGAGCAAGTAGTCGAGTTAGACTAGTCGAACTATAGTCGAACTTTTCACGACGAGCAACTTCATCGAACATCTAAATAGTCGAACTATTTTAGTCGAACTTCACCATTGATCGAACTTCTCTTCTAGTCGAGCAACTTTTTCTAGTAATCTTTGTAGTCGAACTTTGTAGTCGAACTTTATAGTCGAACTTTGTAGTCGAACTTTGTAGTCGAACTTCTCTTATAGTCGAACTTTGTAGTCGAACTTCATAGTCGAACTTTCATCGAGCAACCTATTTGATCGAGGAACTAGATTAGTCGAGCAACTTGTTTCATCGACCACTTCATCGAACCATCTACTTCATCAAAGCATCAAGTTAGTCGAAGCCACAAGTTCATCGAAGCAACTTTTGATCGAACCATCATTTTTGATCAAACGGGCATATGTTGAAGCAGAATAGTTGAATTATGTTGAGTTGATTGCATTCATATTGAGTCTATTTTATAATATAGAGCTACAGCCATTGCATGCGCTATAATAGTGAAGTATTATAATAGTGAGCTGAGTATTATAAAGTGTTTGCATGGTTTTACTTTTTATCTAAGTATTATAAAAGTTGTTTAACGTGTTGCATGTGAAGTGTTTTGACGTGTTGCTTTTTGACGTGTTGCATGTGATGTTTCAAGACGTGTGTAATAAAGGTTTATCAACTATTCAACTTCATTGACGTGTTTGCTTTTCGACTATTATTGACTTACTTGACGTGTTCAATTTTTTTTCTTGTCGTGTTCAACTTTATTGACGTGAGTTTCTCAACGTTTCACGTGAGTCTGCTTTTCGACTATTATAATATTTAGTTTGTGTCAAGAGTTGGTGACTATTAGATTGGTGAATTGTTTTAAACTTTGTGAGTAACTTTGTAACTAAGGACAACATCAAAAGATCTTAACTTCAAACAAACATATCTCGTGAACCGTAACCAACCGTATCCTAGTTCTTTAACCGATCCAACATCATCTTTATCATACAACTTCATAAATGGCCACTCACCAAAACAATATCACAACTGATTTGGCATATGCGTTTGCATTAATCACCAAAGCATTAAACATCCCACCACATAACAACAACCAATGGAACTCACCGTACACTGACAATATGCAGTCAGATATAGGTCAAGAAGGACAAATGGTTGACGTTATCGGGAATCAGCAAGGAAATGCTACGGGTATTCAAATGGGGAATCAAATGCAATATGCTGGGCAATATACGGGAAATCAAATGGATCGGTTTGTGAATCAGAATGTGGTCAATCATAATGAGAATTATTGCTTCATGACTTCTTCCGCAACCCAAAGGAGTGATATAGGTAGAGCTGGAAATGTCAATGCAATGGATAGGGTAGAAAAGCTCCAGTACATGTTGATATTAGCCAGAAAGAGAGACTCGGGAATACCATTGACTGCTGAGGAATCCGACTTCCTGCTTTCAACCAGAATCAATGATAACTCTACAGAAGTCACTGGAATCTCCGACCCTATGCCAAGTCAGCAAGAATCAACATCATGCAGCGATTCTGACATTCCTCCTACTTATGACGAAGAACCACTCCATGAGACATCAATTTCAAGTAATGAGGTTAATCCGTTTGCTCAACAAAAGCCACATTCTGTGCCTCTCGTACCTACTTATGATACATATATGGACTCGCCAAGTTGTAGCAATATTAACTTGGCATCTCCAGATATGAATCCTAACGAAGTTCAAGTTGCACAAAATGACGCTAATGATGAGGAAACCCGTGCTTTATTTGAATCATTACTGAATAATTGTCGTATTGAGATTGACAAGGTCAAAAAGATCAATAGCGATGTTAAGTCCGCTAATGAAAAATTGACCACTGAGCTTGAGAGATACAAGGTGAACGAAAAAGCTTTTGAATTTCACCACAAACGACTGTCAGAACTTGAAAATGGTTACAGTGATTCTGTTTCAAGGGAGAAACATTTGCAAATCAAATACGACACTCTTGATGTTAAATTGAACATGCAAATTAAATCCCTAAAAGCAGAAATTTCTGATCTAACAAACCAACTTTCTAAACAAAAATCAATTTGTTCTGATCTTGAAAAAGAAAAGAACGAGTTGCATTCAAAGTTTTCAAAACGAGAAGATGAACTTCTTGATGAAGTCCTTGATAAACAGGAAACAATTAAAAAGTTGGAAGAATTGCTTGTAAAAACGGGTCATTCAACTCAAACGATTAATATGTTAATTAACGACAAAAACCCAATTTTATATACAAGAAAGAAAATGGCTCTCGGTTGTGAAAACCCTTGTTATCTCAAGAAAGCTCAGCAAAAACAGAATGTGCTATTTAATGGTAATCTTATAAATGATGTGCATGATCCACCTGCTTGTTATGATTCGTATGAAACGATTGAGCTTACGAAAGAGAGTCGAAACAAAATGAGACAATTAAATAGAGAAATCAAACCAATTGATTATAATGAAGCAAACAAACTTGCTGGTGTCCATCTTGTTAAAAAGGAGTCACCTTTGTTTTTCAAAAAACCAGTGGCTGCCACAAAGTTCAAAGTTGTGTCAAAACATCTTTCTAACATCAAACAAATGTACTCTACCAACACTTCCACAAGTGAAGCTAGAATACTATTGGCCGATCTTAAAAGGAGGGTTGAAATGCTTCAAGATGTTGTGGCAACCAAAACTAATACTAAAATCAATGATTGGTTTCCAAGTTTTCAAACTGAACAGAAAAAGATGTTCGAAACAGAAATTACTCCTATTTTATCTGGCATACATGCAAGAGCAATTCATGTTGAGAACGTAATTATCAAAGAAGTAACTGAATTTGTCAAGGACCACACATCCTTGGTAATTGAAGCTAATGAAAACATTGAAAAAATCAAAGTTTTGGAAAAACAAAATGACGCACTCTCTGAAGAAGCTCTTTCAACTGATATCATGTCCATTATTTATCAAATGTATTCTGTCGAAGATGATGAAAGACTTCGAGCTGAGACTTCCGAAATTGTTTCAAAATATGAAAAGGCGCTTATTAAGCTTGAAAAAGAAAATGTTACATATTTTAAACAACTTGATCAGAAAAAGGAAGAATGCAAGTATGACAAATTGTCGTATGAGCGTTCTTACAAAAACATGCAAGAACAAATTGATCTTTTGAAGTCTCAGCTTGAAAGTCAAAAAGGGAAGGGTGAGGAAACTAAGTTTGCAAAACCATCAACTTCGGACAAACCGGTTGTAAAACCAAAAATATCAATTTCTCAAAATGTTCCGAAAGCTGATGTGATAATTGATTTGACAAAACCAGTCACTCCAACACCCTTGCCCAAGTTTACTGCGAAAGGAAAAGGAAAAGCTGTTGTCGAAAATTCAAATGTTATAGCACCTGACCTTAATAGGATTAGTCCCACTACTGCGTCTGCCTCTACATCTCAAACACATAGGGCGATAGACAAAAGTGCAAAAGATAATCCAAAAGAGTCTAGGAATGCTACTACAAATTCAAAGGACAACAAGTTGAATCCTAATGTGTGTGCCTCCAGGAATAGCTCACCAAATGTGACCACAAATACTGTTAAAGAATCTGTTGGTTCAAACAACATGGTCCACAATTCCTATCTAGAAAAAGCTAGGAAAAAGGCACAGCTTCGAAAAGATGGAATTTTAGGAACACCATCCACGGTGATGAATTCTACAACATTACAAGGCACTGCTAGTAGTTGTAAACCATTACCTAGGAACTATCAACAACAGACTAGGGATAGGCCTGCATCTAAGAGTAGTTGCGAAAACGAAACTGTTAAACAAGTAGAATGCAACACTAAGAATTCCTCTTCGAACAGAGAACAAGCTTCAAATGACTGTAGTGACAAAGTTAAGGTTGCTGTTTTGAACAAGAATGTTGAATTTGTCTGTCCTACATGTCAAAAATGTGTCTTTTCAGCTAATCATGATGCATGTGTGGCACAGTATATCAAGAAAGCAAATTTGCGTGCTAAGGCACAATCCTCTAAGACTCCAAATAGAAACACACCCGTTGATAAGAAGCAAAAAGCTAAGAATTCTACCAAGTGGATCCCTACAGGACGTAGTTTTTCTCAAAATGAGACTTCCGCTGTATCTGACAAGAAAACAACTCCTAGATCCTGCCTTAGGTGGATTCCCACGGGAAAAGTTTTTAACACAGTCGGTCTTAGATGGATTCCCACAGGAAAGACACTTGATAGTCGCACCACAACAAGTAGTAGTGAAAATCATCAGGATAAGGATGAAGAAACCACTACAACGATTAATAGTGAACACCCCCAGAGTGATGATTCATGTGCTGCTAACACTACTATTTGTGCATATTCTTCTTTTGTGGATTCTGTGGATGCAGGTACTTATGAAAGTGCAGAAGGTTCATACAACCAATGTGGAAAAGAAGAACTCTATGCCAACATCTCATTTGGAAATCCTGGTCTTATTCCTCTCTTAACTCCACTTCTACTTGTTCATACTTAATTCTTCTTTGTGAATACATTTTTTTTAGAAAAAAAAAATCAAAAACAAAATACAAAATTTGAAAAACCAACAAAAACAAAATATAAAAATAGAAAATTTTCCAAAAAGACAAAAACAATATAAAATATAAAATTCAAAAATATTCTTCTCCGGCATGTCTCTCGTATAATCGATATTCTGTACGTACCTAGAAATGTCATTCAACAATGATACGAGCATGTACAGATGCTTGAGCGAGAGTTCATTTAAATGTTTTCAAAACATGTCGTTTGTCAAAATTTCTTCTCAAATGGCTTCGTAACAATTCAGTTTCGGACCCGTGCTTAACCCAATGGCTTCTGAGAGACTCACTCCAGAACCCGCGCTTAATTCAATGGCTTCTGAACACATCAGTTCAGGACCCGTGCTTTCAAGAAAGGAAAGTGCTTATTAAAAAAAAAAAAAAAAAAAAAAAAACTTTTCGAGCACTTATCCTAAAAATCTCTATGGCTTTCGTGCAGTTCGGTACGAAACCCGCGCTTCAAAGAAAGGAAAGTGCTTAATCAAAATCTTTCGAGCACTTATCCTAAAAATCAATGGCTTGTAAGTATTTCAGCTTACAACCTGAACTTCAAATAAAGGAAAGTGTTGTGCAAATCCAATTTCTCTTTTTCAAACACTTATCCTAAAAACAAATGAAGATACTTTCCCTACCATATCTTCAAAGATTTTCAAAATCTTTTCTATCTTGAGCACATTTTCTTCAAGATTTTTCAATAAGATTTTTCCAAATCTTTCATAAAGTGCTCAAGATAACTCCCTCCTAAACCCTTAACACTGCTTTTAAACTAAAATGTTTAACCATATGCTTTGTTTAAGGGGGAGTCGAAAAACAAAAATGTTCCTATTTCATGCTAAAATCCGTCTTTCTCTCCAAAAGGTTTCATTTTAATCAGTTGATATCAAAAATATCAATTCATGCTATTTTTGAGGGGGAGAAGACGTGATTAAAATGTGATCAAAAGGTTTAAAGTTTGTGGAATCTCAAAGTATGCTCTCCAGACAGACTCAGTTCTAACCCTCGAATTGACGAAAGCTAAATGTCCGTTATCGAAAAGACTTGTCCTGGACGGGTAATAATTTCAAGCTGGTTTTCCAGTGATGTAAACGTGTCTCGCAAAGGACTTGTCTGAGTAGAATGTACCAATTCGAGAGATGATCATTGAATACGACCGGGACGGGTAATAATTTCAAGCTAGTCTAACTAGTGATGTAAGCGTGTCTCGCGAAGGTCATGTTCATTGAAAATCGATCAATTCAAAATGTGCGAACTCTACCCAACATGTGCAATTCTTTCTTAAATCTCATGAGCACCTGTGAAGGGGGAGTATTTAAAAAATATAAAACTCTCAATGTGCTAACTAAATGTGTTTATTCATAAACACTTTGAGAGATTTTCAAATGGTTTTATGGCAAATCTAGGATAGTCATGGAGTTATAAGGTGACTAAGGTTAGGGAAAACCGTCCTATGATCCGCCAGAGCCGGAGGGATCTACCCAAGGACAATTCCAATAGATTAGAATTAGAAGTCCTTAGGTAAGATTGAAAAAAAATGAGTAAATGAGAAAGGGACAGAAGGGGTTGAAGAATTAAAAAGAAAAGTGGATTGAAAGGGTGAAAAGAAATAGCCCTCCATGAAAACTTAGGGCAGAAACCGGGTCAATACATCTGCTATCGGTACTCACTAAGGTGATACTGATATTGAAGACAAGACGTCATGGACCCAATGACGCACTGCACCACCCCTCCAAGCCACTCAGATATCTCTCAAAAGATATTTGTTTCATTTCTCACGGAGAACACTACATAATCTATCGGCCTCTCATTCCGAGATGTGTTGATATTGAAAAGGTGGCACTCTGCTCCATGCCTCCGACTACTAAAACCAAAATGCACATTATCGAGTCTAGAGCCATGAGATTCATCAATATATCTCGTTAGGAACACTTCCATTTGATACACTTGTGTTCGCCAAATAAAAGGACACAAGTTGTAAGAGTCTTAATGAGATCCAAGGATCTTGCCAGTTACATCATGATGGTTACGTGCTTCAAACGGTCTACAGTCGTAGGGTGATCTCTAGCGACTCACTGAATCGTAGGTGCACTTCGGTGTATCCGTGTAAGCCCTTTCGGGGGTATCCGGTTCAGAACGGCCTGGGGAAGGATTTTGAGAAAGTTCTCACACTATGCTGATGACGATCTCAAAGTCACAACCTGTAAGCGCTGGATGATTATTACTAACGGTTTTATGCAGCTACCAAAAACATCCATTAACCATCACCACATTCATCAATCATCTTCACCTCAGCATACTCATACTTATGAAGAACATCTCCAACAAAACTCAAGTGTAAAAGTTCAAGACAAGAAGATCAAGTTAAAGAAAATGTCAAGAAGCTAATCAATATGTCAAGAACAAGTTCATATGATGAAAGATCATGGGGAGATTGTTAGCATAAGTATAATGTCCAAGATGTATGAGTATGTTGGAGGTCACGACGTCATAATCACATGAAGATGCTGATCGAAGGCAAGAACAACCTCAAAGACGATACTTTGAAGATCACATAGCATGAAGGAATCAAAAACAAAGACTGCTATACAACGACACTCAAAGCTCACAGACATTGAAGACGAAAGACCATCTCACATGGAGCATCATTTGAATGACCATCCCTTAGGGGGAGATTGTTAGGATTTATTTTAAAGTGATGGTCATTTGTCATTGTAATAGTTTAATTAAGTGTGTTGCTGTTTAGTTTAGTTAATTTAGTCAATGGGCTTGGATTAACCTTATAGATTAAATGTATGATTATAGTCCATGTAAAAGGCCCAAGCTTAATCCAAGCCCACCCAAGCCTTCCATCCTTGAAGCCTATAAATACCCTTCCCCTCCTCACTTGGAAGGGTGGGATGTGTGTGTAGTTTCTAGGGCACTCTCTTCTTGTATCTCCATTTCTCTTCTAATCTAATATCTCTTTCTTTCTTTAGAAGTTACTACATATCTCATTCTTTCTCTACTATTCTTATATTTGTTGTGTGATAAAGGATAATTTTAAGCTTTAACAGTACTTAATGTTGGGAATAAAATATTCAAGTCAAAGAGCCTGCCAGATGAAGTATTGAGCCTGCTAGTTGATTTTGAAGAAGTTGAAGATGTACTAACAGTACCTTCTGGGTGAGAAGGTACTGCTAGTTGAAGAAGGTCCTGCTCTGTTGAATGTCAAGTTGATAGATATTTATTTGTAGATATTTAGTTGTATTATTAGTCTTTGTACAATGTAATACGTTAAGTAGAAGTAGTTCAGTCTTCTATGTTGTGCAGAAGAATATACAGAGTAGTTTACATTGGAAGTTGTATTTAATAGTAGGCTAGAAAAGTCCAAGTATCTTATTATATTGTGCAACTTGACAACATGTAAAAGGGTTCCTTATCCTATAAAAGGAACCCTTAGTCACCACCTTTGAAAAAGCTCTTAAACTAATAACCTTTGTAATATCCAAAAACAGAACAACCTCTCTAGTAACTTAGTTACCAATTCACAAATCCTTTTACAATCAAAGATTCAAGGTTACTTTTTGTAATCCTGGTGATAGTTAGATCATCCGTATTATTTCATCAATAATATTGAATCGTTTTGTGTTACTAAAGTTGTGTTCATTGTTCATTATAACTCACGTTTACATACTCATCACCTTTGTTTCTTTTAAGTGTGTTATAGTAAATTCCGCGTACTAAAACACATTCATTCCTAAATATCTCAAACACATTATTAAGATTAACATCCCAAGTGTTTGTATAATCCTTCACAAGTGGTATCAAAGCCAGGCTGATATTTACGATTTAAAAGAACAATGGACGTTGAACACGTTCAAACCAATGTGGCTGCAAAACTTCCATTACTCAAACAAAATGAGTTTGATATGTGGAGACTGAGGGTAGAGCAATACTTTCAAGTGCAAGACTATGCACTTTGGGAGATCATTGAACAAGGAAACTCATTCAAACCTACAATCACCACCTCCACAGTGAACGATGCACTTGTAACAAATTTGCAAGTAAACCCTGCAACCGCAGAAGAAAGAATCCAAAAGAGAAATGATCTCAAGGCCAGGAGTATGCTTCTCATGACTATTCCAAATGACCAGCTTTTGATCTTCAACAAGTACAAATGTGCTAAAACTCTTTTTCAAGCTATTGTGGCTAGATTTGGTGGAAATGATGCCACCAATAAAACTCAGAAAACTCTCCTCAAACATCAGTTTGAAAACTTTACAGCCACAACAAATGAGTCTTTGGACAGCATGTTCAATAGACTACAAAAGCTTTCAAGTCAGTTAGCCATTCATGAAGTGCTAATAACTCAAGAGGACTTAAACTCCAAATTCCTTAGGAGTTTACCCTCTGAGTGGTCCATGCATGTCATTGTCTGGAAAAACAAACCAGATATTGATCAGATGAGTCTTAATGATCTCTACAACAACTTCAAGATAGTAGAACATGAAGTGAAGAAGTCTACTAGTTCAAGCTCAGGAAATATGGCCTTTGTATCATCTCCTAGCACCTCAAGGGTTGTAGATGAAGAAAAAGATGGTAGAGAAGAAGGTACTGCCAGCACAAATTTTGGTACTGCCAGTACTTCTAGCAGTACCAAAACAATTCTAGATGAAACAATTGGTTGTGCTTTCCTGACATCACAACACAATGGGTCCATATTGACTTTTGAAGATATTCAAGAGATCAATGATGATGATCTTGAGGAAATGGACATAAAGTGGCAACTTTCACTTCTGAGCATAAGGGCTAAGAAATTACTGATGAGGACTGGAAAGAAGATTATCATAAATGGTAATGAGCCTGCTGGGTATGACAAGTCTAAAGTGGAGTGTTACAACTGCCACATGAAGGGTCACTACTCAAGAGAGTGTAGAAGACCAAAGAAGCAGGATGATAAGGGAAGAGGTTTTGAGAACAAGAACAAGGGAAGCTTTGAGAAGAAAGGAAGCTTTGAGGGCAAGACCAAGGCTGTGGAAATCACTGAGCCTAAAGCTATGGTAGCTATTGATGGGATGGGTTTTGATTGGAGCTTTATGGGTAAAGAGGAGTTAACTTCAGATGAAATGGCTTTAATGGCTTTCTCCAATCCTGAGGTACAAATTACTAAATGTTCTAATACTTGTAAAGTTTTTGAAGAATTACAAACTTTAATAAAACTTTATGATGAACTGAAAGTAGAACAAAGAAATACTCATCAAGACCTAGTTAATCATAAGTGTGGAATGGCCAAACTTGAAAAGAAGATAATCCATTTTAAGGAAAATGAACTCACTTTTTCTGATGCAAAAGGCATTCTTAATAGGGAAATATTTTTGAAAGATGCTGAAATAAATATGTTAAGAACTGAGTGTGCTAAAGTGACATTGGCAAAGGATAATATTCAACTAACTGTTACCACTTTGGAAACTGCTTCTGATTGTACTAAAAGCATAGTTGAAAATCAAATGAACAAGAGAATCAAATCTGGGATTGGATACAATACTTGTCCACCTCCTTACAGAGGAATCCCTTGTCCCCCAGGATTAGATCTTGCAGAATCAGGTTTACATGAATTCACCAATAAACCACTAGTGAAACCTGTAGAGAAAAGTGAACCTTTTGAGAGTGCTAGTGTTGCTTCACTCTCTAACAAAAAGGTGCTCACTGATAAGAGATTAGATGTTCTAATTATTGAAGATTGGACATCTGATGATGAGGAAACTGAGACTGTTTCAAACAAAGGAAACAAAGTAGGACCACCCAGTCCTAAAAGTGCAGAGATTAAGACTAAGGCTAAAACTGTTCTGAAAACAGTTGAATGTTGTACTAAGTGTAATAGCAAACCTAGAGGTAGCCAAAGAAATTGGAACAATCTTAAGTCACACCAACTTGGTAATGATTTTGTTATGTACAATAAGGCTTGCTATTACTGTGGTAGTTTTAATCATACTCATGCTTATTGTAATAATTGGGTTTCTGGGAGTAAATCAAGGTCTAAAACAAATGAAACAAACCCCAGAAAAAGTTTTGTGAAGTCTAACACACCAAAAGTTGATCATACTGTTAGACCAAATAAGCCTGTTAACTCAAAACCAACTACTAAGGGTGCAAGAAACACTTTCAAACATGCACCAAGAGTTGTAAAAAGTCCCATTGAAAAGAAATTTGTGGTTAAAACACAAGATTGGAGACCAAAACCAAAAGGTCCTGCTAGACCAAAAGGTCCTGCTAGATCAAATGGTACTGCCAAAATTGGTACTGACAGACCAAAGACCACAAAATGGATTAAAAAGGAAAATGCTGTTAAGTCCTCAGCATGTTGGATATGGAGAACACTCCAATCAAAAGTTGCATCAACAGTCCTAAAAAGGTTTGATTACATTGATGCAAGAGGCAAACCCAAGTCAGTCATGGCTTGGGTACCCCAAGGAAACTAATATGTTTATATATGTGCAGGAACATTCAACTAATATTGCTGATCAAGGATATGTAGATAGTGGATGTTCAAAGCACATGACAGGCAACATGTCTTACCTCACAGACTTCAAAACATTTGATGGAGGATATGTTACCTTTGGGGGAGGAATCAAAGGAAAGATTACTGGTAAAGGTACAATCAAAACCAGTAAATTAGATTTTGAAAATGTGTACTTTGTGAAAGAGCTTCAGTTTAGTCTCCTCAGTGTCTCACAAATGTGTGACAAAAAGAACAATGTTCTCTTTACTGACAATGAATGTATGGTTCTTTCTTCTGATTTTAAAATTCCTGATGAAAGTCAGATCCTTCTTAAAATCCCAAAAAGGAACAATATGTACAGTGTTGATTTAAAGAACATTGATCCTAAGGAGTGTTTAACTTGTCTAGTAGCAAAAGCCTCATTGGATGAATCTATGCTTTGGCATAGAAGGCTTGGTCATGTAAACTTTAAAACTATCAATACAATTGCAAAATATGATTTGGTTAGAGGTTTACCCAAAAAGATTTTTCAAAATGACCAAACCTGTGTTGATTGTCAAAAAGGCAAACAACATAGAGCTTCTTGTAAGCCCAAGTCCCATAACTCAATTTCTCAAGCTTTATACATGCTTCATATGGATCTTTTTGGTCCTACTAATGTGAGTAGCTTGAATGGTAAAAAATATTGTCTTGTAGTTACTGATGATTACAGCAGATTTTCTTGGGTTTTCTTTTTAAGATCTAAGCATGAAACTAGTGAGATCCTTAAATCTTATATAACTGAGGTAGAAAACCAAGCTGATAAGAAAGTGAAAGTAATCAGATGTGACAATGGGACAGAATTTAAGAATAGGGTTATGGATGACTTTTGCAAAGAAAAAGGAATAAAAAGAGAATTTAGTGTGGCTAGAACCCCACAGCAAAATGGAGTAGCAGAAAGGAAAAATAGAACACTAATAGAGGCTGCTAGAACAATGTTAGTAGACTCTAAGTTGCCTATTTCATTTTGGGCTGAAGCAGTAGGTACTGCTTGTTATGTGCAGAACAGGGTTCTTGTGATTAAACCACATAAAAAGACTCCTTATGAACTTTTCTTTGGTAGAACACCATCTTTAAGTTTTATGAGACCTTTTGGATGTCATGTCACTATTCTCAATACCAAAGATCATTTAGGAAAGTTTGAAGGAAAAGCTGATGAAGGCTACATGATAGGGTATTCTTTGCAAAGTAAGTCCTATAGGGTGTATAATAGTTGCACTAGGCTAGTGGAAGAAAATTTGCACATAGAGTTTCAAGAGAAACTAGCAAATGTTAAAGGAATTGGGCCAGATTGGATGTTTGACATTGATAGGCTTTCAGAATCTATGAATTATGTGCCTGTTGTAGGTACAAATACTAATGATAATGCAGGTTTTGAAAACAATGTTGAAACACCTAAAGATCAAGATTACATCTGGATGCCAATTTGGAAAGGATTGGATTTATCTTCAAGTCATGAAGAACCTTCAAATACAACAAATGAAGGTACTAAAGATGATCATGGAACTCAGGGTCAAGAGAATCAAGAAAGTAGTGCAAATTTCAATGGTACTGCTAGTTCACCAGATGGTACTGCCAGTTCACAAGTTGGTACTGCTGAACCATTAAATGTTCAATCAGATGATTCTTTACCAGAAGAAGTGGGGATTGACAATCTTCCACTTACATATGAAGTTCCTACAACACACAACACAAGAATTCTCAAAGATCACTCCACTGATGATGTGATTGGTAGCATTGATTCTGGTGTTAGAACAAGATCTCAAGTCTTAACTTCAGACCAAGAAGGGTTTATCTCATCTATCTATGAAGAAAAGAATCATGAAGTTGCCAACATATGCCTGTTTTCATGTTTTCCCTCATAGGTTGAACCCAAAAACATTAACAAAGCTTTAGATGATGCAAGTTGGGTTGAAGCAATGCAAGAAGAACTTCTTCAATTCAAGCTTCAGAAGGTTTGGAAATTGGTTGATTTGCCCAAAGGTCACTGGGCAATTGGAACCAAATGGGTGTTCAGAAACAAGAAAGATGAAAGGGGGATAGTGATCAGAAACAAAGCAAGATTGGTGGCCCAAGGGTATACTCAAGAAGAAGGGGTGGATTATGAAGAGGTTTTTGCTCCAGTTGCAAGACTTGAAGCAATTAGGCTATTCTTGGCCTATGCTTCTTTCATAGGATTCACTGTTTACCAAATGGATGTCAAGAGTGCCTTCTTATATGGTACTATTGGAGAAGAAGTGTATGTTTCTCAACCTCCAGGCTTCATTGATGCAGAGTATCCAGACAAGGTGTATAGGGTTACCAAGGCTCTTTATGGTCTACACCAAGCTCCTAGGGCATGGTATGAAACATTGGCTTTCTATCTATTAGAAAATGGATTCCAAAGAGGCAAGATTGATCCAACTTTGTTCATCAAAAGAACCAAGAAAGACATCTTGCTGGTGCAAATTTATGTTGATGACATTATCTTTGGATCCACAAAACAAGACTTGTGTGTAGAGTTTGAAAATCTTATGCATAGTAAGTTTGAAATGAGTTCCATGGGGGAACTTACTTTCTTTCTGGGTCTCCAAGTGAAACAATCAAATGAAGGCATATTTATCAGCCAAGATAAATATGTAGCAGAGATCCTAAGAAAATTTCAGTTTGCTGATTCTAAGGTTGCAAGTACACCAATGGATTCAGAAAAGGGGTTACTAAAAGATGCTGAGGGTGAAGATGTGGATTTGCACAATTATAGATCAATGATTGGGTCCTTGATGTACCTTACATCATCAAGACCAGATATCATGTTCTCAGTATGTGTATGTGCAAGGTTTCAAGTACATCCCAAAGTTTCTCATCTCACTGCAGTCAAAAGAATCTTTAGATATCTCAAGGGTCAACCTAGGTTGGGTCTCTGGTATCCAAGGGAATCATCTTTTGATTTGGTGGCTTATTCTGATAGTGACTATGCTGGTGCAACCCTAGACAGAAAATCCACAACTGGTGGATGTCAATTTCTTGGTTGCAGGCTCATATCTTGGCAATGCAAGAAGCAAACAATGGTGGCCAACTCTACAACTGAAGCAGAATATGTTGCTGGTGCAAGTTGTTGTGGGCAAGTTCTTTGGATCCAAAATCAAATGCTTGACTATGGGTACAATTTTCTTAACACCATTATTTACATTGACAATAGCAGTACTATCTGTATCATTAAAAATCCAGTTCAACACTCAAAAACAAAACACATTGAAATAAGACACCATTTCATAAGAGATTGCAATGAGAAAAGGTTAATTCAAGTTGTCAAAATAGATTCTGAAAAGAATTATGCAGACCTTCTCACCAAAGCTTTTGATTTAGGTAGATTCAAATACCTAGTAGGAGGTATTGGAATGATTAATCTTTGAAAAACATGTGTTTTTGTTCATAAAATAACTGGTATTGGCTTTTAAACATGGTACTGCTAGTTAGTCAAAAGGTACTGTCAGTTCATACTTGGTCCTGCTAGTATAAACTTTGCTCTGTTTTGTTCTTCTTGATGCTTAAATGTTAACAATGCTATAAAACAAGTGCTTTGCACTATGTTCTTTTGGTCTGCAACTAACAAATTTCAGGTTGATAACAAAACAAGAGATCTTCCAATAATAAGGGGAAATATAAGTTATTTATATCTCAGGGGAGGTAACACTCTCAGGGGCGGAAATAATAGCCCAGAATGAAAGAAAAACCAACATATGGAAGGAGAAGACAAGAGCATACAAGATGATGTAGAGGTTGAAAATGATAAGAATAGATCAAATATTCAGAAGGGATGAAGCATTCCTAACGGAGAAAGTTCTATCTAGATCAAACTAAGGAAAGTTTCAATACAAAAGCATGCTAATAGATGATTTCACTTGTTGAACCAAGCATCCAAGATACACAGCATCATTGCCTCTTATATTTCCTTCATCCAAGGAAATTGCACCATCTTTATGTCAATATGGAATTGGTATTCAGCTCACCAAGTTTTACAAACTTAAGAGTTGGCTAGTCCATAAGCAAACGGCTTTTGGTAAAGACACATCAAATCCGTTGATGGTTGATAGTTTACCAAAAACTATATGGTATTTAACTAACCATACTTTACAGTAAATAGTTAACTAGTCCATAAGCAAACGGCTTTTGGTAAAGACAAATCAAATCCGTTGATAGCTGATAGTTTACTAAAAACTATAAGGGATTTTTGCTAAAATTTCCAAGAGACTGCCAAGTAAAATTTTCTTTCAAAGGTACTGGTAGTTCAAATTTTGGTACTGGTAGAGTAAAATGGTACTGCTAGATAACCGTTGAGCCTGTCAGATAAAATTCTAGCCGTTGGGCCTGGTAGTTACAATTAGCCGTTGGGGTAATTCTGTAAATTACTGATGTTATATTATATTATATTTCTCATATAAAAGATCTTTTTAACCGCCTTTTCATTTACTTATTATACATTTTCTTATTGTCGGTTAAAAGAAAAACTCTCATAATATCTTTCATCAGTCCTTATCACAATTAACACTCACCTTTCATCTTCTACCAGTACCACCATCAAATCCCACCATCCTAATCAAGTTTTTCATTAATTTTCACCATGGCTATTCTAACTTTTGTTAAACGTCACAACCAGTTAGCATTTTTGGAAAAGTCTGAGGATAATGCCTCTTTTCATCAAATAGTGGACTTTTTAAATGATTCCTACATCAGGTTTGCTTTACTTGTAAATCCTACTATTTATGAATCTTAAATTTTACAATTTTGGCAAACAGCTAAAGTTAAAACTTCTGAAAATGGGGACCAAAGGATAAAAGCCAAAGTGGATGGAAAAACCTTGACTCTTACTGAGTCATCCATTCGAAGACATCTTCATTTGGATGATTCAGATGGTATTAGTCAATTGCCTGATACTGGAATTTTTGAAAATTTGGAAAGAATGGGGTATATTGCTGATTCTACTAAACTCACCTTTCTTAAAAAGCATTTTACTCCACAATGGAGATTTTTGATCCATACAATCCTTCATTGTTTAAGCCAAAAGAAAACCTCTTGGGAGCAATTTAGTGGTAACATGGCTACTGCTCTCATTTGCTTGGCAACAAACAGAAAATTCAATTTTTCCAAACATATTTTTGAAGGATTGGTTAAAAATGTGGATAGCCTAAAAAAGTTTTTGATGTATCCAAGATTTATTCAATGCATCATCTCAAAATCAAAACATTTGTTACTTCCCCCACACTCTTTATGAAACACCAAAACTTTCACACAAGGTGTTTTCAAACATGAAAATTGGTTTCAATGGGGAAGAAATACCACTTTTTGATGAAATGTTACCACAACATGCTGAAGAACCAACACCATCATCTGAATCACCATCATCAAGTTCTTCACCTGGTTACATATCACCAACTCATCTTACATCACCAATCCCATCACCAGTACCATCTGCAACACCACCAACACCATCACATCATGTCTCACCATCCCAATCTCCTCCACATCAAAGTCTGGATTCTCAGACAGTGAAAGAACTAAAAGAGAAGGTGCAGCTCTTAGAAAATGCTCTTAAAAGTCAGAACACAAAATTTTCTGAGATCAACATCAAGTTACTTAAGAGGGTTAAGAAATTGGAGAATGAAGTGAAGATGCTAAAGGGTAAAAGATCTTCAAAGTTGGTACTATCTAGTTCTTCAAGATCAGATGCTGAAAGTTTGGGTCACTCTTCCAAAAAGGGGAGGATGGGTAGTTCAAAAGCTGAAGAGGAGGCTCAATTTCATTTTCATGAAGGAACTCAGGTATATGATGAAGAGCCTGCTAGTTCAAAAGAGCCTGCTAGGTTTAAGAGGCTTTTGGATATGGATTATAAAGGGTCTGCTGAGCATGTCTACAAGAGAAAGAGGGAATCACAGCCTCAAGGGGATTTGTTTGTTCAAGGGAGGTTATTTATTGCTGATGAGCAATCTACTGCTCCAAGTCAAGAACCAACTCCAAAAGACAAGGGCAAGAAAATTATGGTTGAAGATGAACCTAAGCCCAAAAGGTTGAAGAAAAGTGAGCAAGTGCAGATGGCCTTAGATGAGGAAGTCTCCAAAAGGCTTCATGAAGAAGAAATGCAAAAAGCATTAGAAGCTTCAAGACTGCTTGCAGAAATGCAAGAGCAAAAAGATGCTGCTCAAACTCTTCTTGACACTCAAGCTGCTCAAGAAACATTTGATGCACAGATGCAATGGATTATTGCCAATGATCCAATTGTAAGAGGTCAAGCTTCCATAATTATGGATGACAAGAATCTTTCTACTGAAGAGAAAACAGCAGAGCTTGAAACTTTTATCAACAAGAAGTATAGAGAAGCAGCTCTGGATGATATTTTTCAAAAGATTCAAGAAAGTCAGAAAAGAGGTTTTAAGGTGGGCAAAACTCCAAAAGATCAAGTGAACTTCATGAAGAAGTTTCTAAGGAATCAAGCCAATTGGATTGAATCTCAACTGAAGAAGAAAACTCCTGAAGAAATTCATTTCCTTTATCTGAATGCCTACAAGACTTGTTACTACAAAATCCCATCTGATGCAAAGCCTTCAATGAAAAAGAAAGATGCTCAAAAGAAAGAAGAAGCAAAATTGGAACCAGAGCAAGTAAGTAAAATGTTAATTGCTTTACCAACAATTATACATGCTGATCCAATTAGGTCTAGACACCCTATTATTGATTGGGAGATTCACCATGATAGATCAGGAAAGTCATGGAAAATAACTAGGGTTGGGGGACAAACTGCTATCTTTAAAAACTTTGAAAATCTGATTAGAGCATGTGATAGAGCTAACTTAGAAGAATTGTGGAATCTAGTTCAAATCAGGCTAGACACAAATTCTAACACTGATGTTAAGGAACAAGAACTTTGGGTAGAGTTCAATAGGATGTATGATCCTAATCCAAAAGATGTTCATTGGAAGTTTCCATATCATGATCCTACAACAACATGGGAATTCCTAAGCCTTAGCAGTATTTATCATCTTTTTACACAAAGTGGGATTGAGCTCTTTATGTTGGCTGAAAAAGAGTATCCTCTGAGCTATGAAGTTCTTACAACCATGATTTCAAAGAGGTTGAGATGTGATAAAGATGAAGAAAAGTCAGAAGTTGTTCAAAGTTTGCTGATGAGTAGTTTTGAGCAATGTGAAAGAAAAAGGAAGAATAGAGAGTAAAGGTTTTGGAAGAGTTCCCTCAGATCCTCAAGGTATGTATTTTATTCATAAGAAACTTGTGTATTTTAAAGGAAATAACAAGTTTAGGGGAGGATTGTTGGGAATAAAATGTTCAAGTCAAAGAGCCTGCCAGATGAAGTATTGAGCCTGCTAGTTGATTTTGAAGAAGTTGAAGATGTACTAACAGTACCTTCTGGGTGAGAAGGTACTGCTAGTTGAAGAAGGTCCTGCTCTGTTGAATGTCAAGTTGATAGATATTTATTTGTAGATATTTAGTTGTATTATTAGTCTTTGTACAATGTAATACGTTAAGTAGAAGTAGTTCAGTCTTCTATGTTGTGCAGAAGAATATACAGAGTAGTTTACATTGGAAGTTGTAATTAATAGTAGGCTAGAAAAGTCCAAGTATCTTATTATATTGTGCAACTTGACAACATGTAAAAGGGTTCCTTATCCTATAAAAGGAACCCTTAGTCACCACCTTTGAAAAAGCTCTTAAACTAATAACCTTTGTAATATCCAAAGACAGAACAACCTCTCTAGTAACTTAGTTACCAATTCACAAATCCTTTTACAATCAAAGATTCAAGGTTACTTTTTGTAATCCTGGTGATAGTTAGATCATCCGTATTATTTCATCAATAATATTGAATCGTTTTGTGTTACTAAAGTTGTGTTCATTGTTCATTATAACTCACGTTTACATACTCACCACCTTTGTTTCTTTTAAGTGTATTATAGTAAATTCCGCGTACTAAAACACATTCATTCCTAAATATCTCAAACACATTATTAAGATTAACATCCCAAGTGTTTGTATAATCCTTCACACTTAAGAAATTCCGCTCTATTTCATCATTTACTAAATTCCCTATGCCCTTTTCTCATTTTGTAACTTTACTAAGTTCATCACGGACTCATTATGTATATATTTATATCATTTCTTCACCACACTATGCTATAACACTCATTCAACATTACCACACGTTCATAGTTATGCTCCTAATACTTTGACTTTCCACTAACCCATCTCTAATATCACATTAGCGATCAGCACACTTAATACAATTACTCGTAAGACTATACTTTAGTCATCCCTATCACATAAGCCATGCATTTTCATTATTAGTCACATTTCTACAACCACTACACAACTTACTACATCTATTCTCCTTCGCTAAACTACCATAGCACACAATCACATGATCATATAACAATCACCGACAATATCCAAATGTACGGTAATCTATCATTTAAGCACGTCTAGTCCGCCATGGACCTACATTACGTTCACACCAATACTATAAACATGAACAACTCCTAACACCTTATGCTCATACAACATATCACATATTCCACCTCATAACTTAAACAATCAATGACTCGAGTTTAATTCATTAATTCTACAGTTAGTAATTCCACATTCTCAATACTCACATCATCTCCCACCAAAGCCAAATCCCACTATTGCTATGAGTACTTTCACATTGCACACATAAGGCATCTATTTCTCACGTCTAATTCATTACTTATATATTTTGCTACATTCACATAATCATATAATAATTACCGATACAACCCGAGGTGCACGGTAATCCTATCACTCACACATCAAGTCTTCCACAACGTAAATCACATAAAACACATCCATAAGTCCCCATCATTATATCCATACAGCAATCACATAATTCGTTTCAAAACTCGACATTCACATCCTATAACTTACAAAATATTTGGCCGCATTCCTTAAACTTAAACTTAACGCGTCTATGAGTGGTTTAAGTCTAGGCAATCCTAAAGAAAACCTAATTCACTTAAACCGAAGCTCTAATACCAAGTTGTTACACCCCCTGACCAAACATGACCAAAAATGTGAAAATTTTTCGCAAAAGAACACCCAGAAACTGACCCGCTGTTACTCTTTTACAATCTGACAAAAATCTATAAACTTTCAGACCATGAGACTAATTTTAAATGAAATTAGACTCAATTACCTTCAAAACGATAGGTGGCACGACCCGTAACGACTTACGGATTAAAAGATATGATTTTTCAAAGTTTACCAAAATCTGTCCAAATCAAACCGAAATATGGGGATTTGGTACCAAATTTCGGTATAAACCGAAATTTGGGATATCCAAACCAAAATTTGGCCCTTTTTCACAATAATCGACCCATGCTACCTTATATCCGCACCAAATTCACTCAAGGACATTAACATAATATACAAAATCATTTACATACTCAATCAACCCGAAATAATACTTTAAAATTTGACGGGTTATGCAACAAAACCCATTTTCACCCATTTACATATCAAACTACTCATACCACATCCGTTTTGCACCAAACTTTACCAACTTCAATAATTTAACATATCAAACATGTTCCAACGACACTTGACCCATTTACACATCAAAATGGGTACATTTACCCTTTTGCCAAACACCCCCCTTAAACATTGACCATAAACCATTTAACACACTTGGACACACCGTTAACCACCCAAACTTTACCAAAAGCATTAGATTAACATAACAAACATGTTCCAAGGGCACTTGACCCGTTTACAACCCAAAATGGGTATATTTACAACTAAACCAAACGCCCCTTTAACTTTATGCATAAACACATAAACTACACTTTGATTCATCGTTAGACTCCCAAATCGTCATGACCACTTTGACATACATTTTGACACATGACTACATTTTACAAATCAATAAAAGACTCTCGGGGGTACAACCTTGACACTTGAGCTCGGTATTCTATACTAAGCTCCTAATTGCAATCCACCTATCAATCCGCTTCCAATTCCTTAGGCTATAGTCCAAGTACTTCCATTTCGCTGCACATAAACCTAAAATAAAACATTTACAACTAAAAGAATAAGCTTACACTTAGTAAGTAAAACGATAATCACATACCATCATACTTCAATCAAACACATAAGCATTACATATATCCAAACACTTACTTAGCGACTCCACTCTCCAATTCTTGCATAAACACCAAACATCAACTTACTCTCACAACCAAATTCATCACTTAGATCATATTCATCCTAGCATATAAGCACATATCAAGTCTCTTATCACTAACCACAAAACATACACAACACATACATGTTAGACATCCATATAACACATGCCATCATCATGTTACTTACCTCAATCCAAGCTACATAACATCAAGAACATCATCATCATCATCATTATCATCATCAAAATCTTCCATCACCATCATCATCCTCTACAATAACCAAAACCTAACAACATACCAATCAAATACATAGACAAGGGTTAACACAACCCATCAATTACATTCATCTTCCAAATCTTATCATCATATGATCATATCTTGATCATATGATGAAATTCCACTTAATCCATAATCTATAACTCCATTAACTTTAATAATATAGATACTTACATGTGATGATTATTACTAAGGAAGGCTACTAGTACTTGATCTTCATCTATTTCTTCTTAGATCATCATCTCACTTTTTCCCTCTCTTTTCCTCCTCCATAAAATCGGACCTCCAACATACTCAATAATAATTATGGATTTCTCTAGAAATCCCTAGATAATCTTATCTAGAAACAACATTGGTCCTTTGGCAAAAGTGGCCCTTCAAGTCTCTTTCCTCCTATTTTAGCCACAACTAACTTATAACACATAATTAACACTTGGCAACCTCGGTCCCTTTAGTTTATACATCATATTTTATATTACTACATTAGTCATACTTTGACTACTAGTTTGACCATCGGGTTTGACTTCCACGTAACTTTGTTGACCAACCAATCACATTAGTCCTTTATCCATTTTCATCTAGGGTGGGGTCCCAACACCTGGGAAACGGGTGTTACAATTATAGCCTTATACGTACATTTGGCTGCTTATGTTACACCCACTTATATCCTAATCACAAACTTGAACCACGCGCCACACCCTCCATCTACTTGGGACAAGCTTCAAATCATCATGGGTATCGTTGCCTCGACTTAAACACCAATAAAATAATCATTTCTCGTCATGTAACTTTTGATGAAACTGTTTTTCCATATGGCACCCTAAACCAAAATCGGCACCCAAATACAATTTCTTGGATGACTCACCGGATATAAATACTCCATTCATTCCATCCGCCCCCGTTGTGCAACCCATTGTGCCTCAACCCACAAACGAGCCAACAACATCAATTCCCACCAGTCCTAATACATCCCAACATCACGTAACCCATGACCTATTACCATCCCCATCACCACCCGCCGCCCAACAACAGACACCAAATACATCACTACCCGCGCACCAACACCAACACCAACACCAGCATATTATCCCAAATCCTCCTAATAACCCAAACCCTGTCTCAATTCATCCCATGGTCACACGATTTCGTGTAGGGTTTACTGATCCTAATTGGCAAAATGTTATGCGTGATGAATACACTGCACTTATTAAGAATGGAACTTGGTGTAACAACTCGTAAAATTCCCTAGTCATTAGTGAACACTAATCTATTATTAATCCCTCGTTACTGTTCACTTAGCCATTTTTACGAGCCAATTTGAACTTTTTGTTTATTTCATTTCTATTCAAACATTATTACGGGATACAATACACCAAACGAGCTCACACGCGGACCACAAAAATTTCTTAAAACTAATTATAAACCAAACACATTACTGGTTACTATTCACAGCCCAAAATTCCTAGTCCATTACTATTCATGGCCCATTTTCTTATATAATTTCTTAGTTAAAAGTCGACTGAAACCCATTTACTTTGGCTCGATATCTCTTAAATTCGACACACAACATGGGAAACTCTTTGCATATCTCAATTCTCTGAACAGCAAGGAATCAGTAACAATTAATCTCACAATAAGATTCGATCATTTGATCACAAAACAAAGCTCAAAGTAAATCGCGCTCGAAATAGTTATCAATTCGACCCAATAATTTCCAACTTAACATAACTCAACCAAATTGAGTTTTAACCTATACACTTCATGTTTTCTAGTCGAATAGAAGTCCAATGAACCTTTCCTAACCATTTCCTTGTTCTTGGTCACGTTAGAAATACTTTTGGACCATTTAAAAGTCATGCGACATACATATAAATAGATAGTTTGATCCTAACTGAAACCAAGAGCAACCCCCCCTGATCACATTTAATGCATCTTATCTCAAATATCTCACACAAAATCTGCTAGGGAATATACTCCCTCAACTTGAGCAATTTAAAATTATATAAATCTTATATACATATATATACATCGACACATACATACAGGAGTTCATCCACTCTTAAACACCTTTCAAGCATTCTCTCTAGTCATTTACACCCTTTGTCGAAACCACAAGAAAGCCAGAAGCAACCCTCAACTCATTCGAACCATTTTCAAGTCTTTTGAACCATGTTTGATCGAGTGACAAAGTGAAGAGTATCCATTTCCGAGTTCTGGATCATTTATACGTATAACAAACCCTCCCAAGTGATCGTAAGACCTTCTAATCTATTTCCTATCTATATACATCATAACATGCATCGTTTTTCTTTTCATTCGGCTGCAATTACTTTTGCATATTTATTTCGAGTTCTACATATTTATTTTTCCGTACTTAATTAGTGACCTTCCTCATGGATGGCTAGATTAACGAGATACACATTTATATTACGTTTACAAGTTCGTTACATTTTATTTTGATCTTTATTTCATTTTTTACCACGTCGCATATTATCAGTTCTTATATACGTCATTTATTCATTTCATATCATGTCTCGACCAACATAAGAAACGACCAAATAAAAACCAATCCATACACGTAACGTAGCTATATTATTGTACGTATTGTTTCTCTACATGGTTATCTAGCAAAATGATGTTTGGAGTTTCCCTCGAAAAGCTCTCGAAAGCCCTTTTTAAAAGCTAATCCTAACGCTAATAATCCAGTTTCTATGTATATACATTTAACGAATTGGGCTTTAAGCCAAGAATAAGCCCATTAAGCTTATACTATTTAGCCATGTAATAAGCAGTTTGAAAGTGTTTTTGAGATCACTTAATAAGCCCAAATAAAAGCCCAAAGTCCTTTTTAACCCAACGACTCAAGAAATGTTAATGGGCCCAGAGTTGGCTCGTTAAAAGCCCATTAACCGGGAAAACAAGCTCTTTTGAAAGTAGGCTGATCATTTTGACTTAAATAAGCTATATGAGCTTATTAAAACTTTCAGAGATCAAATCCAACTCTTTTTGTGATTTTTGGACTAAATTTGCAAACTATTTCAATCTTAGGGACCAAAACTACCAAGTTTGTAAAACAAGGTTCTAAACTGCCAAAATAGTAAATTAAGGGTAGATATTATTAAAACAGTAAACTTAAGTCATAAAATGTAATATTTGAACCTTTGGGGACTTAATATGTAACATTTATCTAACGGGGGACTAACGGTGCAAAACCTACACCATTACGGTATAAATTGTGAATTCTGTGAAATACAACGGCTGAACAGTAACATTTTTTATTACTCGTTTATATTTCATGTTTTGCATATTTCATTTGAACATATGCATTTACGATTCATGTTAATTTATTTACTTTCGTTACGTTATATTATTTTAATGAACTTTTAACAAATAAACTTAACGTGTTATTTAACGACACTCGAGGAAACGATAATTGTGGAATCGAAGACATAAAAACAAGACAATATTATTTTTAAACTTTAAGCATTTTAAGCATATCAAATCATTTTTATCACGAATCGATTCGTTATCCGATATTCGTTCACGATCATTTT
Organism: Artemisia tridentata subsp. tridentata; assembly: GCA_021014915.2. Classification (NCBI taxonomy): domain Eukaryota; kingdom Viridiplantae; phylum Streptophyta; class Magnoliopsida; order Asterales; family Asteraceae; genus Artemisia; species Artemisia tridentata. The sequence goes on along the minus strand of CP139504.1, from coordinate 147,216,503 downwards.
TCACATCAAGTCAATATTAAAACCATCGAAATCTCAGACTCCCCTATTATTCAGGTCGTGTGTTGGAGCCGTTTCCGTGATACTATTGACATAACATCACAATACTTTGACCTTACAGCTAAGGTGAGTCGTAGCCCCTACTTTTATACGTTTTGATTTACTCTTTGGGGAAGATACATGCTCAAACTATACTTAATTACTTTTGCAAGTACTCAAAATACTTATTACATGATTCGTATTTATATACATATATGTTCTCTTATACATTATGCATTGTTGACATGTTTGAATTACTGTACACATTTATCAAAATACTTATGACATTGATATGTATTTATATACACATCTGTCATGTTCATACATTGATACGTATTTCTATACACATATGTACTTGTCCTAGTCATACATTGATACGTATTTCTATACACATCTGTATTGTACTATTCATATTATGTTAGCAGTGGGTTGTAAACACACAGGTTGCAAGTCTTGTATGGGCGAGACTTGGGACTGAGTGGATTTACAATGCCTTTGCGGTGAAAACTCAAATGCTTTACTATGTAAACTATACATTTATGTTCTATGTACTTGTACTACTCATTCTATGTTAGCAGTGGGTTGTAGACACACAGGTTGCAAGTCTTGTATGGGCGGGACTTGGGACTGAGTGGATTTACAATGCCTTTGCGGGGAAATCTTTATTCAAATGCTTTACAGTTAAACGAAACTCTATGAACTCACCAACCTTTGGTTGACATTTTTTAGCATGTTTATCTCAGGTCATTAAGGCGATAGTGGATGCATGGATTCTAGAGTCAATTGCATACTTGAAGACTCATATCTTATCTGTACCATTCGATACACTTTGAAAATTTTTATGTAATCTTTACTTTGGAACTTATTGTCATAACTCAGATTTTAATAATTCAAATGATAACATTTTAAAACGTCTCATTTAGAGGTCGTTTTCTATACCTTGATCTATGTTATGAAGTAATACCCCCTTGACTCTACTGTTCCGCTGCGGTAATTTGGGGGTGTTACAGATTGGTATCAGAGACTTGGTTATAGAGAACTAGGTTGCATTTAGGTGCCTAGACTATAACTGCTATATACATTGAGACTCCCATCCCTATCGCCTTGCATAAGTTGAACTTATTCCGTTATTATCCATGCTTCGGATGTTGTAAGTATCTGCACCGATAGAGGAATCTTGAGATTTAGTCGAGTCATCAAAGGTGTGGAGCTCAGTGATAACTGGTTATTTAACTTAATCTTGTGACAGTTCTTGTTTGATGAAACATGGGATTAAGTTAAATAAAGGTTATCTGATGCGTGGTTTTGCAACCTTACAACAGGTTTTACCTCTCGAGGGATCTCAAGAGGCTTACAATCCCACCAGGCAGTGTATCTGACCGATGTAGTATAGTGTAGTGGTAAGTACGGGGGATTGATCGTTCTCCACAGGGAATAGTGTTCGTTAGGTATGAAAAATTACTCTAATAGGTCTAAGGGTGAGAGAAGATTCTTTTTATGTTTTTATATTTTTATGAAAGCAAGTAAAATCTCGGGTTTGAAAGAGTGGGCGGAATTAGTTGCTAGTCAACTAACCCAAATTACTACGAATGCAAATAAAATAAAATAACAGAAAATGAAAATGTTGGTGAAAACTTATGTGGAGGGAAATGTGTTTACTTAGATTTCCTTACTCCCTAACTATCTTTTACCGGTTGATTAGTGTGTATTAGTTGCGTGGATGACGGGTGTATTCCTTAATACCATTCGTGGGGTGGCGTACGTACTTCCCCAACTGTACAAGCTCCTACTTCACTCCTATGTCGAGCCGGCTAGGAAGCTCCTAACATGGGATCACTAGAATTCGCTTGTGCATTAAATACAACCATAAAAACCTTTAGTACGCATTGGTTCATGTTTCTTAAGACGTTCAAGCAAGTTACCGAATAGGAAGTTAGCCAGTTTTCTTAAGCCTAACATAGATGAACAATCATCCAATACAACTAACAACACACTAATAACCAATAATCAATAGCTAGGTTTCATTAGATCTAAGCAAACACAAGATAAATCTAGCCTAACATGTTAAACAAAAGACAAGAATAAGATAGAATCAAACAACACATAGACATATTGAATGATTAATTGATAACTTATCTTCAATGTAACATGGAAGATCTCAAGGCAAAAAGCCTTGAAAGAGCTGCCAAATTCATCCTAGGGTTTTCACACACAAAGTTCCCCAATAAGTTCCACAATAAGTTCCACCCTAATGACAAAGAATTGCAAAACTATATATAGATTTTTAGATCTGACGGCGTCACGTTATGGAGTGTGACGCCGTCACCTCGCCGCTTTTAGGGTTCTCGGATGACCTTCTTGACGCCGTCCCTCTTTAGCTCTCCAAAATCCGTTCTGGCTTATCAAGGCTTGACGCCCTCAGACTATGAACGTGACGCCGTCCCTCTTTAAATTATAACGTGACGACCTTGATTAGATTAAAGCGTGACGCCGTCAGAATTTCCATGCAATTTCTCTGGCTTATCATGAGTAAATTTCACATCCACCACTTTTGCCAAGCCATGACGCCGTCCAGGGTTAAATCTGACGCCGTCAAAGGTAACTTTCAGCCGATTTTTGAGACTTTGCCGTTTTCTTCACTTTTATGCTCCAAAAACGTCCAAAATGCCTCCTTTTCCAGATTTCTCCTCAAAAGTACCTAAAATGACAAAAGGAACGATTTAGGGCGATATTTGATCAAATAAATACGATTTAGGGCTTAAATGACCCCTTAAAAGCGGTACACTTTTCGCTTCATCAAATACCCTTACACTTGAGATTTGCTTGTCCTCAAGCAAATGTGCTTTTATTCTAATCAAAATACAAGTTAGGGGTCATTTAATGCTAACATAAAAGTAATTACAACAAATATTCGTTCCACTTTAATCATAACAAGCACGGAGATTACATACTAGCACCTCACAAGTAGTGTTTAGATACTCACATCTCTCAAGTGTCATCAAAATAAATCTCATAAATGAAAACGGATAATATCTCTCACTACCTGTCATAGCAAATAGATTACCATAGGCTTGGGAAAGGATCGAAAACCTCCTCCACTAGGCGTAAGCACCTAAGATAAACTATCAAAGAGGGTTTTTACATGGGTTATAACGTTAGGTGTAGGGATATGATAAACACGGATTTGTTGGATAAGGGATACTTTACTGGTGGCGAGTTAAAGATCTTGATTAATTACATGTACTATACAATGTTGCTAAGCCAAGACTCGACTCAATCTTAAGCTAAAAACAAAATAACAAAAACATAAAATAAACATAAAATGAAACGGGATGGTAGTCCATATGTTTTTTCTATTTTTCTTTTTCTCATTTTTTTTTTGTATTTTTCTTGATTTTTCGATTTTTTTTTTTTTTTTTTTCATACATTCTTACCCTACCATCCAAAATAATACATCATAGGGGCGTTGCATTCCCCTTACACTTGAACTTTTACATAACTTTACAATTAACTATTCTAATGACTCGAATTAAGATAATTGAAAAACTTGGAGTACTTTTAAAAATATTTAGCACATATGGGGGTAATAAATGATGTTCTTCCCCATTACTCCATTACACTAGTACTTTACCCATGAGTCCCAATCGTCCCAAAACAATATGTACAAGGATATGACTCGACTTAGCAACCATGTAATCAATTAGATAATTAACTTGGGTTTAAACAAATATTGTAACAATAATGCACTAAAAATGAGTGCATACAAGGTAGGCTAAGGCGATTTGGGTGTAAATTTTAGTGGGGTGTAACAAATTCTTCCTTTAAGTAAAATGCTTAAAGGTAGAAACGAAAAGATAGGCTCTGAGGGGTGTACTAGGGGTATCGTGTACTAAAAATGAGTACAACGCAAAGGGTGTGGGAGAATTACTTGACCAATGTAGCCAACGTAATTATAACAAAAACACAGGTGTAAAACAATGGGTTAATCCTAATGCCTCTTATCATGTAGTAAATCTAACTACACGAATGTAGTCTCACTTGTGGCCTCGGAATGGTCCTAACGCAAGTTCTAGAATCTAAGTGCTACCGGTACACACATCATAGCATAAATGCTTTTCCTACCAATTCTAGGGGCGAACCTCACATATTTGGGGGTGGAAAATTTTTTTAGTGGTACGGTTTTGTGCTAGTCATATAACTCCTATCCATGAGATGCTCATTAAGACCAAAGTTTCACTCCTATATGTTGTAAAAAATTTTAAATTTGGCACTAAAATTGCCTTAACAGGTATTTCTCTCAGTTTTATTACACATCTACCATCAAACAAACAAAAATCAAGTGCAATTGTATTCTCTAATCGTACTTTTACCCCCCCCCCCTTACACTTAAGATGAACATTGTCCCCAATGTTCAAATAACAAGATGTAAAAGAAAAAAAGTAAAAGAATGAAATCAAATACTCCCCTGATTCGCTTGGTGGATAATGAAATAACACGGTTAAATCTTCTTCCAAGAGAATGTTGAAGCTCCATGACTAATGCATCGCCATAAGCTTGATCCAAAACATTTCCTTGTCCAAAATAACCTGATAAACCTGAGAAAACAAACACGAAAACCTGCATAACATCGGCGGTATAAACTCTATATATAAGGATATAATGCTTGTGGAATGATAATTTTGCAGATTCCTGGAGATTATAAGTTATAGATTTAATAAAAACTTTTTATGAAAACAAAACTTTCAAAAATTTTCAGAAAATTAAACCTGACGCCGTCAGGTTGTAACTCCTGACGCCGTCAGAAATGATCTGACAGAATTCTCATGTTACGTTTCCGGAAAAATTTTGTAAAAACCTATACCTTACTTCCTGGAAATCCTGCAAAACATCATTATGACTCGATACAAGCATTTGACTCAAACAAATACTAACATGTATGTTAATTTATTATTACTATGATTCATGTTTATTTGTGTTCTAATAAACCGATTTGGATTTCCCTTACACTTAACTTTTGCAAAATACCTTTATATGTAGTTAAGACGAAGTTAAAAACAAAATAAAGCATTCTCACAAATTAGTTTTGAACATGAATCAATAAGAATAAAAATTAAACATACATACGGAAGCAAATAAAATCAAACAAACAATTAAATAAACACACAAAGCAAATAAAGCTTGGGTTGCCTCCCAAGAAGCGCTTTTCTTTATTAACGAGTCTTGTAGCTAGACTCAAAGTCACGCTACCCTATGTAAGTAAGCTCGTCATCGAGGACGTCTTTAGGGTTAAGCTTAGATTGAAGTTTTCTATTGGTCCGCTTAGTATGATATATCTTTTCAAACTTCTCTCCATCTGGGTCATACAATGTCATCTTAATATGCCATGATCCATCTCCATCTTTGGGTGGTTTATCCCAATTCCACTTATGATCATCTTCCTCACAAGTCCACTTATTCATTCCTAGGTTAATTGGCAAAACTCCTAGGAAATCAATCATTTTCCTAAAAACTAGAGGGTCTTCAAATGGATCCAATTCGGTGTCCCTAGCTAAGAGTTGCTCTACCGTATGTGTTCGGTTCACAAAGTCCTCTTCTAGGTAAAATGGGCGTTGGGGTCCTATGAAGTCTCTATCAATCCAAGGTCCATATCTAGATGGTCTCCTATTTGATTCTAACCAATGTGGTGTTGGTTCCTCACTAGTATCATAGGCGTGTTTCTTCACATCATAGACTGACCAAGTATCTCCTTCTCCTACCGCTATCTTAGATTCCTTACAATCAATCATAGCACTAGCGGTCGCTAAAAATCCTCTACCTATCAACAAGGGGCATGTAGGGTCGCTAACCATATCAAGGACGTGGAAATCGGCTAAAATGGTTAGTTTTCCAATGTGCACTAACACGTCCTTAACTACTCCAACCGGGTAAGCAACACTCCCATCCGCTAAACCTATTATCACCTCGGTTTCTTCAAGTTTTCCTAGTTTTAGAGAGGTGTAGAGAGGTAACGGAAGTAAGTTAAGGCTTGATCCAAGATCGGCTAATGTGTCATAAGCCTCCGAATTACCGATCTTGCAAGGTAGAACAAATAAGCCCAGATCATCTAATTTCTTAGGTAGTTTGTTTTGAACGAAGGCGGTCCCTTTTTCGCCTAACTTGAGCTTCTTCTCATCCAACACATCAACAACCGGACTTTCAAGGTGGAGCTCCTTGAATTCTTCGTCAAGGTTTTGAGTGGGAGGTGTTTCAACTATGTTGTTGACCAATTTGGATGTCATAACTTCTTGGTCATTTGGAACGACTTGGGTTTGTTTGAAACACGTGCTCATGGAATTGACCGAATAATATTGTGGACAAGAACTAGGGGACGAAACCGATGAAATAGCGTTGACGTTTAGTTTCGGGTTCTTGACCGTGTTGCTAGGGAGTGCTCCCATTTCTCGGTCATTGAGGGCTTTCAACAAGGTGTCAATCTTATTGGTCATCTCGCTTTGTTTTTGTTTGAAATCGGCTTCAAACTTGGCTAAACGAGCTTCTTGAGATGCCATAAATTGGGACATCAATCCTTCAAAGTTATTGGTACTACCATTGCCGGAAGGATTGTTGTTGAAAGTACGGTTCGAGTTGGAACCGCTTGATTGGAAACGATTAGGTGGGTTGGAAGAATTGGTTTGTTGTGCGTTTTGGTTTTGTTTCCACCTAAGGTTCGGGTGATTTTTCCATGAGGGGTTGTACGTATCACCATAGGGGTTTGGCTCGGGTTTGAAAGTGTACCACTTGTCTCCCGCTCCGTCGGTACGCGAGGATGCGTAGTCCACAAAAGCTTGTTCGGGGAGTTCCATGCAATCACGAGTGTCGTGGGGACCACTACATAATTCACATGAAGAAGTGATTTTGTTCACTTGGCTTGAAGGTTTAGGAGCCTCGTAGGATTTCATGAGAAACTTGACTTGGTCTTCAAGTTCTATGATCCTACGGTCGGAAGTGCTTGAATTGTTCGAAGGCAAAGATATTGCCTTGACCGTTTTATTCAAATCACGGGGATCACTCCAACTTTCGTTGTCATAAAGAGCAAGATCCTCTAGGAGAGCCCATGATTGTTCCGCACTTAGATCACGTAGCTTACCACCGGCCGATTGGTCAATGGTTTGCCTTGTGTAGAGATTGATATGGTCATAGAAGATTTGGACTTGGAGCCAAAGTTCTATGCCATGATGAGGGACTTTTTGAAGTAAGTCCTTAAATCGAGTCCATGCCTCGTAGAGAGTTTCGCCTTGACGTTGTTGGAACATCAAGATATCATTCCTTAGCTTGGTAGTTCTTCCCGGTGGGAAAAACTGAGCAAGGAAACGAGTGGTGAGATCATCCCAAGAGGTGATGGATCCTGCGGGTTGACGCTCTAGCCATTGACTAGCTTGGTCCCGCAGAGAGAATTGGAAGAGACGCAATCGGGTCGTCTCTCGAGTGGCAACATCAAGGTCTATAGAATCAACGATTTTGAGAAAGTCCTTGAGATGTTGATTAGGATCTTCAGAACGAAGTCCATGGAATGCGCATCCGCTTTGCACCAACCGGATGGTGTCGGATCGCAAGGGTGTGACATTGGCTCCTTGAGTGAGCTCAATGGTGTTTCGATAGCCATGGTGGCTAGGACGGGAATACTCTCCTAAAGTACGGGCTCTAGGAGGTGGTGGTTGTTGTGGTGGTGGGTTGTTGGGATTAAGGATATTACCATCTTCCATGATGTCTAATGGTAATGGTTACGAACAAAGAAACGAAGAAAATAGATAGACTAAAGAAAACCTAGAAAAAGAAAATAAAAATCTCACTAGAAAGGAATCTAGTGAGTAGACCTATAAAATAAAAATTCAACCTAAACAATAACTATTCCCCGGCAACGGCGCCAAAAACTTGATGCGTGGTTTTGCAACCTTACAACAGGTTTTACCTCTCGAGGGATCTCAAGAGGCTTACAATCCCACCAGGCAGTGTACCTGACCGATGTAGTATAGTGTAGTGGTAAGTACGGGGGATTGATCGTTCTCCACAGGGAATAGTGTTCGTTAGGTATGAAAAATTACTCTAATAGGTCTAAGGGTGAGAGAAGATTCTTTTTATGTTTTTATATTTTTATGAAAGCAAGTAAAATCTCGGGTTTGAAAGAGTGGGCGGAATTAGTTGCTAGTCAACTAACCCAAATTACTACGAATGCAAATAAAATAAAATAACAGAAAATGAAAATGTTGGTGAAAACTTATGTGGAGGGAAATGTGTTTACTTAGATTTCCTTACTCCCTAACTATCTTTTACCGGTTGATTAGTGTGTATTAGTTGCGTGGATGACGGGTGTATTCCTTAATACCATTCGTGGGGTGGCGTACGTACTTCCCCAACTCTACAAGCTCCTACTTCACTCCTATGTCGAGCCAGCTAGGAAGCTCCTAACATGGGATCACTAGAATTCGCTTGTGCATTAAATACAACCATAAAAACCTTTAGTACGCATTGGTTCATGTTTCTTAAGACGTTCAAGCAAGTTACCGAATAGGAAGTTAGCCAGTTTTCTTAAGCCTAACATAGATGAACAATCACCCAATACAACTAACAACACACTAATAACCAATAATCAATAGCTAGGTTTCATTAGATCTAAGCAAACACAAGATAAATCTAGCCTAACATGTTAAACAAAAGACAAGAATAAGATAGAATCAAACAACACATAGACATATTGAATGATTAATTGATAACTTATCTTCAATGTAACATGGAAGATCTCAAGGCAAAAAGCCTTGAAAGAGCTGCCAAATTCGTCCTAGGGTTTTCACACACAAAGTTCCCCAATAAGTTCCACAATAAGTTCCACCCTAATGACAAAGAATTGCAAAACTATATATAGATTTTTAGATCTGACGGCGTTACGTTATGGAGTGTGACGCCGTCACCTCGCCGCTTTTAGGGTTCTCGGATGACCTTCTTGACGCCGTCCCTCTTTAGCTCTCCAAAATCCGTTCTGGCTTATCAAGGCTTGACGCCCTCAGACTATGAACGTGACGCCGTCCCTCTTTAAATTATAACGTGACGACCTTGATTAGATTAAAGCGTGACGCCGTCAGAATTTCCATGCAATTTCTCTGGCTTATCATGAGTAAATTTCACATCCACCACTTTTGCCAAGCCATGACGCCGTCCAGGGTTAAATCTGACGCCGTCAAAGGTAACTTTCAGCCGATTTTTGAGACTTTGCCGTTTTCTTCACTTTTATGCTCCAAAAACGTCCAAAATGCCTCCTTTTCCAGATTTCTCCTCAAAAGTACCTAAAATGACAAAAGGAACGATTTAGGGCGATATTTGATCAAATAAATACGATTTAGGGCTTAAATGACCCCTTAAAAGCGGTACACTTTTCGCTTCATCATTATCACTTAGCTGCCGAGAAAATTGATGATTTTGCTCGAAAAGGGGATTTCTCTTGAGGATACTATGTAAGGGAAATCTCATAATTTAGTCGAGACATCAATAGAGTGGAGCTCAGTGATAACTGGCTATTTAACTTAATCTTGTGACAGTTCTTGTTTGATGAGACACGGGATTAAGTTAAATAAAGGTTATCACTTAGCCGTAGAATTTGATGAGTTCATTCGAGGAATTGTTTTGAGAAATAATCTCGTTGAGATATGTGTGTTTGGTGATATGTACACGTGTGAAAGGAAGCAAGTATAATTATGGTGTACAACATAATTATAAGTGCTTCACGACTCACGTGGACATATGTAACCATGCTTACATAAATCAGCATTGGCACCCCTTTAGAATAACAGCTAGTAACGAGGTTTTTTGCAAGAACGTTAAGTATAAATCGATAAATCAACGACTTTTACCTCATTTCTGACGTTCGCTAACTGTCCTTCATTGCAGAGAGGCAATGGCAACAAGGAGATCAGCTCACAACACTAACCGAGGAAATGCCACACAAAGAGGTGGAAGGACTAGTGAACGTGGAGGTAGAGGAGGCGGTCGAGGCATTAGTAACAACGACAACAACGACGGTGGAAACCCTGATTTTTCCGCCATCATCGCTTAACAGCTTCAAAACTTACTACCTACTATTATCACTCAAATTGGGAACCACATCAACAACTCGGGAAATCACGAAAGCAGAAATGACGACACCAATGATGTGGGTGGAAATGACACTAATAACCACGCAACTGGATGTACGTATAAGGAATTTATAGCATGCAAGCCAACCGAGTTCAATGGTAACGGAGGTGCTTTGGAGTATACCCGATGCATCGAAAAGATGGAGTCAGTGATCGACATCAGTAGCTGTGGAACGCATCAAAAGGTGAAGTATTCGGCGTGCTCGCTGTCAGGAAAGGCGTTAACATGGTGGAACACGCAGGTTCAAGCTAGAGGAAGAGAAGCCACTGTGGGAATGACATGGGATGACTTTAAGGCACTACTGAAAGAGGAATATTGTCCGGACAATGAGATGCAGAAGCTGGAAAGTGAACTCTGGAATCACGCTATGATAGGGGTTGGCCATGCAGCCTACACAGATCGATTTCATGAATTGGCAAAACTAGTTCCTCATCTGGTTACCCCTGAATCAAAAAAGATTGAGAGGTACATCTATGGTCTTGTTCCCGAAATTGGTGGAACTGTGAAAGCAATTGAGCCGTCTACAATTCAGAGTGCAATACTGAGAGCTGGAACTCTAACAGACGAGATGGTTAGAAACGGTATTTTGAGAAACGATGACAAGAGGAAAGGAACAACTGAGTTAGACAAACAGATAGTCCCCATGACTGACAGCAAAAGGACAAGAAATTTTATGGCCACTGGGTCTGGTCAGAAAGGATATTCAGGTCCACTTCCTAAGTTTGCTAAATGTGCTTATCATCACCTGGGATCTGCGCCCTGCCGTGAGTGTACAAACTGCAATCGGTCAAATCATTTTACGAATCAGTGTAAAGCACCAAGAAATGCAGGCAACACAAGGAATAATCAAAGGACATGCTATGAATGTAACAGCCCGGATCACTTCAAGAACACGCGTCCTAGATTGAATAAAGCACCTGGACAAAGACAAGGAAATCTAGCTCTCGCAATTGAAGGAAGTAACCCAAACCCTGGAGTCCATATTAGCCCAACTCGTGGTAGAGCGTACTATATGAGTCATTTGAATGCAGTAAACAACTAATGGGTACGTTTTCCTTCGACAAGTCATATTCTACCTAGATACGTAAGCTTTAACATAATTACTCTAAACTTTACACATCAAATATTCGTTAACATCTTTTAAAGAGATAACACAGACTGAATCTCGGGACGAGATTCAAAAATAAGGGGTAGGTACTGTAACAACTCGTAAAATTCCCTAGTCATTAATGAATACTAATCTATTATTAATCCCTCGCTACTATTCACTTAGCCATTTTTACGAGCCAATTTGAACTTTTTGTTTATTTCATTTCTATTCAAACATTATTACGGGATACAATATACGGAATGAGCTCACACGCAGACCACAAAAATTTCTTAAAACTAATTATAAACCAAACACATTACTGGTTACTATTCACAGCCCAAAATTCCTAGTCCATTACTATTCATGGCCCATTTTCTTTTATAATTTCTTAGTTAAAAGTCGACTGAAAACCATTTACTTTGGCTCGATATCTCTTAAATTCGACACACAACATGGGAAACTCTTTGCATATCTCAATTCTCTGAACAGCAAGGAATCAGTAACAATTAATCTCACAACAAGATTCGATCATTTGATCACAAAACAAAGCTCAAAGTAAATCGCGCTCGAAACAGTTATCAATTCGACCCAATAATTTCCAACTTAACAAAACTCAACCAAATTGAGTTTTAACTATACACTTCATGTTTTCTAGTCGAATAGAAGTCCAAGGAACCTTTCCTAACCATTTCCTTGTTCTTGGTCACGTTAGAAATACTTTTGGACCATTTAAAAGTCATGCGACATACATATAAATAGATAGTTTGATCCTAACCGAAACCAAGAGCAACCCTCCCCCCTTGATCACATTTAATGCATCTTATCTTAAATATCTCACACAAAATATGTTAGGGAATATATTCCCTCAACTTGAGCAAATTAAAATTATATAAATCTTATATACATATATTTACATCGACACATACATACAGGAGTTCATCCACTCTTAAACACCTTTCAAGCATTCTCTCTAGTCATTTACACCCTTTGCCGAGACCATAAGAAAGCCAGAAGCAACCCTCAACTCATTCGAACCATTTTCAAGTCTTTTGAACCATGTTTGATCGAGTGACAAAGTGAAGAGTATCCATTTCTGAGTTCTTGATCATTTATACGTATAACAAACCCTCCCAAGTGATCATAAGACCTTCTAATCTATTTCCTATCTATATTCATCATAACATGCATCGTTTTTCTTTTCATTCGACCGTAATTACTTTTGCATATTTATTTCGACTTCTACATATTTATTTTTTCGTACTTAATTAGTGACCTCCTTCATGGATGGCTAGATTAACGAGATACACATTTATATTACGTTTACAAGTTCGTTACATTTTATTTTGAGCTTCGTTTCATTTTGTACCACGTCGCATATTATCAGTTCTTATATATGTCATTTATTCATTTCATATCATGTCTCGACCAACATAAGAAACGACCAAATAAAAACCAATCCATACACGTAACATAGCTATATTATTGTACGTATTGTTTCTCTACATGGTCATCTAACAAAATAATGTTTGGAGTTTCCCTCGAAAAGCTCTCGAAAGCCCTTTTTAAAAGCTAATCCTAACGCTAATAAACCAGTTTCTATGTATATACATTTAACGAATTAGACTTTAAGTCAAGAATAAGCCCATTAAGCTTATACGATTTAGCCATGTAATAACCAGTTTGAAAGTGTTTTTGAGATCACATAATAAGCCCAAATAAAAGCCCAAACTCCTTTTTAACCCAACGACTCAAGAAATGTTAATGGGCCTAGAGTTGGCTCGTTAAAAGCCCATTAACTGGGAAAATAAGCTCTTTTGAAAGTAGGCTGATCATTTTGACTTAAATAAGCTGTATGGCTTATTAAAACTTTCGGAGATCAAATCCAACTCTTTTTGTGATTTTTGGACTAAATTTGCAAACTATTTCAATCTTAGGGACCAAAACTACCAACTTTGTAAAACAAGGTTCTAAATTGCCAAAATAGTAAATTAAGGGTAGATATTATTAAAACAGTCAACTTAAGTCATAAAATGTAATATTTGAGTGTTTGGGGACTTAATATGTAACATTTATCTAACGGGGGACTAACAGTGCAAAACCTACACCGTTAGGGTATAAATTATAAATTCTGTGAAATACAAGATCTGAACAGTAACATTTATTATTACTCATTTATATTTCATTTGAACATATGCATTTACGATTCATGTTAATTTATTTACTTTCGTTACGTTATATTATTTTAACGAACTTTTAACAAATAAACTTAACGTGTTATTTAACGAAACTCAAGGAAACGATAATTGTGGAATCGAAGACATAAAAACAAGACAATATTATTTTTGAACTTTAAGCATTTTAAGCATATCAAATCATTTTCATCACGAATCGATTCGTTATCCGATATTCGTTCACGATTATTTTTCACATCAAGTCAATATTAAAACCATCGAAATCTCAGACTCTCCTATTATTCAGGTCATGTGTTGGAGCCGTTTCCGTGATACTATTGACATAATATCACAATACTTTGACCTTACAGCTAAGGTCAGTCGTAGCCCCTACTTTTATACGTTTTGATTTACTCTTTGGGGGAGATACATACTCAAACTATACTTATTTACTTTTGCAAGTACTCAAAATACTTATTACATGATTCGTATTTATATACATATATGTTCTCTTATACATTATGCATTGTTGACATGTTTGAATTACTGTACGCGTTTATCAAAATACTTCTGACATTGATACGTATTTATATACACATCTGTCATGTTCATACATTGATACGTATTTCTATACACATATGTACTTGTCCTAGTCATACATTGATATGTATTTCTATACACATCTGTATTGTACTATTCATATTATGTTAGCAGTGGTTTGTAAACACACAGGTTGTAAGTCTTGTATGGGCGAGACTTGGGACTGAGTGGATTTACAATGCCTTTGCTGTGGAAACTCAAATGATTTACTATGTAAACTGTAGGATTCTACGAAAATCCATTATAATAATTCCCATCGATTAATGATAATCTCAACTTATTGTTTAATAAAACCCATTTTTACGGGGAAATTTAAATTTTTATTTAGTTATTATATTATTTCCACCACGTCACGATATCACGACATTTACCGAACAACAACATTAGTCCACGACACGTATTACGAGGCATAACTATTACACTAAAACTAATATTTCACAAGCCACAAAATTACACAAATTACAAATTATCTTAAATCAATACACTAATTACAATTACCACAAATACACATATAATTACAACTTCATTTTCACTAAACCACTACAAAACCAAATGGGCTGCATTATTTCTACCAGCCCATCACCATTACACGTTCCAAGCCCAAACTCCAAACCCAATTTCTCCCTTATGATTTCATGAGAAGTCGACTTCCACAACCCCTCCAAAACGGCTCGCGTTCTTCCAAATACTATACGCAACCCACGAATATTTTTATACACTCTTGTTCACCACCCACTAGACAATATACGTACCACTTTTCAGAGTTAGATATCGAGCATTGCTATGATTTTCGAGACCAATCTACTTGTCCTATATTTGCCCAACTCGTATAACTAAACATTCCAAATATCAACTGTTTTAACTCACGCCTTTTTCTATGGCTTTCTGATGACCATGTTAGTATTATGTGATGTTAAAAAGAACTTTAAAAGTGCAGGAAGAAGTTGTGACTCGCTAGATCCACTTTGCACTCATTTAGAAATACAAACCGAAACATAAAAGTGTAAAACATAAAAGATAAGATCTTACCAATACCATATCTATCAAATATCTCATATTGTCAGTAAAAATAACATAGGTGTCCTCTCCTCTACAGTGGAACTCAATGATTGATTTGGAGAGTCAAATAGTCAATAAGAAACGTGTGAAATATTTCTATATATTCTACCCTTCATTTGGACACCTACACTACTCATCTCGCCATCTCACAATTCACTCACTTTCACTCTCACTAGAAACTTTAAACACTCAGAAATTCATATCTCCCTTTGGGGAGCAAACGGATAAAAGAAACCCAAGACGTAAAGACGTAGCTCAAACTAGCAAACTTACTGTCTTCATCCTTGTGTTCCAGTCGACCACCACAGCCTCTTCACCACCTCTAAAAGGTGTAGTAAGTAACTAGTAACCCTTTTGTTTTCATTTCTCACGTACACAAAACCATTCATGCATATTTCATTTTTGCATTCGAACGTATCTTTCTCTTTACATATTGTTATTAATAATAATGAGTTCACAAGAAGTGACAACTCCACTGAGGAAGATTTAGAAACCATTCACACCCTACTTTCACGTCTAAAATATCACACCATGCATCATTTCTTCATTTCGTTCGATTATATATAGTGTCACTTAGTTACATTAGTTATTTTATGTGACCCAAATGAGATGACAAGCCACCCTTGTGGAAGGTTTGGAAGTCGCAACTCACATCACTCTTCTGTTTAAAAACTTGTTGCATGCACACATACTCCTTCGACCACCCTACTGATCCTATCTCATGCATACAATATACTAAGAAAGCTTAAAGAAATTTCTAAGTCTTATAAAACCAAAAAGCTGTCCTAAGTCGTCACCTTCAGGGCCTTTTAAAACTCAAACTCATTTAACGACACATCAACATTTTTGCTTGACTAAATTTCCCATGCTACAAGCAAAATATTTCGTGTTCATACCTTGTAATAATAAACACGCTTAACCACTTCAAATCGCCTAAAGTATGCTCGATAATATACTTGAACACACCAAATCTAGAAATAATTTTAAGTCTTTTCGAACACAGAAATTTTGTCTCAATCGACCTACAAAACACTCTCGTATCTTGAACTTCGACTGGACAACCCTACGATATTTTCACACAATCTAGTAGACCTCCCAACAAACTACACTTTTCGTATAAACATCATGTTAAAATACTCACAAATCAACCCTTTAAAACAGCCCAAGCGAATCGTATAAATCACTTTTGAAAACAACTAAAAACTGACGCATGGGCTTTACAGCCCGATAAGCAGTTTATAAGCTAATGGGAAAAGCTGATTTCTGGAACTTTTCAATATGAGAATGACACGTTAAAAATGACCTTTTTGACATACCCAACTCACACAAAACGAATGGATTAAAAATGGTAAACGGGCTTAGAGTTGTAATTTGTTAAGGGCCCAATGTGTAAAAATAAGTTACTAGCCGAATAAGCTGTTAAAATAAGCTTCATTTATCTTAAATATAATTTATAAAAACACGCCCATCTTTTTCCCACCTTATTTGCACTTTTGGACTAAAAATGTAACGCGATCTAACTTGAGGGACTAAAACTGCCAAACTATGAAACTTGTGGACTGAAGCTGTGAAAACAGTTTATGGAGGACTTAAATTGACATATCATCGAACTCCAAGCATTATATGGACCTATGGACAAGTTTTGGACTATTATGGGACTTCGGACTTAACAAGGGACTAACAACGTAACGCAAGCACAGTTAGGGTAAAAAGTATAAGATCTGGAAAGGACAAGGACCAATTAATTTCACTTGACATTCTTATTTTATTTTCCATTCTCCACCCTCACTTCATATGCATTTTTACATTTTAGTCATGCATTATTTGATTTCCGTTATTTCTTAGAAATTTAACGATTTCACTTGCACATCATTCCATTATATTTAAGGAGGTAATATTTTGAGTCGATCGGCATAAGAATCAAGATAATATCATATCTGATATTTTTTTAACTTGAGGCATTTTAAGTATATCACACTCATATCATCAAATCGTTATACGATTTCTCACTTTCACACTCACTGTTAGTAGTAAGTCAGAATCTTAGACTTCCCTCATATTCAGGTTTCGTATCGAAGACGTTTCCGTGATCGTTTCCATAGATCTTATAATTTTATCTTGTCAGATACACTCCAGGTGAGTCGTGGCCCCTACTTTTAATATTGTTTTAATAACTCTTTTGGGGGAGATACATGCTTTAACTATTTTAAGTTTACTTTTATACTTTGAAAACTCTCATGATTTACTCAAAATCATCAACTATGCTTTACATGTTTTGAATCACCATTTGGAAAGAATATATGCTCGTTATACTTGTAACTTGCTTGCTAGCTGAAACACTGTGTTTGAAAGATAACAAACTACTTGTTGTAACATGATACTGAGACTCATTATATGCATTCATATAACAACTGAATGTACTGTTAACTATACTATGATATTTCTACATTTCACTGGAAATAATTGCCAAGAATAAAATACGCATATTTCATGAACCCTGAAACCTATATTGCCTAAGTTTACTTTATTGCCATAAAGTCCCTCGATCATGAGCCATTAATCACTGCGGTGAGAGCGAATATAGTGAACAGCTTCGAAACCTGTTAGAGGCTGACGACCTATCCCACTAAATACTTGGACGGAATGCCTATATGGTTAGTCGTATTTAGTTGTGATGCACTATATTTGAGAAAAATAGGAATTGGCAAATCACCTATTACATGAGGGCAAAACTTTCGTCATTAATTTGATGAACACCTCCGTTTTACGGTACTCTGTTAACGTTTAGCGTGTCATGAGGCTTAGAGCAATATAACTTTTGAATATATGAATGTTTCATATATATTAGGATACAGCTGTATTTAGTTAAACACCACTCCACACTGATAAATTTCAGACACTAGATTAATGTTTTCACTATGTGTTAGAATGATGGATTCTGTATTTGAAACTTAATTGTTATCATATGTGACTTAGTTGTGACTTCTAATAAAGACAGCGTAATGCTTGATATATTGTTACTTTTAAAAGACCCAGCACTTCGTTTCGAGCGTATATCAACGTAGCTCATTTTCACTTAAAACTTGAAACTTATGATCACTTGAGTTCATACATGATTTTACTTGTGGATTCTTATCCAACGCAAATTACTTCAGGAAGTACTAGTATTTATTGCGACTAGCACTGTACATCTCTTAAATTCATTGAAAGAAAGTTATTTTCCATTAAACTCCATGAACTCACCAACCATTGTGTTGACGTTTTAAGCATGTTTATCTCAGGTAATTAACGGAGCAGGACAAGGCACGGAGCGGGCATCTTATACTCTGATAGATAAAATGGTGTAAAATCAAATATGTTATTCTTTCCGAATTACCACACTTTTGTGGGATTTTCAGATCAGATATTTCACCTTTGTACCAAAATTATTATTTTGAATGACATATAACTTTCAAAACGCCTATTCTGGGCCGTTTTTCTGAAATTTTAACTCGATCCTCACCGTAACACCCTAATTACTTTTCCGCTGCCACTAAAATAATTAGGGGTGTTACAGATTGGCATCAGAGCCACAGGTTATAGAGAATCAAATGTTTTAAAACATTGAACTATAACTGTATTTTCAAAATAAATAATTTTACACCTTATCATCTTATGCCTTCCGTGTCTGCAGACTGCCGTGCTCAATACATTACCTACTAAGATTGTTTTGCACTAATCTTTACATGCTCAATGTTTACTCTTCACACATTACACACCGTATTATTTCACACTCAATGTTACACCTTAAACGTATGAATATTCATAATTACTATTTTCGATTGCTACAGTACCATGTCTTCCAAACTAGACGATATCACCAAGACTATCCCTCCTACTACACATGCATCACCTACATACCAAATTGCACCAAATACTGAAGATCCTTATGTACAAATGTCACAACCTCAGCCCGACATAGAACTCACTCAGAAATCACCTCCGTCATCATCTACTCACTCACCTCCACGTCAGAAACTTAGGAGAGCAACTGAATCCTATTCAGATGAAGATTTGATTGGTGGTCAACCAACATTTGAATATGGACAGAGTTCACAACAAGAAATGACTTGGAAGAATGTCAACCTAAATTCTCCCCTACCTAATACCTCAGATTTCTCCATGCCAGATGTCCCAAACAATGTATCCTCACCCAATTCTCCTGACTACAATGTAGACACCCGTGACTCCATATGGATTCGCCTTCACCAACACACCAGCATACTAAACGCTCACTCTGAACAACTAAAAGAGTTACAACCATTACGGTTTGAATGGTGTGATCGTAACATTGACACCCTGTTTAAGAGGACAGATGCTGAGAGACGAGAAGTGTTTGGGTTAGGAGTGAATGTTGGTAACATGAAGGACAATTACGAACAAGAACTTAGAAACTTGGATGCCAGAACCCGCTGTTTGGGCAAAGGCCATACCCAAACACACATTAGGATTGAAGACATTGAAAGAGCATTATGGTTGGCTAGAGACGCAGCAAGAACCCAGAGCCAAAAGATTGCAGCTTTGGAAAACATGTTAGCTAATCAGATGAATGCATGCCAGGAACGTTTCTCAGCCATGGAAGCTGCACAACTGGATCTTGAGGCAGAAGTTAGACGTTTACGTCAGAGACATAACAGATCTTAAGTATCATTGTTGTACTCAATAAACCAAATAGTTTTGGTTAGTATTCCATGTAATTCGCAATAATTCTGTAACTCTCAGAAATTGTAATCGACTTTTAAGCTATGACAGTCTTTTTCTATTTTATCGTTCTGTTGTAAACGAACTCCTCCCACCAAGCCCTAGTATAGTACTATAAGTACAAAGAGCCATGCAAAACCTCGCCATTTGTTACTCTTTTAGGTAAACAAATAACCCCACATGAATCAATGAGACATTAATAAAAGACCTTGTGTTGGTTGTTTTGCAAAAATCGATCAAGCAAGTTATTAGAGTTATGTCAATTTTGATGATTGTATTCAAACTTACTATGACATTATCAGTAATTGTACATCAAATGTACCACGACTAAACAATAAACCATAGAATTCCAAGAACAAAGTTTCAGAAGAAAACTTGATGAGTGAAGAGAAAGTTGTTGAACTTCAGCTTTTGTAGGAAAATCCGTTTGTACCTTAACAATCCCCTATCAAGAGATGATTATTATTTACAATGCCACACAGACACATCGTATTTCTATGATCTTCAGTTGGTTTTGATTTTGTATTGAGATCACATTGTTAGCAATAATATGGAAATACCTTATTATTTGAAATTATTCTAATGATAAAGTGAATACTAAATCAGTGTTTCCTGTGGTAGTCATTGAAGATGGCCAACATGAGCAACACCCATACCCCCTCAGCACTTACCACAACTATGACTCCTAAAACCATCAAGAAATTTGAAAACAATATCGTTACAGTGGTACATGAACTGACTACAATAGTTCATCCGAGAGACAACGACATAGCCAGGAAAGAAAGAGGGAAGACTAAACCTTGTAGAGACAACCATGAAAGTTTCATGGGATGTAGGCCAGTTCGCCTAAAAGATTCAAGAAAGATGACTAAACCTATCCGCACATGTGCCCAAAGGATTAGGCAAGATTTTGCACTTAAGAAAAATAACCAAAAGCGAAAACTCGAAAAGAAAAGAACCTTTATCCTCAACGGATGCGAATTTCACAACGACATCTGTACCCGCAATCACCTACAAGATCGCATCGACTACCATCGTCAACAAAGGTCCAGACAAGAAGTTGGAGAGAACAACATAACAACCCTTACTACTAGGGACAACTACCATGGGAAGCAGCTTTTGTGTCAGAGATGCAAAATGCATCATACCGGACAATGCATTGCAAAATGCGGGAAGTGCCGGAAAATAGGCCACAAGACAAGAGATTGCAAAGCCATGGAAGGAAATGAGCAACCCTCGTCCATAAAATGCCACGGATGTGGTGGAATAGGGCATTACAAGAGTCATTGCCCAAACTACAATGTCAACTGGAAGGCCAAGATGGATGCAAGAAAATGAAGACTCGTTAAAAGACCCCAATAGTGTTGAGAAATGACACCTATGTTTAAGCAGAAGAATAAATTCCTGCTGTAATAAAAAAAAATAAATAAACCCTAGTTTAAGACTTCCTAAGTCGTATTTCCTTATGTACTTTGCCTTAGGTATGATGGATGTAACCTAAGTGCAGAAACTATTGTTCTACCATATGAATCTCTATCTTGTAATATTTGAGTAATCATCGTAATCTATGTCTATTTCCATTCCTATTCCACTTTCACTATTCACAATTGATATGTAACAATACTTTGATACCACCCTAAGAATTGGACTAAACACGATATCTGATCAAACAGTAGATTAATACCACACTGTAAGAAACCTTCATCTAAAACCTAAGATTATATCAGAAGATATCCTAATATCACTTTAGAAATTCCTGACTTATCATTGGAATATGAACAAAAACTTTATAATTCTTTTGAAAATAATCAGAGGGTGTCCGACTTTGTGACGGAACCATTATGATTGAACCATATAAAATTCTTGAAGAAATATAACTATTATAATAACTGAACCAAGCATTACATCATTTGGTCCTCAATTATACATAGCCTAGCTACCTATGTATAATTTAGGAAGAATCATGTTATAAATGGAACAGTTATCTTTTCAAAGCCTTTAATAACAATTTTCATTCCAAAAGTAAGATTTTGAGATAAAATAAACGATTCATGAACATCACTTTTGACAAGCCCCAGAAAGATCTACACTTATTACCCCCTACTTTATTATAAGAAGTCGAGAAAAGTTCGAATTTAGAAACTATAAGAATTCACAACAATATGTAGCAAACACAAATAACATAAATTCCATTAAAAACCACGAAAATTAATACATAGCGAGATGATTAGCATCGGAAGTGCTAATAATACAATGAACACAATGCAAGGCATAGAATCTTCAATAGGTTGGCCCGCCATAGCAACAAAAACCACCACCAACCCAGCAATAGCAAGAGCCACCATAGGATGAAGTACCTTGATTATTCTGGAAGACAAATAAAAGCGAACCATTAAAAACAATAACTAAACATAAAGGCAAACGAGATTTTATTCCACATTTATTAAGGATTACATCGACACACAAAAAAGATACATTCTAACAACACTACTCGAGACCCATTACAAACAACACTAGCTTAAAAACTATTACCCCCAAAACTTGTCCACAACAACGGCTAGGACTGTGAGGGGTACGATAACCAACAAATATCTTATCAGGTGGCCGGAATCTTCACCGGGGAGGAGAGCTAAACAGGCGGCGGCAAAGGCGATGAACACGGTGGTGAAAACAATGGTGAACGGCGGCATTATTGTTTTTGTGAAAAGTGGAATGAAAGAGATGGAGTGAAAAGGTGAAGTGGGGAGGAAAAAGGGGAAAAGTAAATAGGGTATTAATAGAAAAAAAAAACTAGCCGTTATTTTACTATTCACGATCATTAAGTTTCAAATCACTACCATTAAAAATCCACTAGTCTCGACCGCTAGAACACTAGACATTTAGTGTTAAATACTTCCTACTCTCGACCGTTATTTTCAATATTCACAGTCCATGAATTCATTAGTTGACCAAACATTCAAATTTATTTCGTCTAGTACGAATAAATCCAATTGAATTCCGTTTCCGCTTTTTCTATAAACTCTCACCTCAGAATACCACATTTTCAACACCTATCACGGACTGAACTTCGGGACGAAGTTCAAAATTGAGGGGTGGATACTGTAGGATTCTACGAAAATCCATTATAATAATTCCCATCGATTAATGATAATCTCAACTTATTGTTTAATAAAACCCATTTTTACGGGGAAATTTAAATTTTTATTTACTTATTATATTATTTCCACCACGTCACGATATCACGACATTTACCGAACAACAACATTAGTCCACGACACGTATTACGAGGCATAACTATTACACTAAAACTAATATTTCACAAGCCACAAAATTACACAAATTACAAATTATCCTAAATCAATACACTAATTACAATTACCACAAATACACATATAATTACAACTTCATTTTCACTAAACCACTACAAAACCAAATGGGCTGCATTATTTCTACCAACCCATCACCATTACACGTTCCAAGCCCAAACTCCAAACCCAATTTCTCCCTTATGATTTCACGAGAAGTCGACTTCCACAACCCCTCCAAAACGGCTCGCGTTCTTCCAAATACTAAACGCAACCCACGAATATTTTTATACACTCTTGTTCACCACCCACTAGACAATATACGTACCACTTTTCAGAGTTAGATATCGAGCATTGCTATGATTTTCGAGACCAATCTACTTGTCCCATATTTGCCCAACTCGTATAACTAAACATTCCAAATATCAACCGTTTTAACTCACGCCTTTTTCTATGGCTTTCTGATGACCATGTTAGTATTATGTGATGTTAAAAAGAACTTTAAAAGTGCAGGAAGAAGTTGTGACTCGCTAGATCCACTTTGCACTCATTTAGAAATACAAACCGAAACATAAAAGTGTAAAACATAAAAGATAAGATCTTACCAATACCATATCTATCAAATATCTCATATTGTCAGTAAAAATAACATAGGTGTCCTCTCCTCTACAGTGGAACTCAATGATTGATTTGGAGAGTCAAATAGTCAATAAGAAACGTGTGAAATCTTTCTATATATTCTACCCTTCATTTGGACACCTACACTACTCATCTTGCCATCTCACAATTCACTCACTTTCACTCTCACTAGAAACTTTAAACACTCAGAAATTCATATCTCCCTTTGGGGAGCAAACGGATAAAAGAAACCCAAGACGTAAAGACGTAGCTCGAACTAGCAAACTTACTGTCGTCATCCTTGTGTTCCAGTCGACCACCACAGCCTCTTCACCACCTCTAAAAGGTGTAGTAAGTAACTAGTAACCCTTTTGTTTTCATTTCTCACGTACACAAAACCATTCATGCATATTTCATTTTTGCATTCGAACGTATCTTTCTCTTTACATATTGTTATTAATAATAATGAGTTCACAAGAAGTGACAACTCCACTGAGGAAGATTTAGAAACCATTCACACCCTACTTTCACGTCTAAAATATCACACCATGCATCATTTCTTCATTTCGTTCGATTATATATAGTGTCACTTAGTTACATTAGTTATTTTATGTGACCCACATGAGATGACAAGCCACCCTTGTGGAAGGTTTGGAAGTCGCAACTCACATCACTCTTCTGTTTAAAAACTTGTTGCATGCACACATACTCCTTCGACCACCCTACTGATCCTATCTCATGCATACAATATACTAAGAAAGCTTAAAGAAATTTCTAAGTCTTATAACAACCAAAAAGCTGTCCTAAGTCGTCACCTTCAGGGCCTTTTAAAACTCAAACTCATTTAACGACACATCAAAATTTTTGCTTGACTAAATTTCCCATGCTACAAGCAAAATATTTCGTGTTCATACCTTGTAATAATAAACACGCTTAACCACTTCAAATCGCCTAAAGTATGCTCGATAATATACTTAAACACACCAAATCTAGAAATAATTTTAAGTCTTTTCGAACACAGAAATTTTGTCTCAATCGACCTACAAAACACTCTCGTATCTTGAACTTCGACTGGACAACCCTACGATATTTTCACACAATCTAGTAGACCTCCCAACAAACTACACTTTTCGTATAAACATCATGTTAAAATACTCACAAATCAACCCTTTAAAACAGCCCAAGCGAATCGTATAAATCACTTTTGAAAACAACTAAAAACTGACGCATGGGCTTTACAGCCCGATAAGCAGTTTATAAGCTAATGGGAAAAGCTAATTTCTGGAACTTTTCAATATGAGAATGACACGTTAAAAATGACCTTTTTGACATACCCAACTCACACAAAACGAATGGATTAAAAATGGTAAACGGGCTTAGAGTTGTAATTTGTTAAGGACCCAATGTGTAAAAATAAGTTACTAGCCGAATAAGCTGTTAAAATAAGCTTCATTTATCTTAAATATAATTTATAAAAACACGCCCATCTTTTTCCCACCTTATTTGCACTTTTGGACTAAAAATGTAACGCGATCTAACTTGAGGGACTAAAACTGCCAAACTGTGAAACTTGTGGACTGAAGCTGTGAAAATAGTTTATGGAGGACTTAAATTGACATATCATCGAACTCCAAGCATTATATGGACCTATGGACAAGTTTTGGACTATTATGGGACTTTGGACTTAACAAGGGACTAACAACGTAACGCAAGCACAGTTAGGGTAAAAAGTATAAGATCTGGAAAGGACAAGGACCAATTAATTTCACTTGACATTCTTATTTTATTTTCCATTCTCCACCCTCACTTCATATGCATTTTTACATTTTAGTCATGCATTATTTGATTTCCGTTATTTCTTAGAAATTTAACGATTTCACTTGCACATCATTCCATTATATTTAAGGAGGTAATATTTTGAGTCGATCGGCATAAGAATCAAGATAATATCATATCTGATATTTTTTTAACTTGAGGCATTTTAAGTATATCACACTCATATCATCAAATCGTTATACGATTTCTCACTTTCACACTCACTGTTAGTAGTAAGTCAAAATCTTAGACTTCCCTCATATTCAGGTTTCGTATCGAAGACGTTTCCGTGATCGTTTCCATAGATCTTATAATTTTATCTTGTCAGATACACTCCAGGTGAGTCGTGGCCCCTACTTTTAATATTGTTTTGATAACTCTTTTGGGGGAGATACATGCTTTAACTATTTTAAGTTTACTTTTATACTTTGAAAACTCTCATGATTTACTCAAAATCATCAACTATGCTTTACATGTTTTGAATCACCATTTGGAAAGAATATATGCTCGTTATACTTGTAACTTGCTTGCTAGCTGAAACACTGTGTTTGAAAGATAACAAACTACTTGTTGTAACATGATACTGAGACTCATTATATGCATTCATATAACAACTGAATGTACTGTTAACTATACTATGATATTTCTACATTTCGCTGGAAATAATTGCCAAGAATAAAATACGCATATTTCATGAACCCTGAAACCTATATTGCCTAAGTTTACTTTATTGCCATAAAGTCCCTCGATCATGAGCCATTAATCACTGCGGTGAGCGCGAATATAGTGAACAGCTTCGAAACCTGTTAGAGGCTGACGACCTATCCCACTAAATACTTGGACGGAATGCCTATATGGTTAGTCGTATTTAGTCGTGATGCACTATATTTGAGAAAAATAGGAATTGGCAAATCACCTATTACATGAGGGCAAAACTTTCGTCATTAATTTGATGAACACCTTCGTTTTATGGTACTCTGTTAACGTTTTGCGTGTCATGAGGCTTAGAGCAATATAACTTTTGAATATATGAATGTTTCATATATATTAGGATACAGCTGTATTTAGTTAAACACCACTCTACACTGATAAATTTCAGACACTAGATTAATGTTTTCACTATGTGTTAGAATGATGGATTCTGTATTTGAAACTTAATTGTTATCATATGTGACTTAGTTGTGACTTCTAATAAAGACAGCGTAATGCTTGATATATTGTTACTTTTAAAAGACCCAGCACTTCGTTTCGAGCGTATATCAACGTAGCTCATTTTCACTTAAAACTTGAAACTTATGATCACTTGAGTTCATACATGATTTTACTTGTGGATTCTTATCCAACACAAATTACTTCAGGAAGTACTAGTATTTATTGCGACTAGCACTGTACATCTCTTAAATTCATTGAAAGGAAGTTATTTTCTATTAAACTCCACGAACTCACCAACCATTGTGTTGACGTTTTAAGCATGTTTATCTCAGGTAATTAACGGAGCAGGACAAGGCACGGAGCGGCCATCTTATACTCTGATAAATAAAATGGTGTAAAATCAAATATGTCATTCTTTCCAAATTACCACACTTTTGTGGGATTTTCAGATCAGATATTTCACCTTTGTACCAAAATTATTATTTTGAATGACATATAACTTTCAAAACGCCTATTCTGGGCCGTTTTTCTGAAATTTTAACTCGATCCTCACCGTAACACCCTAATTACTTTTCCGCTGCCACTAAACAAATTAGGGGTGTTACATAAACTATACATTTATGTTCTATGTACTTGTACTACTCATTCTATGTTAGCAGTGGGTTGTAGACACACAGGTTGCAAGTCTTGTATGGGCGGGACTTGGGACTGAGTGGATTTACAATGCCTTTGCGGGGAAATCTTTATTCATATGCTTTACAGTTAAACTAAACTCTATGAACTCACCAACCTTTGGTTGACACTTTTTAGCATGTTTATCTCAGGTCATTAAGGCGATAGTGGATGCATGGATTCTAGAGTCAATTGCATACTTGAAGACTCATATCTTATCTTTACCATTCGATACACTTTGAAAAATTTTATGTAATCTTTACTTTGGAACTTATTGTCATAACTCTGATTTTAATAATTCAAATGATAACATTTAAAACGTCTCATTTAGAGGTCGTTTTCTATACCTTGATATGTATTATGAAGTAATACCCCCTTGACTCTACTGTTCCGCTACGGTAATTTGGGGGTGTTACACTTGGACTCTTGTGCCTAGACCCACGAAAACCAACATTATTCGCTCTATGTGGCTTTTTTGCCCCAAGTATTTGGCTGATGGCACTCTTAGTCATTACAAGGCTCGTCTTGTGGCCGACGGTAGTAATCAATTGGAGGGGGTTGATGTGGATGCGACGTTTAGTCCGGTGGTTAAACCGGGCACTATTCGGACTGTACTAAGTTTAGCTACTTCTCGACATTGGCCGATTCACCAGCTTGATGTCAAGAATGCTTTCTTACATGGAGATTTGATCGAGACTGTTTATATGCATCAGCCTCCAGGATTTCGAGACTCTGTGCACCCTGATTATGTGTGTTTATTGAAGCGGTCTCTGTATGGGCTCAAGCAGGCCCCTAGAGCATGGTTTCAGTGATTTGCATCTTATATCACTCGGGTTGGATTTTCACATAGTCGCTGTGACTCATCATTATTTATATACAGACAAGGGACGTATACTGCCTATCTATTATTATATGTGGTTGATATTGTTCTCACAGCTTCTTCTAATAGTTTGTTACAGCGGATTATTAGTTCCTTACATCAGGAGTTTGCTATGACTGATCTGGGTCCACTTAATTACTTTTTGGGTATCGCTGTTTCTCATGATTCTACAGGGTTGTTTTTATCTCAGAAGCAATATCACTTGAGGTTTTGGAGAGAGCTCATATGGTTAATTGTAATCCCAGTCGGACTCCTGTTGACACTGAGTCCAAACTGGGGGATGATGGTGATCCAGTCTCTGACCCTACATTATATCGGAGTCTTTCAAGTTCTCTTCAATATCTCACATTCACTCGCCCAGATATATCATATGCAGTTCAACAGGTCTGCCTTCATATGCATGATCCTCGAGAGCCTCATCTATCAGCTCTTAAACGGATTTTGCAGTATGTCCAGGGTACATTATACTATGGGTTACAGTTGTTTGCTTCTTCTACTTCTCCTTGGTAGCATATTCTGATGCGGATTGGGCTGGTTGCCCCACTACTAGGAGATCTACTTCCGGCTACTGTGTTTTCCTTGGCAACAACCTTTTATCTTGGTCATCTAAGAGATAGCAAACTGTATCTCATTCTAGTGCCGAAGCAGAATACCGTGGGGTTGCAAATGCTGTTGCTGAAACTTGTTGGTTACGGAATTTACTTCGTGAGCTGCACACACCTTTATCTTCCGCTACGCTAGTGTAATGTGACAATGTTAGTGCAGTCTACTTGTCATGTAATCCGGTTCAGCATCAGCGAACGAAGCACATAGAGATTGATATTCATTTTGTTCGTGACTTGGTTGCCACTGGTCAGGTTCGGGTTCTTCATGTTCCCTCACGTTACCAATATGCAGATATTTTCACGAAAGGCTTACCGTCTGCACTGTTTTGTGTCTATTGTAATGGGCTCTAGCCCATAATCTAGAATAGTCGGTATATGGTTATATATGTTCGATGTAATGTTACTTTGGAGAATCAATCAAATCAATCATCATTCATTACCATTCTACAAGATCAAAACTAGTTATCCTTTATGTATAATTATTCTTTATTTCGTGTTGTCCTACAAACTATAGTAATTAATGTTGTGCCTAAAAAAGCTTAACTACCATCAAGTTGACTAGTGATTTTCGACGCTGGACATACCGGAGAGTGGTGACACCACCACACGTGAACTCTGAATCATTCATGTTCACAGACTTATCGAAAGAAGAAGAATTTAATAGTATGAACTTGACGTTTATAAAAAGGCCGTTTTTATTTATTAAGAAACGAAAAGGTGAAAGTTCGCAAAGTACAAGAAACATCATAAGTTGAGATCGTTATGGTGCTCATGATCATTTAAAGACCGCTTACTTGTGAGCAATCGATGTATATATGACACATATACATTTCGGAATAGGTTTTGAATAAGTCGAGAACTATTTACAAACATAGTTGAACATGTAACTAATCATTGTGAATACTTTCGTAAAAATATTGATTGTACCAGAAGAGAAGACATTTTGGCATTGATGAAATGCACCTCCACAAATTGTCAATTGGCGACATTATTTCTAATGCCCTAGATGAATATTTGCAAATGGGTGCAAAAACTCCCTGTGATTCTCTCGAGTATTTTTGTAAGGCTATTACAAAAAAATATGGAGAAGAGTATTTTCAAAAACCTACTTACACTGATATGGAAAAACTTTATCGGTTTCACGAAGAAAAAGCACGGGTTTCAGGGAATGTTAGGAAGCCTTGATTAAATGGATTGGGAGTGGTCTTTGTTCAATGCTATCGCTGTCAATATTGTAGACGTGATCATGGTTCAAACTCATGGATATTGTTGGAAGCTATTGTCTTACAAGACTTATGGATATGACTTGCTTTCTTTGGTGTTTTGTGTGGCGAAGACATCAACGTTATACATTAGTCTTATTTATTCAGAGATCTCAAAGATGGCAAAGCACCAGAGGTTCCATTTATGACTGACTACGTAAATTAAAATTGGGGATATTATCTTGTTGACTGGATATATCCGGAATGAGTGACACTTGTTAACTCGATTTCACTTCCAAATGAGGATGACCGCAAGCGAATACGATATAAGCAAATGCATGAAGCACCAAGGAAAGATGTGAAACAAGTGTTTGGTGTTCTCAAGAAAAATGAACTATAATACCTAATCCCGCACGACCGATGGCTCTTGTTAAATAAAGAATATGATGTACACATGCATCATATTACATAATATGATTAAAAATACAAAGAAAATGCGATATCTCCCAACTTTTATATGGGGGAACATCAACGTGAGGACAACCTTGTACGAACTCACGAACAAATGTTACAAGTTATAAGAGAAATCAAATCTGGTGAAATACACCCAAACCTTCGCGATGATTTGGTCGAAGACCTTTCACGCAAATCTTAATTTAACTGTTTTATGTGTGATTTTAAATTTTTAATAAAAATTTGATTCACCTTTTATTTAAATTTGTTAAAATAAATGAGTAATGGTGGGTTTGGTGGTCACCAGCTAACCATTACACCTACTTTGAGCATCTCTAATGTTAGTACTAAATGTATTTTTTGCACTAAAGTAGTGCAAAAACTAACAAAAATGATTTAAATGTTAGCACTAAACATTACACTATTTTTGTCCAATGAATAGTAAACACATAAAATGCACTATATATAATACATTACTATTCATTGCACTAAACACTATTCATTTTGTTAAAACATTAATTTTTACTAATCCTTTTTTATTTAATACAAAACATAAAAACTAGCTTATATAGAAAATACATTTGTAAGTTTCATATTAATATCATCAAAATGAGCTCAATATTGATATATACTACTTAGTTTATTTTTCATATTTATTGCATTAACATATAGTATTTTATAGATTTTAAAGTACAATTAGTCCAATATAATACCATTTTGCACTATTTTAGGGTAAATTTTTAGTGAACATTGAAGATGTTTAATGATAGGTTTGAAGGTTTGATGAATGGTGATATGACGCTAACATAATGGTGAATGATTTGGTGACCATTAAGAGCATTACCACACAAAATGCATGGTTTTTGAAAAACTTTTTACTATTTGTAAAAGCCTTTCTAAAAACATTTTAGCATTGCAATGAAAGACTTTTTGTAAATTTTTTAGTAAAAGCTTGTAGTTTATCAAGTGTTCGAAACTTTGGTTTTTCACTTTTATCTTCATTAATGAAAAGCTTTTGGACTAGTTTTTGCATTAGAAGAAGATTTACAACATGACGTGCTTTTGATAACAAAAAATTGATTAAAAACTTATGTATTAAATGTATCTAAGTTTTTAAAAACTTGATGTATTGTAAATGCTTGAGTGTATATCCGCATATCTTTAGGGCGTTAAAAAAAATCAAAACAGGTTTTTCTAAATAATTTCTTCTAAAAATAATAATAATAATAATTTCAAATTATTAATTTAGAACTTTTATGTCGATCACTGTCTAAATATCTAGCCAAATTTTACATATTAATTTAGTAAAGTCCACTTGTCTCTAGCAGAACCTAGAAAGAGATTAAACAAAAAGGTTGTCGATAAGAAAAAAGATACTAGTTCCGTACTTGAACACTCGAACAAAGAGGGCTGCCCCACGGGTCATACTAACCGGACTCTCCCTATTAGGGAGGACTGCCACTTTTGTCCTCTTGTCTCCCATTATTTACAGTGCAGTACAGTTTTTTTCCCAGTTTTTATTCCGTATTTCTGACAATTTTATAGTTTTTGTCAGTTTCTGTTCCGTATTTCTGTTCCGCACTTTCAGGTTTATAGCTTTTTAATATAAACAAAATTATAAAAAAAAAAATAAATAAAATAAAAAAAAAAATGGGGGAGGGTCCGGTTAAAGTTTTTTGGGAGGGTCACTATATCACGTGCCCGACGCACCAATAAATAAAAGGCTGTGATATACTGACTCTCTCATGTAGGGAGGGTGTGTTGACTTACCGTTACCGGCGCTTGTACTGTCTGCTTTATCGGTTTGTATATTCTTTAAAAATAGGTGGGGGCTCATATGTAGGGAGGGTCCGGTTAGTATGACCTATAAATAAATACGGTTGTATAATTTAGGAGAAAAGCAAAGACGTACTACTAGTTAATTAGTTAAATGGGCCCTACACTTGAATAACCAACTCCGAAGCAACACGTATTCATGACACGTGGCTCGTATATTGCCTCGTCATCATTCTCACTCTCATTTATTTAAACTTGTCATTCATTTTAATCACAACACAACACACGTTACAGGAACCGTTTTTTAGTCGAACCGGCCATGCTTCCGTCACCGGTCGAACGGTCGAACCGGACCGGTTGAACGGCCGAACCGCCCAACAAAAAAAAAAAAAAAAAAAAAAAAAAAAAGTCAAAAAGTCAAAACCGGTTGAACCGGACCGGTCGAACCGGAAAAACCGGCCAAAACCGGAAAAACCGGCCGGTTCGCTACAGTAAACGGGACTATAAAAAACCGGGGTTTTTTAAACCGGCCGACCAGCCGGAGGCCGTCGAACCGGCCGGTCCGGTCCGGTTTTTTAAAACATTGATTTTAATCACAACACAACACACGTTACAGGAACCCTCTCAAACTGATCCGAAATAATAACAAAGTAATTTCCATCTTCATTCTGTGTTTTATAATCTTGTTTTTATTACGTGATTTTTAAACATTGTCTATATGGCTTGATTTTTTGATGTGTACATATGGTGATCAACTGTTACTTTGTGGTAGCTGTTACTTGTAATTGTAAATTACTACTATCATATATGTGTTGTTTTTATAGTTACATTTGGTTTGTTGCAAGTAATGATATGTTGTTTGGTACTAGTTAAGACTTTGTGGCACTTGAAATGAATGATAAATTGATATGAATCGAGTCATGAACAGAGGATAATGTTGTTAGAGTTTGTGGATAATAATTAATATATGTATGTTCAGTTTTGAACACGAGACTTCGGGATTGCATACATTAAGTATGAGTCTCAATGGTTTGAATAATTAAATATAGTTTTATGATTTATTTATTCATTTCACAAACAAACACTTAACGGTCGTTAGTATTTAACGGAGTATGGTTAACGGACGTTAAATATTAACTACAAGGACTAAGTATGTAAATACATGTCAAGAAGGATCTAGATCCTCCTTGGATGCCTTAGTTCGGCCGACCCTTGGGCAAGGGTTTAGGGCTATGTTGCACGGGAACTGGTACGGGAACGAGAAACGGGTACGGGTACGGGTACGGGAACGGGAAACGGCAAAACTCAAAAAATCAAGAAACGGGTACGGCACGGGTACAGAAATAAATATATATATATATATATATATATATATATATATATATATATATATATATATATATATATTATATATATATATATATATAATGTACCACAAACCCCCAAAAAAAAATATATTTTATATACATATTTTATAAACTTTTATTAATTTTTTTATTTTATTTAATATTTTTGAATTATATATTTTATATAAATGTTGTAAAATTTACATTATATATACATTTAGTTGTATATTTGAGTAAGACCCACTCTTAATTAACATAAAAACTTTTAAAAAATATATATATTTTATATACATATTTTATAAATTAGGACTCATTAAATATTTGATAATATATTTAATAAAAGAAATGGATTTTGGATGGGATGAATTATATCCACTCCTTTCTTATCATATACATTATCATATACAGTATCATCTTTCTTATTTATCATATATGTTGCTTTCTTTATACTCTCCTTTTCCACGCACAAAAAAACACACACACACACAGCGTTTAAAAAAAAAAGAAACAACAATAGTGAACACTGAACACAGCTCCACCAGATCCCTGGACTGCTGGAAACTTAAAAAAAACGTCCCCAAAACTAGAAACGTACAAGAAACGCCAGTTGACTTTTTCGAAGCGGTCAAGGAACGTCCCCAAATTTTTGGAAACGGCCAAGAAACGTTTTGCAGGCGTTTCCGTACCCGGCGAGTTTCCGGTACGTGGTACGGTGCCTTCTGGGCGTTTCCGTGCATCAGAGGTTTAGGGTTTCGAAATCTTGGAGTGGGGAACAAGCAAATGGGAGCCTATAAATACAAACCCCTTGTTTTGGTTATTCCCTAATCCTAATTCCAAGCAAACCCTAATTCTTCTTCTCCTTCCCCCCATTGTGGCCGATCGGTTCTTAGTCCCAATCACCTTGGGTGTGCCGATTTTGCTTCAACAAAAGTTAGGGTTTTATTTGTGAATTTAGAACCTAGCTTTTCACATTGAGATGCTAGTAATACGTGTGTACAAGAACGAAAAACAAGCTTCCTTTAGCTTGTGTGATTTCCCCTATTCGGCTACCTTGTAGGTCGATCCATATTAAACCCAACTTAGGGTTTATATCTTGTTCTTGGAGTGCACGGTTCCTTGTTCTTGCTAGGAATCAAAAAGGTACGCATCACTTTTATATTTAGTTAATTAATTACGTGTATATAGATCTTGTATATTCCGCTGCGTATGCTTTGATGTTATATGTTATATGTTTATGTGTTTATAGTTTTATGATTCACATATTACAACAAATGTGTTATTTTACGAATAAAAAAAAAGTACGGAGTAAGTGCTCAAAGGGCGAACGCTTAATAAAGTCTTGTATTCCGTAGATGTTAAGATATATAGTGTGCGTTTAGTTGGAGAAAAATTTCTCTTGTTTTTTATCTCTAGTTTTGTAAAAATTTAGAAGAGAAATTTATCTCCACAAAACACTAGAAAATATAAAAAACGCGTTTAGTTTATGTTTCTATTTTCTATTTTGAAGAAGGGGAGGGAGGGTTTTGGTTTACAAAAGAAAACAAGGAAAACAGCATAAAATTTGTTTTGTGATTTTCCTTGTTAAGTTAGGAAATAGGGGATTTGTGTTTTGCAAAACATTATGTTGGAAAACGCTGATTTGAACGCGATCTCTGTTTTCCTTGTTTTCCGCAAAATATTTTGTGGAAAACAAGGTTTTCCCCAACTAAACGCACCCATAGAGTTTACATTGTGATTTTTTCTATATTTCCCCTGTTTTATCAAGTCTAGTAAAAGTTATATATGTATATGTTGTTACCTAACTATGAACAACCCTGCTTATCGCTCTAAGAACTTGAAATTCAAGCACTATTTCGTTTATGATTACTTTTCGATTGGTTACTTGTATATAAGGATCATTAGGATTTGGGCTAAATCTAGGAGGCTAGGATAAGAAATAGATCGGAATGGATGATTTTTTGTTGACTAGCATCAAGCCATCAACTCGTATGATGCTCTGCTAAGCTGCCCTAACCAATTTAAGGTAGATTCGTCCAACGAGTCAACCTTTATCTATATGAATGTCATTACAGAAATTGGTTCCATGTGTTTGTTTTTGGATTTAATCGTACAATTTTTTGGTTCAATGATGAAAATTTTAAGTCATACTTATATCATCTTTTTTCTCAAATAAATATTTTGGTAAAAACGATGCAAATTTCACTTGCAGATTAGCACAAACTGGTAAGGTTTGCACCTAGAGATTGAATGAATTAGACCGACTCTGGCAGTTGGTATAGTTTCATATTTTGTTTAAGGATTGAATACATATGGGGGGAGCTTGTTCTAGAAAACGAGGCCAACAGGTCAATGAAGACGGTGCATTCAGAGGTATTTCTCGAAGGTATTCCAGAAATGGAAGCTCGAAGTGGCTGGGAGCCTCTTCCACCCGAGCAGTTGTCGATAATATAGATGGAAAGGCGATATGTCCGTCTCTTATGGAGCTGTGTGCTTATAAAATCTGTGAAGTATGTTATTCCCTTTATATAGTTGCATCAGATAATATTTGAATACTTTGGTCACAGTGCTAATAGTTTTTGTTTTGTTGTGAGCAGCATATCAATCAATATGGTACCTTCTCTATGCTTCCAAGAGATATCAGCCAGCAGATATTTAATGAATTGGTTTATTCTCAACGCCTTAATGGGACCAATCTTGAGGCTTTTCGAGGTTGTGCTCTGCAGGTATGCGATCACAAGTAGCAAGATGGATTATTCATTTATGTATGTGCAACAAAGTGTGTTAAATTATGCTATTTTGTTTATGAAGGATATCGATTTGTGTGAATATCCTGGAGTTGATGATAGCTGGATGGATGTCATCTCGTCACAGGGGTCGTCTTTACTTTCTGCAGATCTTTCTGGTTCTGATGTTACTGATTGTGGTTTGGTCCATTTTAAGGACTGTGAGAACATCCAGGCCTTGAATTTCAACTATTGTGACCAGATTTCAGACAGCGGTCTTGATTGCATTAGAGGTATACCTTTTTCCAAGGTTATAGTGTTTCGCCTTTGTAAGTTCCCCTTTTTATTGTCTATTTTACACTAGTATTGCAAAAACGAGAAAGATCAAGATAAATCGACAGTAATAGGTTTGTTTCATTAAAAATTGTAATGACAATTGACCTTAGGGGGTGTTTGGGTAAGCTTTTTTTAAGTGGTCAATAACTTATTGCATTTTGGAAAAGCTATTAAGCACTTTGAAGGTGTTTGGTGAGGCTGATGTCAAAAGGCTTATTTCATTTTTGGGAAGGAAAATAAGCTAATAAGCAGAATCCCTTGGATTGGGGATTTTTCAAAACACATAAGCTTTTAAGCATAGCTTTACCCAAACACTCCTCAAGATAAGCAGTTCAAGCTGCGCTTTTTGAAGGTTAAGAAGTAAGGCCATTTGGGTGTAAATGCTAGCATATAACTCATGTGTTTCTGAATCGTTTCATCTTTTAAATAGAATTCTTAATCAAATTGTGGATCAGACAATTATATATGTACAAATATTCCTGCTTTTCCTTTTAGGTCTTTTAAACTTGACAAGTTTGAGTTTCAAAAGGAACAACAACATTACTGCTGAAGGATTAAGTGCACTTTCTGGTTTAGTCAACTTGTCAAATTTGGACTTGGAAAGATGTCCATTAATCCATGGTGGTCTTGTTCATCTAAGAGGTGTATATGCTTTCTTCAGTTTGATTTTAAGAGACTAATTTCCATCGTAATATCACATTAACTGATATATGCCTTCCTTAGTATACTTGATATTTGGAAGTGAAATGTATATATATTTCTTGCCTTTAATGAGATGGATCTTTTGAGTTAAAATGTTCTTTGTGAACGACACGAAAAGCAAGATATGAACTGCTGAACAATCTAACTACAAACGCTTCCCTGTTTGGCAGGTTTATCAAAGCTTCAGGCACTTAACATCAACTGTTGCAATTGCATTACTGATTCCGATATGGAGCCTCTCGCAGGTAACTGATCAATTGAACTCTAAAGATGCATAAGCATTGGGTAATTCTGTTCTATTATCACCAAACATGATCACTCTCGATAAACTGCAAATTTCAACTTTTTATCAATTATACTGTACTCTGTTACTGACGTTTTCATGTATCTTCCCATGTGTAGAAGTCATTTAACATGCGGTATTCTTTCATTAGCTAACTTTTGGAAATAGATAACTTGTCATGACCTATCATTAGATGTATTTATACCCTGGGTTTGTTCCATTGGGTCGTCAATTCTTTTAACACTCTAATCAGAACTTTTCAAGCTACCGATGTTGCATCCTTTTATAATCCTTTTAAATGGATCACTTCATGTTATGCTGATGATTTACATACTTTTATGTTCCAGAGCTAATTAACTTGAAAGAGTTGCAACTTTCCGCCAGTAAGGTGACAGATCATGGCGTCACATTTTTGAAAGGTTACTCCCCTTTGACATATTAAATTACATTTTCTATTGCTTTTTGGAAACTTGCATTCTTTTCCATTGCTTCAACTACATTTATTATAGAACTTCAACCATTAGCAGCCAAATCAAGACCTGTTTCATTTCTAAAACAATATGCACACTCTGCAGGATTACACAAGCTTTCATTGCTAAATATGGAGCGATGCCCTATTACTTCAGCATGCTTGGATTCACTCTCAGGTCCGCATTAATTATATAACACTATTTATTTGTATGTGTTGGCTGGCCTGCTTGGAAGAGGCATCATTTAGTTGTAAAGACATATGGAATTATTTTCGTTTTAAATTACATTGACCGACATCATGCTTGGATTCACTCTTAGGTCCGCATTAATTATATAACACTATTTATTTGTATGTGTTGGCTGGCCTGCTTGGAAGAGGTATCATTTAGTTGTAAAGACATATGGAATTATTTTCGCTTTAAATTACATTGACCGACATCATTGAAAGATTGATTGTACGAACTTTTGTCCAAAAGGCTCCCTTGTTTGTAATAAACAGAAGGGTAAAAAAGGTTTTGACATTGAGTTGAATAATAACGAAAATCTCCTAACGCAAGTAATCAGTAAAACAATTAAGTGGGAAGGAGTATACCTGTCTATTTCTAATTCAATCAAAGGAATATGACTTGATGGAAATTTCCTTTTTTGCTGTTGTGTCATATTATTATTTTGTTAAATTGCCTAATCTCATCATGCTGGCTCTTTATATATGCAGCTATTGTGGGTCTGCAGTATTTGAACTTAAGCAGATGTAATTTGACTGGTAATGGGTGGAATAAGATTTCAAGTAAGTTTTCTATATTTATCGTGCACTTTGTGCTGACGAGTAGTTTCATGCTAAATTGCTAATACGTCTTCACAGAAAATGTTTATTCATAACTTCAACTTCCTTGCTTTCAGGTCTAAAGGCTTTAAAAGTGCTCAATTTGGGATTCAATAATATTTCAGATGGTGTTTTGCTACATCTTAAAGGTGCTTCATGTCCTTTCATCGTCTTTTTATTTTTATATATACTTATACAGTTATACTATCTACCGACTAATAACTAGCCTTTTATTTGTATCGGCTAGATATAAATTGAAGTTTATAACATCTAATTATTGAAAGGTTATACAAACTTTTTAATGATTGAAAGGTTATGCTCATACAAGTGTGTATACTTTCGTACTTCTTGCCGCAGATTTGATAAATTTGGAGAGCTTGAACATGGATTCATGTAGCATTCGGGATGATGGACTTGTGAACTTGGCAGGTGGTTCTTTTGTTAATCATATATATTTGCCAGTTTTTACGAGGCTTGTAAATCATTTATCTGGGTGCCTTGACATATTTTGTTGTATATAGATGCTGATGTATAGATTATTGATTGGTGTATGAAGAACAGATCTTCATCGTTTGAAATCTTTGGAGTTTTTTTTTTTTTTTTTTTTTTTTTTTTTTTTTTTTTTTTTTTTTTTTTTTTTGGTGCAAAGGTAAATTTATATTAATATCAACAACACCCAATATGTACATCATAAACATCTACTGATAATGGACATTCCCCAAATCAGCTATAATAAGAAAGTACATCCAAACTAACCACATCTAAATCTGACAATGCTACATCTCTATCTCTAACAAATGCTTCTAATGAAATACAACAGAGAGACAATCTTCTACATCAATACCTTTTCAAGAATTACCTTTATGCACCATTCACCATCTAGCTACATTTCCCCTCTTCTCCTTTCCATGACCACTCAACCAACATCCACAGTGACCATAGATTGAAGAGGAAAGGCATCACTAGGAACCCATAACCCATCCATTGGGGGGGCTCTTCCAAGCAACCTACATTTCCCTCTCAAAGGAAGGCTTCAATTGCTTAGAAACACACACCCTCCATGATGCCAACCATTACCTTCTATGGCAGTGTATTGGATGGACCAAGCAGGTTCATCTTTCACTCATCGCTATTCCATCCATCATACACTGCCCACCCAAACCATATACCCTTCACAGTGGGATGCTCTACATTATGGTACATTCTTATGAATTAGGCCTCTCATTGATCCATCAATCCTACACAGTTCCCTCCCAAGGCCAAACTGAATAGAAGTCGAGTCTCAAATGAGTACAGCCACACCATTAGAACTCCAAGGTACTAGATACAACCCCACTGTTATGGTTTGCACATAAAATACTTTGATTTCTAGGATAGAAAATCAAACATGTGGAAACTGATCCACATTCACTTAATACCAACCACCCCTAACAGACACCCTTAGTCCTCATTTCCTGACAACCAAGAGACCAAAACCCTTTTATATCAGCTGATCCAGCGCAACAATCCTCTATGTATAAAACTCTTCAGCCACCAAATCACCACTTATCTATATACTAATCTTCTATGACATAATCAGGATAATCACATTCTTCTATACTTGAAATTCACATCCCACTCTTTAGCAATCCTACTGATAGCATTTGAATTCCTCACTTGCAGGCTCATAAGATGTAATTTGATCCCATCAATGATTACTTTGAATAAACAATCTGCATCCATCTTATCATCACTAAATATCCTCCCATTTCTTTCTTTCCAGATGTGATACACCACTACTCCCAGACTTATTCTCCTTAAAACACTTCCAATGGAGTTGTTGTATTTCATATTTCCAAATTCTTTCACAATATCATTCCATTGAGTATTCTGAACTTTTAGCCTTAACTTCTGCAATAACTTCCTCCAAATCTTATCAGTGTACTCACAACTAAAAAAAAGATGCTCATGAGAATCCTTACATTTCAAACATAAAGGGCAAGACATTTGTTGGTTATTCCATTTTTCCATTCTGTCCTGGGTAAGCAGTCTTCCCATCACTGCAGTCCAAAGAACAAAAGCATGTTTTGGTAAACATTGACTGAACCAAATCACTTTCCACCATCCAACTTTGTCTCTTTTCTCCCTCATATCTTCCCATACATTTTTAGTAGAGAAATTCACATCTTTACCATCATTAGTTCTCCACTTGCATTCATCTTTTATATCAACTCTGAGATTGGGAACACTCATATTGAATATACTAGGAAACATGTCTTCCCAATAATCAGGCCATTTCCACTTGTTTTCCTCAATCATATCAGCCACAGTATTGTCATTTTTGAACCTTGCATCATAAACATCTCTGTAACTAACAAACTGCCTCAAATTCCCCATGCCATTCCAAGTGTCATGCCATACAGAAGTACTTATCCCATTTCCAATGTGATGAATAATATGATGCCTTACTTTGACTCTCAGACCCAATAAAGCTTTCCATGTACAGCTATCATGACTTTCCTCTTCCACTTCCCAAATACTATTTCCTTTCAGCTTTACACAGTTCACCCACTTAACCCATAAGCTCTCCTTTTTAGTAGCTATATTCCAAATTTGCTTCATTAAAAGAACTTCATTCCATTGGCTGATAGACTTTAATCCCAATCCACAGAAGTTATCCGACACAGAAGTTGGAAGTAATGGTCTACGTCATCTCTCAGGTTTACATGTTGTATATCATTTTGGGTCTGACTAGTTAATTCATTCGTCCTTGATAATTATGCTGGATTGTGTTTGAATATTCTTGCAGGGTTGGTGAATCTCCAAAGCTTAAATCTTTCGTTCACTTTAATCACTGATGGAGGTTTAGGAAATTTGTCTAAATTGTCAACTCTTAGATCACTTAATTTGGATGTTCGCCAAATTACAGATACAGGAATTGCATCTCTTAGAAGTAAGGACTCTTTCCCCGGATCTCTATTCACAGAGTCAATTTCATTCTTGTATTCTCAATTCTTACTTGTATGATGCAGATTTGACTGGATTGACTCATTTGGACCTCTTCTGTGCTAAAATAACAGATGCAGGAACAACCTATCTTCGCAGTATGATATGCTTTAACTCTAATACTGATAAGCTTTTAACGTTTAGTAAATAACTTGTCTCCGTTCTTATGGCTATGCGTTTCATGTAGATTTTACAAATCTTCAATCTTTAGAAATCTGTAGTGGAGGATTAACAGATGCTGGTGTGAAGAATATCAAGGATCTTTGTTCTCTAGTTCTTTTGAATCTATCACAAAATCACTGTTTGACAGATGCTTCACTGGCATTGATCACTGGCATCTTCTTAAATTCGACGATGCATTCATTGTTGTTAGTTAAAGATAAACAATAGTAAACTCTTTGTGGGTCACTTTGGATACAGGTCTGACTCAGTTGGTCTCTCTGAACTTATCAAATACGCGAGTAACCAGCAGTGGATTGCAGCATTTGAAGCCACTACAAGAAAAGTGGCTTTTTAGGACCCTTTGTGTGGGACGCTATGATAATGGAGTCCTAAAAAACTGTTTAATAGGACATATGAGCATTTAGGGTCCTTTTTAAATATTTGCTACTTAGGCAATGTCCTAAAAAGTTATATAATAGGATGGTCGATGATTTGGGGTCCTATTATCATATACCTTAATAGGACGCTTAAAATATGGATCCTAATAAATTACTTTATAAGACATTTAGTTGTTGGTGTCCCATTATGTGATAGTGTAATACGACACTTGATCACTAGATGTCCTATTATCATATACCTTAATAGGACGCTTAAAATATGGATCCTAATAAATTACTTTATAAGACATTTAGTTGTTGGTGTCCCATTATGTGATAGTGTAATACGACACTTGATCACTAGATGTCCTATTATGACATAACCTTAATAGGACGCTTAAAATATGGATCCTAATAAATTACTTTATAAGACATTTAGTTGTTGGTGTCCCATTATGTGATAGTGTAATACGACACTTGATCACTAGATGTCCTATTATGACATAACCTAATAAGACATAATAGGACACTTGAGTTTTGAGTCATAAGACATCAGTTAGTTAAAACGCTTATT
Source organism: Artemisia tridentata subsp. tridentata (assembly GCA_021014915.2). NCBI lineage: Eukaryota > Viridiplantae > Streptophyta > Magnoliopsida > Asterales > Asteraceae > Artemisia > Artemisia tridentata. The sequence continues at coordinate 147,173,383 of CP139504.1, read as the reverse complement.
CACAAAAAGTTTTATTATAGCAAAATTTAATAGGACCTTTGACACGTGGGTATTATAACGTTAACCTTTATAGGACGCTTATGTACAATGGTTTTATTATTGTACACCATAATAGGACATTTCATTTTTGAGTCATATAACATCATTTTTTTAAAACGATTATTTGCAAAAGTTTTATTATAACAAAACTTAATAGGACCCTTAAAGGATGCATATTCATTATGGTTTTATTACAATACACCATAATAGGACACTTGATACATAAGTCATAAAACATTAATTATTTAGAACGCTTATTCGCAAATGTATTATTAAAACATAAGTTAATATGACAGTTGATACTTGGGTACCATAGATTGATACACCATCATAGGACACTTGATATTTGAGTCATAAAACATCGGTTTTATGGAACGCTTATTCGCAAACGTTTTTTATTATAAGAAAAGTTAATAGGACCCTTGACAATAGCGTCTTATAACGTTAACCTTTATAGAACGCTTATTCATAATGGTTTTTTTATGATACACCATAATATGGCACATCTTTTTAGAGTCGTAAAACATCCGCTTTTTATAACGCTTATTCAGTTTTATAGAACGCTTAGTTGCAAAAGTTTTATTTTAACAAAAATTAATAGGACCCTTGACACCTGTGTCTTTTAACATTAACCTTTATAGTAAGCTTATTTGTTGTGGTTTTATTATCATACGCCATAATAGAACACTCCTTATTATGTGATAGTGTAATACGACATTGCATCTGGTGCAAGAACGTATGATGTGCAATACATATGACTTACTTAGGTGTGTACTATAAACTCATACACTTAAAAATGCATATCAGGTGACTAATGCTTTTCTAACTAGTCAACCGACTTGACAAGTTCTTCCATCTACCTTGTAAAAAATACTTAGTTAAATTAGTATTCAAAAAAAAATTAAAATTTCTCCAACTGAATTTGGCTAGCACCTTTTATGTTAGTAATCTGGTGCTCATGAGTTTTCTAACTTGATTGCTTTCAACAAGAATAGCAGTGCAGATGGTACAAAGTCTTTTTTTTTTTTTTTTTTTTTTAAAGGTAAATTATATTAAAAAAAAGATGGAATATACAGGGGAAAGCACAAGAGAAGGGAATGTGATAGGACAACCCCTATCAACACCAACTCTTGCCTAGGAAATCAATAACTGCTGTAGTTGGACAACTCCAAGAACAGGATACAAACATAAGCCATGTTGGACAACCCCCAACAAAGGCAATGACTGAAACTGCTAATAACTAAGAAAAGCAAATTACAATACCCATCATAGCTATCTACACAGCTACAAATGACACATTCAAAATTGCAGGCCAAAAGAAGTCCAAGTAGACACAACTTCTCAGCACAAATGACACATTGAAAATTGCAGACCAAAAAATGACCAGGTAGGATCAACATCTGAGCAGCATCCCTATTGATTTTTACCCTTAACCATATATAATCTTGAGACCTGTGAGCCATCAAAATAATAGTGACAATCTTAATCATCAGCTCACAAGATACATTGGCATAACCTGAATTGAGAGATCCCATAGAAACCATAAACCCAAAAATCCCCTTGCTGTTTATATCCCAACTGATGAAGGTAGAAACATTATCAAAATATCTAGAACCAAAGCCTGAGCACTGAGCATTGAGAGGCATACCGTAACTCCAGTGATCTGAGATACCAACAGGGGGAGAACCATAGCAATCATAACACATGTTGCAGCACCAAACACCAAGATTAACAGTGTCGAAAGCTGCCAAAAATCTAATCACCAGTTCACAAGATACTTTCGAGTACCCTGAACTGACCCATACTGACCCATACACAATATCCCACCAACACACAATAACCCAAACCATATGATACCAACACACAATATCCCAAACTGACCCATACCCAAAGTAGTACTTGATGAGACCCAAGCAAACTCCAAACCTGCTAAAGCCATGAGACTTGGTAAAATTCCAACATCTAACAGTCCTCAAAAAGTCCTCAAAAGCTGCTATGGAAAGCTTATCACCTCAGGAATGTTTTACCTCCAAGAAATCACTAGCTTATGTGTCTACTCTCTATTGTGCAAGCTTGTGAAATAGGCTTAACAACTGTGATACAGGGGAACTATTCAGCAAACACTCAATTTCAAAAGCACTTTCAAAGGCTTAAATCAATTCCAAATTTCAAAATTCTTTTTGCAACTTGAAAACAACCTGGAATAATTTTCAAAACAACTTTCCAATTGTATTTTGAATAAAAAATGAGGCCTGTGCACCTCTTTGAAATCCTGACCAAAACAGACAATAAGAAACTTTTTGACTTTTTGATTTTTGAACAAATGTTGACTAAATCCAAATTATACTACTCCTAAGTGCTTATACTAGTTATATTAAGCTGTAATTGAACTAATTTAAGCTAAGTTAACTAGATTTGAACCTATAAATCTAATATGGCCTACTGAATCAAATTACTAAGCTGATTATGAGAGATCAAAGATGATTTTGACTTTCTGCTTATATTACCAACCCAACTGACTTTAACTAACCTATATTACCTTAACTATTTATGTTTATGCAGATTCCAAAACTTATCAAGCAAACTAACCTATAAATTTAGCGCAAACCAAACACCCCTTTTACCACTGACTTACACTAACTCAACCTTAATCATTCCACAAACATCAACCATAATCACCCAACTCAGTCCCATATGATCAAACAACCTCAGTTAAACAGCAAACAACAACAACAACTCAGCAAATTCAGAACTCAGATTGAATCAAATCACCACTGTCAAATCCAATATTCAAATATATGATTCAATAATGAACAACAAGCATCAAATCATATCAAATATAACTAATGAACATCAAAATAAGTAGAAACATGCAAATTATCAGATCTATTCTAGTAATTGAGTGGAACCATAAAAATAGTGATGAGGGTGTGTAGTTATTATGTTGGTCTTCTAAAAAGTACGGAGTAGCTAGCTAAAAAGTTAAAATTACCTAAATTTAAAGCAAACTAGATGACTAATAATACACTAAAAGGACAACTAAGCCACAATAGGGGAAATAAGAACTGTTAAATGACAAAAGAAGATAAAAAGAGGGATTATTACTATTTACCTAATTGAAATCATGAAGCTTCTTCAACTGGATCTTCTTCATCGGCAATAACTAAGTCATTGTTGTCCACAACGGTTCCATCGAAACCACCTCTAACCAATTCAATATCCATTGTTTCGTCATGTTGAGGACCCATAAATGAGTCACCCTGCAAATGTGTTTCCACGTCATCAAGAATTGTTTGTTCATCCATGTCATAAACATGTCTAGGCGTTGGCGTGATCACAACTTGCCATCCTTTGTCAACACTATCTGCAACGTAAAATACTTGCTGTGCTTGAGAAGCTAGTATAAAAGGCTCGTTATGAGCCTTCAATCCTTCAAAATTCAATAGAGTAAACCCGTTTTCATCTTCTTTTTTCCTTGAACCATTCGAAATCCAATCACAATCGAACAAAACTACTTTCTTGTCAATAGCATACTCCAACTCAATGATATCATTCAAAACCCCGTAGTAAGTTACATCTCCCGCGATAGGATTGTTATCTGTAGCACTCGAGAAACTGTTTGTCATGGCCTGAAGCATAACCCCACTATTCTGTGTTTTCCTATTCTGTTCTACATATTTTGTGTGAAATAGGAAACCATTTATGATAAATCCCCTATATTTTTTCACAAACTCAGATGGACCACTTGCCAAGTTCCTTAGACTTTCTGTGATTCTGTGATCCCCTCTAGCATGTAGCTCCTCAACCTGAACAAAGGCAAGATGTGTTAATTGTTTTGTTATACACACGTGTATTAGTAGGTCGAAAATGCTATGTCATTATAATTATTTTCCAAAAGTAATAAACCTGTGTATATTCCTTACATGATCTTGAAACCACGACTCAAAAGTCTCACTATGTAAACGTTGAATGTCACGCTTACGTTTTCTCCGATTTTCATGTTGAACCATCGCCAGATGTTCACTGCAGTGTTAACAGATGATAATGATGATAACAACGACAACTATTAATCGTATAATATAATGTGTGAAACTCACAACTAATATAATTACTTACGTTCGAAATTCATCAACTTCACTACAATTGAACAACACATATGAATGTGCTTTAGCCAAAATGTCAAGGTCCATTATTTCTACCTTTGTAGCACCAATCGGTCGACCCGCCATAGAAAAGATAGGTAAAACATCCTCATAACCATCGTCAGCATCATTTCGACTTGTCTTATTATGTACGGTCTCAACATCACTGGATAAGTACAATGAACAAAACGACACACACTCTTCAGCTAGATATCCTTCTGCAATGGAACCCTCCGGGTTATTCCTGTTTCGCACGTAAGATTTTAATGTAGCTAAATACCTGAGATATCAAAAACAAGAATTTTAGATTCAATAATATTTGTTAATAAAGGTATTTACTGAAATAGTAATGTGCACCTCTCGATTGGATACATCCAACGGTAATGAACTGTCCCTCCTAATCTGGCCTCTGAAGCAAGATGAACCGAAAGATGAACCATGACATCAAAGAATGATGGCGGAAAAATCCTTTCTAAATCACAAAGTATTTTTCCAATCTCGGTTTCCATTTGAACCAAATCATTTGGATTAAGAACCTTTGAGCATAATTGTTTATAGTAACGACATAGCTTCATCACAGTATAGCGCACGTGCTTAGGCAACACATTTCGCAAGGCAATGGGAAGCAACTGCTGCATCAAAATATGGCAATCATGACTTTTAAGTCCAAACACTTTTGGAGGTTTTAACTCTACGCATCTTGATATGTTAGCTGCATAACCATCTGGAACTTTCACCTTCTTAAGCACACGACAAAAAAATATCTCTCTCTTTTTTATCCATTGAGAAACAAGCAGGTGGCAAATAAACTTTGTTGTTATCTTGAACTATAGGATGAAGTTCATGTCTAATGCCCATTTCTTGTAAATCTAGGCGTGCTTTTATATGATCCTTGGTCTTCCCATCTAGATTCAATAGCGTTCCAAGGACACTGTCACAAACATTCTTCTCAATATGCATTACATCTAGATTATGGCGTAGCAAGTTATGTTTCCAGTACGGTAACTCAAAAAAAATACTTTTCTTCTTCCAATTAAAAGGTAAATTTGGGTTGCTCTTAACAAGTTTTCCAAATTTAATTTCAAAACCATCTTACTCATCAAGTACTTCTTGTCCTCTTAAGCCACGGGGTTGCCTGTCTTGTTCTTCTGTGCCATCAAAAGAGTTTTTATCTCTTCTAAAAGCATGATCAGTAGGCAAATATCGACGATGTCCCATAAAACATTCTTTTTTGCCATGAGTCAAGCGTGTTGATTTTGTATGTTTATGGCAGTTAGGACATGCAAGTTTACCTTTGGTGCTCCATCCGGATAAATTTGCATAAGCAGGAAAGTCACTGATCGTCCATAACAAACAAGCACGCATCCGAAAGTTACTTTTTGTTGATGCATCATAAGTGTCTACTCCTTTAAGATCCCACAACTCCTGTAGCTCAACCACTAACGGTTCCATATAGACATCTATGTTATTCCCAGGAGCAGATGGGCCAGGTATAAGTAAAGTTAGAAAGAAATAAGGTTTCTGCATGCACATCCAAGGAGGTAGATTATATGGCGTCAAAACAACAGGCCATGTACTATGAGAAACACTCATTGTTCCAAAAGGGTTAAACCCATCACTCGCTAAACCAAGCCTGACATTACGAGATTCTTTGGCAAACTTATCATACTTAAAATCAAATGCTTTCCATGCTGGGGAATCTGCAGGATGTCTTAAGTAACCATCTTTCGTGCGACTCTCTTCATGCCATCTCATGGAGGCGGCTGTTTTAGATGACATAAATAACATTTGCAATCGTGGTATGAGCGGAAAATAACGCAACACCTTTGCTCCAATCTTCTTACATGTATCAGCTGTGGTTGACCCATCTGCAGAATCATCTTCACTTGCTTTATACCTTGACGTATGGCATATATCACATTCCGTTTTATTAATGTTTTCTTTCCAGTACAGCATACAATCATTAGGACATGCATCAATTTTATCATAACTAAGTCCCAACTCTCGAATTATCTTCCTTAGTTCATACAATGACTTCGGTATAGAAGCATCGGGGAAGGCTTCCCTCATTGTATCCAGCATCATGCTGAAACCATTATCACTACATTTCCCAACACACTTACCATGAAATAGTCTAATGATAAAAGAAAGAACTGATAACTTACACCCAGGATATAGTGGTTTCTTTGCCTCTCCCAACACTTTATAAAATTTTTTCGCCTTTAGGTTTGGCATACTCATACTTTCACTTTGTGTTCCCATGTCATCTTCTTGTGTGTCAACACCAAACCGATGGAAGGCATCATTCACCAACCCTTGCATGTCATCTTCAGCATCCAACATTGGAGCATCACTTGATTTGGAACTGAAAGGTGGAATTGTATAACCTTTCATAAACCCGACACATAGCAGATGTGTTCCAGCGTCCTCCCGATCTACCCATATCTGATTACCACAATCAATACATGGACATGAAATCTGTCCATTTTTACCCTCCTTATAAAATATATGATCAAGAAAGTCGTCAAGACCTTTTTTATATTCTTTGGTAAATCTTGGTAAAGACATCCAACTCGTATCCATCTTAAACCTAATTCAATTAACCACATAAAACCACATATAATTTCAACAAAAAGAAAGGGAGCCTAATTCAATTAACCACAGATTTTGTTTCATAAAAATTTAGCAAAAACAATTAGGGTTTTAATTATGAGGTATTACCTGCTCTTGATGATGTTGCTGATTTCCGGTTGTCGGATGTGAATTGATTGAGATGATGGTGAAGGTGGGGTTAACGAAAGATAGAGATGGGACGAGGGAAACTAATTTTAAATGGGAAGCTTGGGTTCCGTTGCGGGTTAACATTCATGCTTGGCGAATGAGGATTTGGACCATTTGATGGTTAATTGTGGCTTCGCTTATGGTGTTTGGAGTGGAATCAGCAAGTGGTGCAGGTTAGATCCGGTATTTGCTTATGTTTATGATGACTTACTTAGTTTAATGAAAGTCAATGTTCAAAAAAAAAAATGTTAAAAAGAAATAAACATTTATAGATATAAAACGTTAACTGATCTTCCATTCATAGATAATATTCATTTACAAAATACATTAACCATTCATGTACATTCACCAAACACTAAAACCACAAACATCCACACACCACAAACATCTACCCTTGATGATACCCAAAACACAAAAGAAATAGACCAAAGATACTAATCTTCGTCATCTGAAGATTCAGCTTCTTCAATCCTCTCCACCAACTGATCCTTCAACTCCAAGCTTCGACGAGAGAGCAACAGTAGCTGGGCCATCAAATCAAGCTTCCTACGATCACATTGTTGGATTTCCATCAAACAATCGTGACCTGTAGAAGCAACAACATGGAAACAAGAAAAGTTTAGAGCAACCTCATCAATGGTCCTCGACTTTTTCTCTATGACCTCTCTCAGTTGACTGCTCTCTTCACCAATACGAGCAATGAAGTTGTTCTCTTCGACTTTCTCATGCAATATCAATACTTTGAAAGCATCAGCAAGTTTCCCGGTCTCTGTGGCTGCCTTCATTTCATCCAAATTTGGGGTTTCTGCCATTTGGGATTAGGGTTATTAGTTTGGTGGCTGTGAGATTAGATTAGGGTTAAGAGAGATTATCAAATGGGTATATATATAGAGATAATATGTGGCTGTGAGATGAATTAATTGATAACAGAATCATAATTGCGGATGGAAGGATGCACAGTGATCACGTCAGAGATCCACCACAATATCAAGAAGAGTTTCCAAAGGCTTGAGGAACCAGACTCAAGTTTAAAATTCCTTTTCACCGTAAAAACCGGATCGATTAATTAAAAACCCGGTTTTTAAAACATTGCAAAAATCACCACATGGCGCATACAAATGAACAAACACGATATGAAAATGAGGAAAACGTATAAAACATGTAGAAACGGTCTAAAACATGATTAAACGGCCGAGAACGTGTAAACACGGACTAAAACGTATAAAAACCGACTAAGAATTATAAGACGTAGGAAAACTGAGGAAAAAGTATGAAAAAACATGAAAATAATTAATTTTGCTCGTAGAATAAAATTTTGGGAAATTGTCGGTTGTTACACCTTGGAAAATAATTTAGTTGTTTACCTCTGTTATGACTCTATAACGGCCATGACCAGATAGACCGATCCATTTAACATCTCGTGTATAACTATATCATCTCGGCTCATTCGTATAACTATATCATCTCGGCTCATTCGTATAACTATATCATCTCGGCTCATTCGTTTAACTATATCATCTGGAAAATAATTTAGTTGTTTACCTCTGGGAAATTGTCTCATGTATAACTATATCATCTCGGCTCATTCGTTTAACATCTCGTGAATAACGATATCATCTCCACTCATTCGTTTAACATCTCATGTATAATCATATCATCTCGGCTCATTCGTTTAACATCTCGTGTACAACCATATCATCTCGGCTCATTCGTTTAACATCTCGTGAATAATGATATCATCTCCACTCATTCGTTTAACATCTCAGGTATAAGCATATCATCTCGGCTCATTCATTTAAGATCTCGTGAATAACGATATCATCTCGGCTCATTTGTTTAACATCTCGTGAATAACGATATCATCTCCACTCATTCGTTTAACATCTCAGGTATAAGCATATCATCTCGGCTCATTCATTTAAGATCTCGTGAATAACGATATCATCTCGGCTCATTCGTTTAACATCTCATGTATAATCATATCATCTCGGCTCATTCGTTTAACATCTCGTGTACAACCATATCATCTCGGCTCATTCGTTTAACATCTCGTGAATAACGATATCATCTCCACTCATTCGTTTAACATCTCAGGTATAAGCATATCATCTAGGCTCATTCATTTAAGATCTCGTGAATAACGATATCATCTCGACTCATTCGTTTAACATCTCATGTATAATCATATCATCTCGGCTCATTCGTTTAAGATCTCGTGAATAACGATATCATCTCGGCTCATTCGTTTAACATCTCATGTATAATCATATCATCTCGGCTCATTCGTTTAACATCTCGTGTACAACCATGTCGTCCTTTATGAACCTTAATGACGAATCTGTGATATTATTCCTTTTGCTATGAACCTTAATGTCGAATTCAAATCGTGAATTTCAAAAATATCCCACCTATCTTTGTAAATGGTTGTAATTTGAATATTATAAAATTTAATGAAACCGAACTAACCGAACAACCCGATAGTACACTTGGGTCATATGAACCGGTGATATTGCCTTGTTGTCATGGGGTACCATGTCCGTGTCATTGATGCACCAATGGCATATATGACTAGCGTGGTTGAGTGATGTTCCACACCATCCCTTATCTCTTACATGAGCTCAAGTATATGTTTGGCCACTATGTTATCTTCAGGGGAGTATGGATGCATCCTTTATCTGTTATCTATAGTTAGTGGATTATCTGTTATATGATATGATATGATATGTTATGTTTCTTGGCTCGTGGTGGATTACTGTCCTATCTCTCACTTTATCTTTCGGGTCAACTGGATGCGGATACGCTTTAACAAACATAGACCACTTAGGATAAATCCCGTCTGTAACAAAATAGTCACGTCTTAAATAACGCCCGCGTAAAACAAATGATCTAGCTGGAGCCGATCCATTTCGGGCAGTAACATACAACAGAGACTGATTAATTCAACACATTGATATTGTTGTTTGACCCGGGAAGTCGGAAAAACAAATGCCAAATCTACTTCATTTTTAGTTTCAAATACAATAAAATACCTATATATATATTATATATAGGTTAATATAATACATTTCATATACAATATATAATAAATTTCATATACATTTCAAATACAATAAATCTACTATTAATTAATTTAATTATAAACCCGCTTAAAATTTAGGCTTAATAAATATAAACACATTTCATAAAATACACTAGTATATCAAAATTTTGTGGAAAACTTACCCACCCACGTTCATAAACCCGCTTAAAATTTTGGGGAAAAATTCGGATTAATAATAATGTTTTGGCGCTGCGAAAATCAAGCATATCTTTTCGGAAATCAAGTATTTGATTCGATTTTATTAATGGAAATCGTTTTTCACATACGGTTAAAATCTCAATTTCGTTTTAGGGTTCTAGTACGTGGGCTGCAAAACAAGATTGTGGGTTTTCACTTTTGATTGAAGATCTGACTCAACAGGTAATGGAAACCTTTCTTATTGTTATTATTATTGTTGTTCTTATTATTATTATTATTATTATTATTATTATTATTATTATTATTATTATTATTATTATTATTATTATTATTATTATTATTATTATTATTATTATTATTATTATTATTATTATTATTGTTTGGTTGACCTCATAAGTGACCTCATAAGTGATCATAAGTGCTGCTTATTTGTGCTGCTTATTTGTGGGTTCGGGTATGTGTTTGGTTGACCTCATAAGTGATCATAAGTGTGTGAAATGGTGGGTTCGGGTACAAGTTGTGTTCGGGTATGAGTCTTAAGTGTGTGTTTGATGAGTCTCATATGTGATCATAAGTGCTGCTTATTTGAGATATGGTACAAGTTGTATTTTAGTTGGCCTGTTTAATTTAAATGAATGTTGATATACCTGTGTAAAGTTGGGTCAAAGGATTTGGGTAGTGATAGTGATAGTGATTTGATATCAGTTTATAGCTAATGTATTTCATTCTGTGACATGTAACCGAAGGATTTGCGTCTATTTTTGTTTGTAGATAATGTATTTCATTCTGTAACATGTAACAGATAGTGATTTGATTTCAGTTTTGTTGTTCTCAAATTAATGACTATTGTTCTTTGCAATCTCATAATAATTTTATTTGTTTTGTGCACATGTAATGGAAAATAACAGGATGCAACGCCAAGTCACCACGAGAAATACGAATGATTATGAAATGTCCAGAAGGAAAAATATTCAAGAAAACCAACAGAGATTAAAAGCTTTGGGAGTGAAAAATATTGCTAACTCTTTGACAAGTCTAGTACAGAGTGACAACACAAAGAAAAAGAAAAAGAAACCAACGGACACCGGTGAGAAAGATGCAGATTATATGTCTAACCCACAAGAAGCGGCTACACAAAAAAATACAAAGATACGAATAATAAATTTGGCTACTATATTTTCTTTATGTTTGTTTTCTAACAATTCTACTTGCATGAAACAGCATCGAAAATACATTGCTCCACAGTCCATGACTAGATATAAAAATTTAGCAAAAAAACGAATAGGTGCTCCGAATGTCTCCAGTGGGCTAACATCTTCAGAATCTCAATCGCAAAAGGGACAACAGATTGATACAGGGAGGGCAATACGTAGTAGGGTACAAGAGTCCGACCAAGTCCAAACGAGAAATGATCAACCAACTTCTGTCAAGAGAGGGAGATTAACTGCAACTTCGAGAAACTTAGTTGCAATTGACAACGATCATGACCACGGGGAGCGTGACTTGAGATCTGATGGTAACTATTTATAAATTTCAAATACTATATATATGATAATAAATTACTATTAAGTGTATATTCAGTTAACTGTTTTCGGTGCTTACTTTTTTTTTTTTTTTTTTTTTTTTTTTTTTTTTAATATAGATAACAATGAAGACCTTTATGATGTTGAAAATGATGATATCGAAGACATACCTATGAATGAAGATATTGAACAAGCTACTTCAGAAGATGATGTAGATAAATACATGGATGATTTGGAGAATGAGGATGATTTGGAGATTGTGAACGATTTAACAAATGACGGCGATGATCTAGTCGGAGAAGAGGTTAGAGCTGAGCTTTCTGAAAATGAAGAAAACCATGTAGTTACACAAGCTCGAAATGATACAGGTTAACATGGTCTACTTTATTGCATCGTTTTAAAAATCATATATCATATATTGTGTCATATAAGTAGATTATATAATAAAGTTAAATTAAAACAAGACAAAAAACAACGCTAAGATATTGCCTCCATTTCAAATTATTTAGTATTTTAAATGTATACGTATCTATTGTAAATCATGTTCACTTTTTGTAGGTCGGATTGTAAGCAATAAAAAGAGAGGACCAACACGTATGGCAAAAGTTTGGGCCCAAAAAAAAGGGGATAGAATTCCTATTTTAGTTAATGAACACGGACAACCTATTAACGACAAAAGTAGTCATCTGACTCATTTCATGGGAACCCTTTCAAGGAGTGGAAAGTATTGTCCGCTTTATAAACCATGGAATAAAGTTGCCGTCGAAAAAAAAAAGCTTTGCTTGAACTCTTAAAGGTACACAATGTTAAATTTGTATGTTAATGAATAAAGTATTTGTTTTCTAATGTGAGCTATTACATTTTTTAGACAAAATTTGATATTCCGGAAGCTGGAGAAAAATGGATATTGCAGTCATTTGGGCGGAAGGTGAAGAACTGGAGGGCAAGAGTTAAGGAACTCTACCATGATCCGTCTTTGTCAGTTAAGCAACAAATAAAATCTAGGCCAAAGCAAGTGCAAAAAAAAACAATGGAAGAAGCTTGTGAAGTATTGGAATACAGAAAACACTAAGGTGTGAAATTCTCTTCCACTTTAAATAACATTAGTTAATTTCCCATTATGATATTTTAATTTCCTGCTGCAGAGTTTAAGTGAAAAAAACAAGGCGAATCGGGCAAAAAAGAAGATGATCCAAAGAACCGGTAAAAAAAGTTATGCTCGCAAAAGGGAAGAGTTAAAGGTAAGTGTATGGAGAAAGTGGGATTGTTAATGTATCCTGTCGATATCCACTTTTAATATTCATTTTCTTTTTATTCATACAGGCATCTTTGGGACGAGATCCAACTCGATTGGATCTTTTTAGTGCATGCTTCGCTGACAAAGATGGAAATACCAAAAATGAAGACACTGCAAAAGCGATTGTAAGTAATATGCTTTTATGTTTGCAAAAGTGTATTAATAGCAGAAGTTAAACACAATATGCTTTGTTCCGTAATACATGCTTTTCCTATATGTTGTTCATGTTTATATAAAATGCAGGATGATATGAAACGACGTAGTGATAATCTGCCCAACGGTTCGATTGATAATCCTGGACCAGATGATATTTTTTCTACAGTTATGGGTAAAGATCGAAATGGTGATGCAGGCATGTATGGTCTAGGTTTCGTGCTTCTGATGTTTGGGGTGTAACACCAAGTCGTTCAGCAATTCATATAGAAAACAACGAATTGAAGTCTAGATGTGGAGAACTTACTAGTGAAAATGAAAAGTTACGAGCCCAGTTATCAGAGAAGAATGGGTCGACGGATAGTTCCATTGTTCCACCTCTTACATCACAACATTCTCCTGTTGTAACCACTGAACCTCCACGCTTACGGGTATGTTCTTTTCTAGTTGTTATAGCTTATTTTATCTTTGATAGCTAATGAACCTAGGCTACAAGCTTATGTATCAGTATTATGATTTAGAATGCTCATTTGCCTTTTAAATTTGTTAACTCAGTTATTAAGGGGTGTTTGGTTCTGTGTTGTTTCAACTGTGGTAGTTGCCTTTTCACTTGTTTATCTGCACACTCTGACCTCTTAGGTGATATTAGAACCAGTAAAACTATAAAACCAATGTTTGAACTACAGAAAGTCAAAATCAAATTACCTTCACTCTCACAGTCCACTGTTGGGACCTGTGAGGATCAAATCTCACCCACTTGGTCTAAATCTTGTTCATGTATCTTAAATTAGTGTTATCATAGCTTAAATAATCATAATTAGTGCATACGGATCAAACAAGTTTCATTAAAGTCAAAGTTTAAGTTCAAAATCAAAAAGTCAAAATGGTATGTTAGTCAGAAACTCCATACCTGCAGTATTACATCTGTTTAACCTAATACATGTGTGTTAACTATAAATTGATAAATGTTTGTTGAAAACTGAAATCTAGGTCGGGGATGAAGTTCTCCTTAAAAGCATTCTAAACTCAACCGAGACTGTAGCAAAAGGATGGCTGAGGAGCTTGAACACAAATGATATTGTTGGTGGTGCAGAGCTTGGACGAGGATGGTGTGAGGTAAACGTTCAAGTACCAACAAAAAGAGATGAAATTTTGGTGAGACCCTATGGGTTATTTACCACAATTGAAGACTGTGTTGGTGCAACCATAGCATGGCCTTGTCCCTTTATCTCGGTATGTCTTTGTTAATCTTGTGATACCAATAATTTTACTAACATGGACCTTAATGCTTATACATGGGTGTTCATTTGTAGGTGGCCCGTGAGGATTGAGAGAAATGATGCATGATGACCACGGACTAAGCTTCATGTTGCGTTAATGTATTGTTTAATGTTAACAGACTTTATGTTAGATTCTGTCTACCTTATTTATGTTTAGTGCTTTTGTTATGACAATTGGTAATTTGAAATACAATTTCCTTTTATTCATTTAATATTTAGTTGATGTTTTATTCATATCGTAATAATATAGTGTGCATGGTGAAAATAGCGTACTATCATATGACTTGTCAGGACTTTTAAATTGTCCTATTAAACTTATTAACCGTCCTAACAATTAACTTAACATTGAAAAAGTGTCCTAATATGTTGTTATTAGGACGTTATTTAGGTTGTTAATAGACATTTTATACGACCAAAAAATTGGTTTCATAATCTTCTTTGAGATGTTAGAACCCTTTTCTTGGTCCTAAATTAGCTATAATGTTATATGATAAGCGTCCTAACAATTATCTTTTAAGTACGCTTGTATGTGTATCAAAAGATTAAAATTAGGTAACAACGTTTTACAACATTGTAAAAGTGTCCTAATATGTTGTTATTAGGACGTTATTTGCTTGTTCATATACATATTATGCGACCATAAATTTGGTTTCATAATCGTATTTGGGATATTAGGACCCTTTTCTTGGTGTTAAAGTAACTATAATGGTATATGATAACCGTCCTAAGAATTAACATTAAAGGACGCTTGTATGTGTATCAAAAGATTAAAAGTAAGTTACCACATGTTAGAACATTGGAAAAGTGTCCTAATATGTTTTTATTAGGACGTTATTTGTGTTGTTTATAGACGTAAAATGCGACCATAAAATTGGTATCATAATCTTATTTGAGTTATTAGGACCCTTTTCTTGGTTGCTAAAATAGCTATGATGTTACATCGTAAGCGTCCTAACAATACTTTTAGGACGTTTTTATGTGTTTCAAAAGATTAAAAGTAGGTAATCACATGTTAAAACAATGTAAAAGTGTCCTAATATGGTTTTATTAGGACGCTATTTGTGTTGTTCATAGACATATATTACGACCATAAAATTGGTTTCATAAGGGTTAGGACGCTTTGGACCTATTACAACCGCTCGAGATGAAACGCTTTCATCCTTGGTCCTATTAAATGAAAGGTCCTAAAAAGTACCATTTTATGACGCTTATGGGGGTCCTAAAAAGCCATTTTTCTTGTAGTGAGCCATTAAAGAAGCTGAAATCACTGAGCTTAGAGTCAACCAAGGTGCTGAGGATGATGCTGCGCGTGTTGGGAATTCGCCACCCAAGGCGAGTTCCTCTCATACTGATGATCTTGCGCAGAAGAGCCAAGAGACTAAGCCGAAGGCGTTTGAGGATGTGCCAACGGACCATCTGATAGAGGAGCTAGGTTTGGCTGCTGCGCACCAGGCCTCCTTAGTTGTACAGCTACAGTCAAGGTATGCTAGTGAAGGTAGCCGCTGTGTGCAGAAAGATGAGGAGATTGCGCTTCTGAAGGCGCAGTTGGCTGATGCGCAGGCTGAGGTAAAGGCAACAGATGCGTATGCCCAGAAGCTTGCTGAAGAGAAGATGTCACTACTTGCTCAAGTGGGCCAAGAGCGTGCTGAGTTAACAGAGTACAAGGCCACTTGTCTGTGGGTCATGAAGTACATGGAGCTTAACAAGACCGCTCACTTCTCTAGATTGGATGACTTTCGTAAGGCTGTGGAGGGGTCGCTGGAGAAGCAAGAAAGTAAGCTGCGCAAGCTCAGTATTGAGTATGATGAAGAGCTGTACCCACACCTAGTATCTTCGATTGCTGAGCGCAGGTGGCTTATCAGCCATGGTTTGCGCCTTGCTGCTTTGAGTACGTTGGAGTCTCAAGAGGTGAGGGAGGCATTTGGGGATGTAGTTGAGCGCGCGTTGGCACGTGGCAAGGCGCAGGCTATAGAGGATCTTTCCGAGAGCAAGTTGTTGACAGTGCCTGCCGCACAAGTACCAGGTTATAATGCTGATGCCTATGATGAGCTTGTCACTGCTATGGAGAAGATGAAGCTGTTAGATCTTCCTCACATTGCTCAACTGGAGCGCGATCAGGATTACCCCATAGGTGTTATTATGGAGGGGTTAACCTTGGCTAGGCACGCAGCAGAGGACGCAGAGGCACAAACTGATTATTTCCTTAAGCCCGATGTGTCGCAGCTGCAGGTACCTATCTTTGCTCGTCCTCGCAACATCTTGAATCCTTTTGCCCTCGAGAAGGAAATCCCGCTGAAGGAATCCTTAGAGGCTCATGCCATGAGGCTTGCGAAGAAGCAGGGTGTGAAAGGAAAGGCCATCCTTTGTGGCGTTGGCGCTGCACATATTCCAAGATCTGATGGAGTACCTGTTAGCGTACCGACAGTGTCGCCCAAGGATGGTGATCTCCTGAAGAAGCTTGAGGAGGCTGGGAGTGCTGCGTATCATGTTAGTAGTTCAGAGCTTAGACGCTCCCATAGCCTTTAGATTGTGTTGACTTGGTGATTTTTTTGTAATAGGTTAACATTTTGTTGCACATGTGCATGTTAAATATATACTTTGTATGAACTTGTAGTCCATAATAAAATGATATTTCGAAAGTGCGATTGTACGCATATTGTATGTGATTGTGGTTATGAAGTTTGTACTTAGTTATCTGTCTTTGCGTACAAGACGTCTATGTTATGTCTAAGAATCAAACCGTTATATAAACGTACTTAAAAAAGATTACAGGAATCTATAATCACTTATAACATAATCGTGTATGAAATTCATGACTTATTGTCAAGCTCGAATATATATCAAGGGGTTAAGAGTCTTAACTCCTAATTTGTTAAACGCGCACAGTGTGCATTGTTGTGTATCCGTCGTGGGATGCACAATGAACTTACTCCAACGTCTTGAGGGTAAGGTGTTTAACAAGGATGCGTGATCCAATGTTGATGGGTTTGCAACCCTCTTACTCAACGAGTTATTTAGTAGGTTTACTCATCCTTTACCATCGTGGGTTTTAATAAGTGCATGCACGCCATGTAGGCAAAAGGTAATATAACAACAATATTGAGACATAAATAATATGTAAACAACAAAGTAAAGTGTGTCGCGGAGTTAGCTAGAAACCGCGACATTTAATTAATACTTGCAAGTTTTTGGAAAAAGAAAGACATTTGCCTAGATGAAACAAAAAATGTAAATACACGGATATTTATTGGGCACTTACTAAAGTGCGAAAGTGTCCGTGGGCGGGGTCGTAACCCTTCCTAAAGATAGCATCTCTTGAGATTGCAAACATTCCATGTGCGTTGTAGCTCACGGCCATCCATGTCACGCAGCTTGTACGCGCCTTTTCCTAGTGCTTCAACGACCTCATAGGGTCCCTCTCACTTTGGTCCAAGTTTACCTGTATCTTCTGCGTGGCTCGCATCATTAGCGCGATATACAAAGTCGCCTGGTCTGAATGAGGTGCTTCGAACTTTAGCATCGTAGTATCCCTTCATTTTTGACTTGGCTTTTGCTTCACGTATAGCTGCGCGTTCACGCCTTTCTTCCAATAGGTCCAAGTCTATACGTCGTTCGTCGTCATTGGTTGCAATATTAACTTCCGCGGTACGAATAGTTGGCATCCCAATTTCAGCTGGTATGACAGCTTCTGTCCCATAGACAAGAGAAAAGGGAGTGTCTCCATTGCTAACTTTGATTGTCGTGCGGTGCGCCCATAAGACATGAGACAATTCATCCACCCATCTTCCTTTGTGTTTGTCTAGGCGCGCTTTAATTCCTTCGCCTAGACTACGATTTGCGCGCTCAACTAAACCATTGGTTTGTGGGTGTTTAACTGACGCGAAGTGTTGTGTGATATTTAGTTCTGCGCACCAGTCTTTGAACGGGTTATCGCGGAATTATTTTCCGTTGTCCGAAACGATTTCCCCAGGTAATCCAAAGCGGCATACAATATTTTTCCAAACGAATCGTTTTACTTGATTACCTGTGATTGTCGCCACTGCTTTTGCCTCAATCCACTTAGTGAAGTAGTCTATTGCCACAATAAGAAATTTCAGTCCCCCCGCTGCAACAGGGAAGGGACCCGCAATGTCGATACCCCACTTATAGAATGGCCATGGAGAAGTGATAGGCGTTAGCTCTTGTTGTGGTCTGCGCGGGATGGGTCTATGAACTTGGCAGTCGCTACATTTCTTTATCACATCATGCGCATCGCGATGCATAGTGGGCCAGTAGTATCCTGACCGCAAGGCTCGTGCTACGACAGACCGTGGTCCTGAATGCATACTGCATGAACCGGCGTGGATCTCTCGGAGTACATAATCTGCCTGAAGAGGTCCAACGCACCGAAGCCATGGTTGTAGAAATGAGCGCCGATATAGGATACCATCTCGAAGTTCGAACCTCTGCGCTGTACGCCGTATCCGTCGAGCATCCTTCTGCTCATGGGGCAATATGCCTTTGCTTATAAATT
This sequence comes from Artemisia tridentata subsp. tridentata, assembly GCA_021014915.2. Classification (NCBI taxonomy): domain Eukaryota; kingdom Viridiplantae; phylum Streptophyta; class Magnoliopsida; order Asterales; family Asteraceae; genus Artemisia; species Artemisia tridentata. Next base: position 147,154,417 of record CP139504.1, on the reverse strand, counting down.
CGACAATAGGGGTCATCCACGTAGGATTCTCCTCCCCTATTACCGTGGATATCTCCATCTCCGAGATGGATTTATTTTTTAAGATCTCCACCAACACTTGTTTTGACAGGTGCGCAAAGCTTGTAGATGCGATCTTGCTTAGCGCATCCGCTTTTTTGTTTTCACCTCTAGGAACTTGTTTAATGGTAAACCTGTCAAAACCTTGGATTAGTGACTTGGTTTTGTCGAGGTATTGAACCATGTTATCCTCTTTAGCCACATATTCGCCCAACACATGGTTGGCTACTAATCGGGAGTCCACATTTGCTTCTAGGTTGCGTACACCCATTCGAGTTGCAATGCGTAATCCAGCGATTAGGGCTTCATACTCTGCCTCGTTATTCGTAGCTGTGAATTCAAAGCGCAGTGCGTAAGTGAATTCCATTCCTTCTGGATTGGTGAGGATAAGGCCTGTGCCCGACCCATCCACGCATGAAGATCCATCCGTGAACAGGACCCATGGCTCTTGTAGTTCTACCTCGCTCAGTGGAGGTGCAGCATCGGTGTCTGGTTTTTCGATGATGAAGTCTGCTAGTATTTGCCCCTTAACCGCAGTGCGTGGTCTATAAGAGATGTTATACTCGCCTAGCAATACACTCCACTTTTGTAATCGCCCCGATGCATCGGGTTTGGAGATAACTTGCTTGATTGGTTGGTCCGTGATCACCGCTATTGGGTGTGCTTGAAAGTATCTGCGCAATCTTTTGGCGGCGAATACTAATGCCAAGACCAACTTTTCCATTGGGCTATAGTTAATCTCTGTCTTCTTGAGCGCTTTACTTACAAAGTATACCGGTGTTTGTACGGAATTCCTATCTGTCAGTAGCACCGCGCTGACTGCTCCATGAGTCACAGACAAATACACAATTAACTCCTCCCCTGGTCGGGGTGCAACTAGCTTGGGAAGCATTGCTATATGTTGCTTAAGCTGTGTGAGAGCTTCTTCCGCTTCTGTAGGCCAACGAAAGTCTCCCTTTTTTGTACACTTCTTGAGTATTTTAAAGAGGGGGAGTGACTTATCTGCTGATTTGGACAGGAATCTGTTTAACCCGGCTAGTTTTCCATTCAGAGACTGGACTTCTTTCAACGTGCGTGGTGAAGGGAGTTGGATGACAGCCTCTGTTTTTTCTGGGCATGGTTTAATGCCATCAGGTTCGATCAAGTATCCTAGGAACATGCCTTCTGTAGCGCCAAAAGTGCATTTCTTAGGATTTAACTTCATGTTGATCTTTCGTAGTGTTCTAAATGTTTCTTCAATGTCGCGGACCAACTCGTCTTCGGTATGGCTTTTTATGACAAGGTCGTTGTTGATACAAAAGTTGGGCGTTCCTTGATTCCGTACCAATCAGATCTTAATGCTTGAGACCTGCACACTAAGAAAACAAAAAGACACCGTTAGGCTTATCGTGGGATTGTCTCCCACGATTATCCTCCGGCGTGAGAGTAAGTAATCGGTTTTAGGGTTTGTAGAAGAGTTAGGGTTTGTAAGTCGTACCTTTAATGAGAGTCGAAGGACTCTTTATATACACACGAAACCCTAGTTGGTTTCGTGTCCTTCACTCCTCAGCATATCCCGCATAGGGCGGTTATATGATATATATCCATAAATAAGGGATATCTATATCAAAACCATAAATAGCTTTGGGTTTGGGCCATCGTGAGCCCAAACCGCTATTGTGATAGCCCATTCGTAATGGGCTTGAGTCCATTCGTGATGGACCTGAGTATGGGTCGGGTTCGTGACCCGAATACGGACTATACGTCATCATGTCCCCCCAGTCTAGTGTGCGCAATGCGTGATTGCGGGTACTAGACTAACAACTTAAAAAAAATATATTCCTCGATGCGTAACGGGGAAGTTTTAAGTATTTCCCGCCAAAAGTAACGAGTTAACCTAGTCCAAGTATCTTCTTCAAAAATCGTGTGTGGTGGGTGAAAAAGTGCTTTACCTTTTGAGTTCCCAACCGTCCGATTAGAGCAAGTGGGGTACACATGTTGTACATCCACGAATATGTGTACCCTATATAAAGTGAAGCCGTCATTTCTCTGTGGCTACCACAGTAAAAAATCATCACATTCCACCATTGTTAAACCTTCGAGTAGCAGTCAAAAATCAACAGAAGTTAAGGTAAATAGCGCATGTGCTTCTTAATTCTTTAAATTTGAATAACGGTTCTGCAGTTGTCTGATATTCACTCCGATTTATCTGAGGACGATCTTCGTCAATTCGCCTCTGATTATTACATCCCTGGCTTTTTGTACCCGGTTGTTCCGGTTGCTAATGCGTCAATCGCGAACTTCCCTCAAGGGAAGGTGGGGGTTTGCACACGTTTCTTCGAATTTGCGAACCAACGTGCGCCCATTTCCCTATTTTTATGCGATATTCTCAATCACTATCGCCTTCATATTTCTCAGCTGCACTGCATAGGTGCAGCAAAAATAACTAATTTCGAAGTAAATTGTCGCCTTTTGGGGATTGAACCCACAGTCCATCTATTCCGCGCGTTCTACCACACAACGTGGTCGAATGGATGGGTGTCTTTTGCTAAGCGCGCCGGGACATTGCAATGCTATACGGATAAATTAGATGCGCTGAGGGTTTGGAGGGAAAAGTTCTTTTGGGTAGATAGTGCCTTCTTTCCATGGGTTTTCGAGTTTTATACCAAAGAATCATTGCCGAAGGATGAGCGCCCAGACCCCAGGTTGTATAACGAGGCTGATGCGGACACGATAAATACTAATCGCATTCCGATACAAGCGTATCCAGAAGAGTTTTTGGTGCACATGGGCATCAGTCGCAACTACTTCGGTAGTCCAGAAGAGGTGCCAACTTTTTTGGATGAAAATAGCCGGGGTGGGTGCTCGTCCTTCCTTCCTTTTCGATTATTATTTGTAAGCGCTCCTCCCTTTGTAAATTATCTAACTTAGTTTTGTGTTTGTTTGTTGCTTGTTGCACAGAAATGGACCTATTTAGCGTTGTTCGCTTGGAGAAGCCAAAACAAGTGATTGTAGGGGTGCGCCCTTTGAGGGATGGCGAAGAGCCGATTCTACAGGCTACTGCAGGGCGCACAATGGTCATTGCGCAGGAAGAGCCAGAGGAGACAGGTGAGACAGGGGAGATCCCCCCCAGGTGTCACTATGGCTACTCCTCTGCGTAGCTTTCCCGCTTCTGGGTCGCAGATCCCTGTGGAGGTATTACACATAGACTCGTCGGGGAGTGCCATGGATGAGTCTGAGGAAGAGGAGGAGGAGAGCCAAAGGTTAAAGCGCAAGAGATCATCTGGTGATGATGGCGCAAGTACTTCAAGTAAGCGCCCTGCTATTTCTGTCAGGCAATCATCTGAGGAGGGTGCATCGCAGAAGGATGCTTCTGGAACTCCTCCCTTCAAGTAAGTCCTGAAACTTCTGTCTTTAGACTTTTATTCCGTGTTGATATTGTTGTCATTTGTTGACTTTTTGTTACTTGCGCGCAGTTTGGAGGCTGTTATTGATGAGGGTGCGCAAGTTGAGAATTCGCCACCCAAGGCTGGTTCTGGTGAGTTTATGCCCAAGAGTCCAGTGGGTGAGGAAAAGTCTGTTGAAGATGCGCCAACAGGTCGTCTTATAGAGGAGTTGGCTTCGTTGGTTGAGCGGCTACAGACTCAATATAGTGGTGAGGGTAGCTTGGTTGCGCAGAAGGACAAAGAAATTGACATTCTGAGGGCGCAATTGGCTGAAGCGCAGGCTGAAGTGAGGGCTTCTGGTGTGTACGCCCAGAAAGTTGCTGATGAGAAGATGTTGCTCATGGCTGAACTGACTCAGGAGCGCAATGGAGCAAGAGAATACAAGGCCTCCTGCCTTTGGGCCTTGAGATATATGGAGCTGAACAAGGGCAAACTCATCTCAAACATGGATGGTTTCCGCAAGACTGTGGAGAGTTTGCTGGAGAACCAGGAGCGCAAGCTGCGTAAGCTCAGCATCGAATATGATGAGGAGCTGTACCCTCATTTGGTGTCCACCATTGCTGAGCGCAGATGGCTCATTAGCCATGGGTTACGCCTTGCTGCCATGGGTACTTTGGAGTCCCGAGAGGTGCGATAGGCCTTTGGAGAGGTTGTGGAGTGCGCGCTTGCACGCGGCAAGGCGCAAGCTGTAGAGGAGCTCTCTGAGAGCGGACTGCTGAAGGTGCCTGCCGCACATGTGCCTAATTACAATGCTAATGCTTTTGATGAGCTTGTTGTGGCTATGGAGAAGATGAAGCTGCTGGATCTTCCTCAAATCGCTCAACTTGAGCGCGACCAGGATTACCCCATAAGTGTAATTATGGAGGGGTTGACCTTGGCCAAGCATTCAGCAGAGGGCGCAGAGGAAGAGGCTGACTATTTCCTCAAGCCGGACGTGTCACATCTGCAGGTACCTATTTTTGTCCATCCTCGCAACGTCCAGGATCCATTTGCCCTTGAGACGGAAATCCCCTTGAAGCAATCCTTAGAGGCTCATGCTATGAGGTTGGCGAAGAAGCAGGGCGTGAAGGGGAAGGCCATCCTTTGCGGTGTTGGTGCTGCGCATCTCCCAAGGTCTGATGGGGTACCTGTCAGCGTACCGACAGTCTCGCCCCAAGGTGGTGTTAGCAGTTCTAGGCTCAAGCGTACCCGTAGCCTTTAGATTTTTTGTCTTAGAACTTTTTTGTAATAGATTAACATTTTTGTTGCACGTGTGCATGTTAAGTCTATCCTCTTGTATGAATTCGTAATCCATAATAAAGTCTTGGTTTGAAAATGCGATTGTACGCGTATTGTATCAAGTGTGGTTGTGGTTATAATGTTTGTACTTAGTTTATTTTGTCTTTACGTGAAAGATGTCTAAGAATCAAACCGTCTGTATAAACACATTTAAAAAAGATTTACTAAGATCACTTATATCATAATCGTGTATGAAATTCATGACTTAATTGTGTATAATATAAGCGTGTATGGTATGGTCGTGTATAACACAATTGTATATGAAATGCACAAGTTGTTGTGTATCCATCGTGGGATGCACAATTGTATGAGTTGCAGCGTACTGCGAATACCATGTTAAGGGGATAATTGTCTTAACTCCTAATTTGTTAAACGCGCACAGTATGCATAGTTGCGCATCCGTCGTGAGATGCGCATCGAACTTACTCCAACGTCTTGAGAGTAAGGTGTTTAACAAGGATTCGTGATTCGATGTTGATGGGTTTGCAACCCTCTTACTCAACGAGTCATTTATTAGGTTTACTCATCATTTTACCATCGTGGGTTTTTAATTAGTGCATGCACGCCATGTAGGCAAAAGATAATATAACAAACAATATTGAGACATAAATTATATGTAAGCAATAAAGTAAAGTGTGTCACGGAGTTAGCTAGAAACCGCAACATTTTATTAATACTTGCAAGTTTTTGTAAAAAGATAAAAACAATTGTCTAAATGAAACAAAAAATGTAAATACACGGATATTTATTTGGCACTTACTAAAGTGCGTAGGTGTCCATGCATTGGGTCGTAACCTTTCCTAAAGATAGCATCTCTTGAGATTGCAGATATTCCATGTGCGTTGTAGCTCACGGCCTTCCATGTCACGCAGCTTGTACGCGCCTTGTCCTAGTGCTTCAATGACCTCATAGGGTCCTTCCCACTTTGGTCCAAGTTTACCTGTGTCTTCTGCGTGGCTTGCATCATTAGCGCGGTACACAAAGTCGCCAGGTCTGAATGAGGTGCTTCGAACTTTAGCATCGTAGTATCCCTTCATCTTTGACTTGGTTTTTGCCTCTCGTATGGCTGCGCGCTCGCGCCTTTCCTCCAGCAGGTCCAAATCTATCCGTCGTTCGTCGTCATTGGCCGCGACATTAACTTCCGCGGTGCGGATAGTTGGCATCCCAATTTCAGCTGGTATAACAGCTTCTGTCCCGTAGACAAGGGAAAAAGGAGTGTCTCCATTGCTAACTTTGATCGTCGTGCGATGCGCCCATAAGACATGCGATAATTCGTCCACCCATCTTCCTTTGTGTTTGTCCAGGCGCGCTTTAATTCCTTCGCCTAGACTGCGATTTGCGCGCTCAACTAAACCATTGGTTTGTGGGTGTTTAACTGATGCGAAGTGTTGTGTGATATTTAACTCCGCGCACCAGTCTTTGAACGGGTTATCACGGAATTGTTTTCTGTTGTCCGAAACGATTTCCCCAGGTAATCCAAAGCGGCATACAATATTTTCCCAAACAAATCGTTTTACTTGGTTTCCTGTGATTGTCGCAACTGCTTTTGCCTCAATCCACTTAGTAAAGTAATCTATTGCCACAATAAGGAATTTCAGTCCTCCTGCTGCGACAGGGAAGGGACCCGCAATGTCAATGCCCCATTTATAGAATGGCCATGGAGAAGTAATAGGCGTTAGCTCTTGTTGTGGTCTGCGCGGGATGGGTCTATGAACTTGGCAGTCATTGCATTTCCTTATCACATCGCGCGCATCCCGGTGCATAGTAGGCCAGTAGTATCCTGAGCGCAATGCGCGTGCTACGACTGACCGTGGTCCTGAATGCATACTGCATGAACCAGCGTGGATCTCTCGGAGTACGTAATCTGCCTGAAGAGGTCCAACGCACCGAAGCCATGGTTGTAGGAATGAGCGACGATATAGGATACCATCTCTAAGTTCGAACCTCTGCGCCGTGCGCCGTATCCGTCGAGCGTCTTTTTGCTCCTCGGGCAATTTGCCCTTGTTTATAAAATCGATGATAGGGGTCATCCATGTAGGATCCTGTTCTTCTATCACCGTTGATATCTCCATCTCCGAGATGGACTTTTTCTTTAGAATCTCCACCAATACTTGTTTTGACAGGTGCGCAAAGCTTGTAGATGCAATCTTGCTCAGTGCATCTGCTTTTTTGTTTTCCCCTCTAGGAACTTGTTTGATGGTAAACCTATCAAAACTTTGAATTAGTGACTTTGTCTTTTCAAGGTATTGAACCATGTTGTCCTCTTTAGCCACATATTCTCCCAACACATGGTTGACTACTAATCGAGAATCCACGTTTGCTTCTAGGTTGCGTACACCCATTCGAGTTGCAATGCGCAATCCAGCGATTAGGGCCTCATATTCTTCCTCGTTGTTCGTGGCTGTGAATTCAAAACGTAGTGCGTAAGTGAACTCCATTCCTTCTGGATTAGTGAGTATAAGGCCAGCGCCCGACCCATCCACGCATGAAGATCCATCCGTGAATAAGATCCATGGCTCTTGTAGTTCTACCTTGTTTGGTGGAGGTGCGGCATCGGTGTCTGGCTTTTCGATGATGAAATCTGCTAGTATTTGCCCCTTGACCGCAGTGCGTGGCCTATAGGAAATGTTATATTCGCCTAGCAGCACACTCCATTTTTGTAATCGCCCCGATGCGTCAGGTTTAGAGATAACTTGTTTGATTGGTTGGTCTGTGATTACCGCTATTGGATGCGCTTGAAAGTATCTGCGCAATCTTTTGGCGGCGAACACTAATGCTAAGACCAACTTTTCCATTGGGCTGTAGTTAATCTCTGTCTTCTTGAGCGTTTTGCTTACGAAGTATACCGGTGTTTGTACAGAGTTCCTCTCTGTCAGTAGTACTGCGCTGACTGCTCCATGAGTCGCAGATAAGTAAACGATTAATTCCTCCCCTGGTCGGGGTGCGGCAAGCTTAGGAAGCGCTGCTATATGTTGCTTAAGCTGTGTGAAAGCCTCTTCCGCTTCTGCAGTCCAACGAAAGTCTCCCTTTTTTGTACACTTCTTGAGTGTTTTAAAAAGAGGGAGTGACTTATCCGCTGATTTGGACAGGAACCTGTTCAAACCGGCTAGTTTCCCATTTAGAGACTGAACTTCTTTCAGCGTGCGTGGTGAAAGAAGTTGGATAACAGCCTCTGTTTTTTCTGGGCATGGCTTAATGCCATCTGGTTCTATCAGATATCCCAAGAACATGCCTTCTGTAGCACCGAAAGTGCACTTATTGGGATTTAGCTTCATGTTGATCGCCCGTAGCGTTCTAAATGTTTCTTCTATATCGCGCACCACTTCGTCTTCAGTATGGCTTTTTATGACAAGATCATCCACATAAAATTCTAAGTTGCGGCCCACTTGCTTTTCAAATGCATTATCTACCAATCGCTGGTAGGTGGTGCCCGCATTCTTCAGGCCAAAAGGCATCTTTGTGTAACAGTAGACCCCTTGGCTTGTGTGGAAATCTTTTTTTTCCTCGTCTTCCTTGGCCATTTGGATTTGGTGGTATCCTTTGTATGCGTCTAAGAAACATTTAAAGAGATATCCACACAGGGATTCTACCTTCCAGTCTATCTCTGGCAGCGGATAGCAGTCCTGTGGACATGCTTTGTTGAGATCAGTGAAATCCACACACATCCGCCAACTGCCATCACCCTTCTTGACCATGACTGGATTAGAGAGCCATTCATGGTAATAGACTTCGCGCATGATTCCTGCGTCCATAAGTTTGTGTACTTCCTCCAGAATGGCTTTTGCGCGCTCTGGAGCTTGGCCGCGCTTTTTTCTGCCGCACTGGGGAATATCCTTGTCGGATTTTTAGCTTGTGTTCTGCGATCGAGCGTGGCACACCAGTCATGTGCTTTGGTTCCCAGGCAAAGATATCTAGATTCCTTTGTAAGAGTGCGCACACGGCCGCTCTGCCTTTGTCAGACAACGATCCTCCGATTGATACTTCTTGCTCTGGGTAATCGGGGTGAATTGTGACCTTCAAATTTGGAACTTTAGCTGCGCTCTGTTCTGGGACGTACGTCGTTTCACATGTAATCGTGTTACATTCTTCTGGTGGCGCAGCGTTGTTGTAAATGGTGACGATGCCGCCTTCTACTGGGAATTTGAGCATCCCATGCGCTGTGGATGGTACCGCGCGCAACGCCGAGATTCCTGACCTTCCAATAATGCCATTGTATGGCGAAGGAGATTTGATCACAATAAAGTTCATCCAGGCTGTCGTGGAATGTTCCTTATTACCGACAGCGACTAGTAGGCGCAGTTGCCCCTTAGGCCATATCTTTTTCCTGTAAAGCCAGTAAGCGCAGTTGTGGCTGGACTTAACTGTTTTTGTATCTCAGGACGCAATCTCTTGAAGCAATGTTCATACATTATATCCGTTGATGCGCCCCCATCGACATACATGCGGTGGATGTCGTGACCCCCCGCATTTATTTCAATGGTAAGTGGTTCTGCCACTGCGTTGTCCGCAGTCAAGGTGGGGAAGGAGATTTCGCTTCCATGAGAGAATTTCTGGCTCACCTTTTGCCTAGTATTTCGCTGCCATGATTGTATCATGTAGATAGTATCAGCTTTTTCCTTAGGCGCTTCTTTCTTGCCTCCGGTTCTCTGCTTGTCTTTTCCCTCCTTAATATTTTTAACGAGGTGGTCCAATCTGCCTTCTTTAACTAGTTTCTCAATTAGTTGGCGTAATTGGACACACTCATTAGTGGTATGGCCCTTCTGTGCGTGATATTCGCAGTATCCATTCCCTACGCGTCGATTTTCAGGGGTGCGCATAGGAGGGGGTCTTGGAAAGTTCGCACCTTCCGTCGCAAATATCTCCTTTGGAGTTTTTGTTAGTGGGGTGTACTTGTCGTTTCCCCGTCCGCCCCCTTGGGTGCGATAACTTTTGTTGCGATTGCCACTCTGGTCATTGGATTGTCTCCTTGACTCTTCTTGTGGCCTATGGTTCGAGTAGCCTTTTTTGCTATCCGCAGCGGCTGCTTCTCCTTGGACGAAGGACCTCGTGCGCTTCATGAGTTCGTCAAAGGTGTGGGGAACCCTATCGTTTAACTTTTTTATCAAATCTGGGTTATTGATTGCGTTCATAAAACCCGATATTTTTAGTATCTCTGGGCACGCTTTGACTTGCATGCATTCGTCCTTATAGCGCTCCATGAAAGCGCTTGTGGATTCCCCTTGTCGCTGTTTTACCCTAGCGAGCTCGACAGGGTTCTTGGCGCACTTCTTTCTTTGAGTAAAGTTTAAACGAAACGCCTTTCGCAACTCTTCAAACCCACCGATGCTTCTGCGTGGAAGCTTATTGAACCAATTGCGCGCGTTCCCTACTAATGTAGAGTTAAACATATGGCACCACACAGGTTGTGGCCAATTTTCGATAGTGGCTGTAACACCCCCAAAATATCGCAGCGGAAGATTGTGTCACTGGGGTATTACTAATTAGCACAAAGTAAAAGTTACAGAAAACGACTCTAAATAAGACGTTTTGAAATAAATTATCATTCGATTAAAATATCAGAGTTTACAAGAGAAGTCCCATAAGTTCACAAAATGTACAACATAAAAGTTGTAAAGTTTTTCGAATGATAATATTTGCATCGTCTTCAAAATGTTTTTCCGTGCGCCTTCCCATGCCAGCTAATTCCTTTCGAACTTGAGATAACATGCTAAAAAGTCAACACAAAGGTTGAGTGAATTCATAGGTTTATAGTAAAACAGTTGATCACAAGATTTAAAGTTTAGTAAACAGTGGGTTCCGTTGTTACACCCATAATTCGCAAAGTAGTATATTATTGCATCTAAGCTCATGGCACTCAAACTGACGGTACATATATCAATACGTGATATATATAGGATAATAATTGCCCCGAGTAGATACATGCCAAATACCTAGAGTTAACAATATAGTACGTTTGGTTACTTATCCAGCTAACACAAACGGGACTCGTCAATCCCGATAGGCCTATCTACTATATCAGCGTTCACTCGCAAGTGATTAATGGTCCATGATGTGGGGGACTTATGGCATAAGGGAACTTAGACACAAGCAATAATATATATTCAGTTCAAAGCATAGTTATCAAATAATTGTGATCATAATAAAAGTAGTAGCATGTATCTCCCCCAAATAGTTTATAAATCAATTAAACAAAAGTAGGGGCTATGAACTCACCATAGTAATCAGTAGTAGATTATAACGACAAATAGTGAAAGGCGAGACCATGACTTTAACGACAACCTACGATAATATAGTGATCGATTTTTAGAATAGAGTACGATAGTAGTGTACAAGTATTTGTATGTCATTGACTTGATCATGATGTTGTACATATATCACATGATGTGAAAAATAAGTGAGGAATTCCTATAATGTGGTATGGCTAATAATCTTTTTATAGATAACTTCGTATTACTATTCGGGCTATCAAAATCTAGAGGTCGTGTAGTGATCGTATGAGGAGTTCGGACAGTTTAATTGGTAAATCTATAACTTGTCAATACTACACCCCGATGAGACCTCTTTTGATGATGAAACTCCCTAATATTGAATTACTTATCATTTATAAGTATTTGACGATACAAATATTACATGATAACATTTTTCGTGTTTCGTCAAAAACTATCGGTCGAACTAGTGGTGACGATTATGTTAGTTGTGTGTTGTGATAAAGTTTTAAATATCAAACTTATTCTTAAGATTTTATGAATCAAATATAAGTTGTGCACTAGTGATATTTGTTTATGTGATATGGGTCATTTTATTTGTTGAGTTTAGAAAACAAGTTAATTATATTGACACTTTCTAAAAATAGGCTTTTGGTTTGTTGGACACAAACTAGCCCAAGGCCTATAGTTTGGAGACAAAGACTAAAGCCATAACCTTGGCTATGTAAGGCCTTAAGACAAAGTCCGTGACTGATTTTAGGTCATACTTGGGCTACATGATAGTCATAAATGATTTAAAATACGAGGTCATGATGCGCCCATTCCTATGGCCATTCCTTTAATACTTAAGTCATAATTAAACTTAAGTCTAGAACAGACCCAGTTAACTTTTGAGGTCTACAGCCTTTATTATTCACTTTTAGAAGGCGTGCACGTTGGGTTTTGAAGAAATCACCATTCTGAGCAACTTTTGTGTTTTACATTTTTAGTTAATTGGACCAGAAGAGGGTCAAAATGGCACTTTAAGTTCTGATCAGTACACTAATTTCAATCAGCACTAGTTTTCTTTATGTAAATCTTGTTTTAATCATAACTTTTGATCTACTAAACTTTTTTGAGTGATTCAAAAGCCCATATTTTTATATTTTCATCCTCTAACAGAATCTCTAAAATATTACTACCACAAAATTTCAAAATATGGTGTCAAACTATAAACAAGATAACTAGTTATTTACTAGTTGATCCAAAACAAGATCTTAACAATTCTAACCTAGGTTTTGGCATGAGATTAGCCATGTACAACATCAACTCAAGTTATTACAACATACGTAACTTATACAAAACATGAGAAATACAAAAATTAAAGGAAAACATAAAGATCTAACCAAAATCTTACAAAGATTTGTTGGAAGATTTTACAAGACACAAGAATACTACCAAATCTTCAAGCTTCCTTCCTCCTTATTTCTTGTGTACTCTTACAATCTTGATCTTGGTTCTCCAAGATTGACTTAACTTCAGCCCCTAACTTCCTTATATAGCTCTTGATCTAGCCAAGAAATCACCAAAAACTCTACTTGGACTATGTAGTAATCACTAGGGCCTTCATCTTCTTAGTATTTCTTTAGTCTTGAATTTAAAATATATGATAGTTATGGTGCAATATGTGGTACGGATGAGAGGAGTGCAAAAGAGAATTTGAGAGATATCTAGTTAATTGCATGAGAAAGTGACCTAATCCTAGACATTTGGTATTATGTACAATCCATGTGTCTAGTTTAAATGAAAGGAATGATTAGCATGAGCCATGTGGCTCTTGTGTTATCTAAATACACGCCACCTCAATGCATGAGGTGGTTAGTGAATAACTTCATTGATAAGTTTTGATTTATAGAGTATAGTTTGGTCCCAGTAATTACTAATGTTAAGTCCTTAAATCCCAAAACTTAAAACCGGGCAACGTAAAAATGTAATACTTAATAAAATGTTATAACTTATCTATATATACCAACTAAGTATATTACATGTGTGATAAGTCTAATGGAGTGTGCTTATGTTGTTAAAATCTAATAACATAGATTTGAGCACGCGCGTTACGTAAGAAATAAAATACTCACGTAAAAATGATAAAATGACAATAGTTCATATAAAATATGACTATTGGTAAAATATGAGTATTTTGAACACATAGACTTATCCTAGTCTTGTGTCGGATATGAGGAATATTTAGACGATTTAACTTATGAGATTACTTATAGAAGTAATTAAAAATATGATTATGAAATATAAAATGGTAAAGTATAGACCTAAAATGTGCGAGGTGCTACAGTCTCCCCGGGTTACTGAAATCACGTCCTCGTGATTTAGCATGTTGTACTCGAAAAGAGATGCGGATATTTTTGTCGCATTTGGTCCTCTCTTTCCCAGGTGTATTCAGGTCCTCATGATTTAATTTGTGTTATGAGTTGACTATGTGTCTCAAAAAGAACAATAGAGGTGCAACTTTGCTTAAGTCGTTTGACATTACGGTCTATGATTGCAATAGTTTCTTTAGTGAAGTTCAGACATTCGTCAATCTGGATCTTTTCCAGAGGAATAGTGAGTGTCTCAACAGTATGATACTTCTTCATATTGCTCACATGAACGATGTTGTATACACTGTTAAGTTCTGGTGGTAGCTCAAGTGTGCAAGCTACAGAACCAATCCTAATCAGGATCTTGACTAGTCCGATGTTTAGCTGTCTAGGAAAAATGTGAGTATTTGCGGTGAATCCTGATCTCACACTCTCAGGTGATATCAGAAAGTCATTTAAAGTTTTGATAGACGAGCAAGAGTGCTCTGGTTAACATTAGGATCCAACTGGAGGGCCTAATATTGTAGTGTTATTGGAGGCGCCGCATGAGTAAATGTTGTACTAGTGGTTAAAGGCTGCTCTTACAAAAGTTTTATGAATTGTAGGCTCACTAATTTCAAAAGCACAGAAGGAGCGGTTGGCTTAGCTCGTTGGTTTAGGAGGACAGAGTCAGTATTTCTAATCAGCAACTGTGTTGAATACTGCAAAGTCAAATATGCCACAAGCACATTTCTGAACAATGTTTTGTCATGGTGGAATGTTGTTGCTCAATCTATTAGTATTGAGAACACTTACAAGATTGCTTGGACTAAGTTGAAGAGGTTATTGATCAAGAAGTACTGCCCTCAGAATGAGGTGCAAGAAATGGAGGTAAAGTTTTCTTGCTGAAGGGGTGTTGATATCACGACTTATATCTGTCGCTTTCAAGAGGTGGAAATAGTGTGCTTAATTATAGTCTCAACCAATGAGATGTTATTGGAAAAGTTCCTCTGTGAACTTTCACTCAATATTCAAGGGATCGTGAATGTAACAGTCCTGATGTCTCGTAATTCAATGGATCAAGTTGTGCGAGCTTGGTTTACTCAAGGATTAAGGTATAATACCTATATGACTTAAGTCAAAAAGGTGATGGAAAATTTTATGAAATTGTCGCACTAATCGGGTCGCCATTACTAAACCGTGAAGGCTATAATTATGAACTTTATATACTTAGAAAAGTATGACCCTGTAATATATGAAAATGTGGGCCTCACTTAGCTTAGAATCTCAGAACATAGGTGAAACTACTAATTTACCCATGTGTCTCTATGCAGTTGCTTCCAGCATCCAAATAAGTTTAGCAAAATGAGTGTATCTCTTTATCTACAGGTCCTATGAGCATGAATCTAACTGGGGAATTTTTGTTTATGTCTTGGCTAAATTTCATTCAAAAGGACCAGGTAGTAGAATTGCTTAAATCTAGGAGTTTTTGGCCTTAGAAAACCGACAGGCAACTTCTAGACAAGTTTTAGTGTGGATTTTCTCCAAAAATCATCGGGATGAATTAGGACATGAGGTTTTTGGAAAAATGACCCTGAAACATAGATGTAAATCCCTATATTTTTATTTTAGGTTCAAAACTTACTGAGGTAAAATGGGTGAGTCATTTTCCAACAAATACTAATTTAGACAGATTCACCTTTCAAAGTCATGTCTTTCTAGAGCTCCTAAGCTAGGTTTTGTGGTTCAAATATAGAAACCAATTATGAAAAACTCTTAAGCGGATCAAATATTAATATGTTCAGGAAACAAAGTGTGTATGTGATTATTCCAACAATAGCAAAACAGAAGGCTAGAAAATGCCAGAGTCTATAATGTCGTTGCCACAACTAAACAAAGAGGTAATGTCAAGAATAAACTATTATGTCATTGATGCAAGTTGCATCATATCGGTTCTTGCACAGGTGTAGAAGTTGCTAGAAGGTAGGCCATGAGACCAAAGATTATAAGGGTAAGAATCCCGTTAATGGTGGTGATACACAACCAGTGGTAACTTACCTTGGATGTGAGTATCTAAAGAGGCACTGTTCCCAGAACATGGGCCAACAAGTGAGAGGAGCTCGCGGGAGAGCTTATGTGTAGGTGTCCACACACTTATGTAAAGTAGGCATCTCGCGCACCCAAGCAAAGTAGGTGGAATATCGTACTTAGTTTGTTAGTTCAAGATTGAACTAAATCAAGAGTGTAACAAGTCTGTTAACTCAATAAATAGCTCATGATTGTAAGGATTTGTAACAACAAAAGTGACAAGTTAAGAATTAACTCAGGTAGTTCAAATGAGATCTTAAGATTTTTGCCGAGTGGTAGAATACTGGTGATTCTCAAGTTCGATTTCATACTCATGTCTCATCGGATACAAATAAGCCCACTTATTTATAATTCATTATTTACATAGAGAGGCGTCCCAAACAATATAAATAAAGAAATATAAACTTATGGTTCGGCGATTCACAATTTCTTTATTTAAATAAAAAGGCGTCCCAATTCATTTAAATAAGGATAATATAAATCATCCTACTTAAGAATTCCCGACAAAACACTCATACTTAACCGATGAGTTACAAGGCAGTGTGTTATGAGACGTCATAAACGTTCCGAGAGTATGGAATAAATGTTCACACTCATCTTCGGTGACGAGGAGTAAGATAATCAGAGAAAGCTAACATAGCGTTCAAAAGAGTTGATGAGTTCATAGTTATAAAATAGTTTTCTTACAATGTTTGTGAAATACTAGAGATATCATTGTGCAACTCACAATGTCGGAAAAATAAATAAGACTAATGTGTATCTCTTAATGTATGAGAAATAGATAAGACTATTGTGTGTCACTCAGTGTCTGAGAAATAGATAAAACTATTATGTGTCTCTCAATGTCTGAGATATATAAATAAGCAAGTTTTGTATCTCACAATGCCTGAGATATATGAGTAATCAAGTTGTGTATCTCACAATGTCTGAGATATAAGAGTAGTAATTATATAAATTACAATGTCTCGAGTAATTTCGTGGATCACAATAAATATGTATAATTAGAGAAATGTGGTTGTGCCGTAATGCCTTGGAATATGCATACGGAGTCATATCCAGTCAATCATTCATATAGACAGTCTGTATAAAAACAATACAGTATTGTGTTAAGGAGTAAGCATGGCGCACAGAATGTTGAAGACGATAATGAGTAACGCGAGTAAAGTGTAGTTATAGTCTAGGTTTAAATGCAACCTGGTTCTCTATAACTGTAGGCTCTGATACCAATCTGTAACACCCCCAAAATATCGCAGCGGAAGATTGTGTCACTGGGGTATTACTAATTAGCACAAAGTAAAAGTTACAGAAAACGACTCTAAAGAAGACGTTTTGAAATAAATTATCATTCGATTAAAATATCAGAGTTTACAAGAGAAGTCCCATAAGTTCACAAAATGTACAACATAAAAGTTGTAAAGTTTTTCGAATGATAATATTTGCATCGTCTTCAAAATGTTTTTCCGTGCGCCTTCCCATGCCAGCTAATTCCTTTCGAACCTGAGATAACATGCTAAAAAGTCAACACAATGGTTGAGTGAATTCATAGGTTTATAGTAAAACAGTTGATCACAAGATTTCAAGTTTAGTAAACAGTGGGTTCCGTTGTTACACCCATAATTCGCAAAGCAGTATATTATTGCATCTAAGCTCATGGCACTCAAACTGACGGTATATATATCAATACGTGATATATATAGGATAATAATTGCCCCGAGTAGGTACATGCCAAATACCTAGAGTTACAAATATAGTACGTTTGGTTACTTATCCAGCTAACACAAACGGGACTCGTCAATCCCGATAGGCCTATCTACTATATCAGCGTTCACTCGCAAGTGATTAATGGTCCATGATGTGGGGGACTTATGGCATAAGGGAACTTAGACACAAGCAATAATATATATTCAGTTCAAAGCATAGTTATCAAATAATTGTGATCATAATAAAAGTAGTAGCATGTATCTCCCCAAATAGTTTATAAATCAATTAAACAAAAGTAGGGGCTATGAACTCACCATAGTAATCAGTAGTAGATTATAACGACAAATAGTGAAAGGCGAGACCATGACTTTAACGACAACCTACGATAATATAGTGATCGAGTTTTAGAATAGAGTACGATAGTAGTGTACAAGTATTTGTATGTCATTGACTTGATCATGATGTTGTACATATATCACATGATGTGAAAAATAAGTGAGGAATTCCTATAATGTGGTATGGCTAATAATCTTCTTATAGATAACTTCGTATTACTATTCGGGCTATCAAAATCTAGAGGTCGTGTAGTGAACGTATGAGAAGTCAGGACTCTTTAATTTGTAAATCCATAACTTGTCAATATTACACCCCGATGAGACCTCTTTTGATGTTGAAACTCCCTAATATTGTATTACTTATCATTTATAAGTATTTGACGATACAAATATTACATGATAACATTTTTCGTGTTTCGTCAAAAACTATCGGTCGAACTAGTGGTGACGATTATGTTAGTTGTGTGTTGTGATAAAGTTTTAAATATCAAACTTATTCTTAAGATTTTATGAATCAAATATAAGTTGTGCACTAGTGATATTTGTTTATGTGATATGGGTCATTTTATTTGTTGAGTTAAGAAAACAAGTTAAATATATTGACACTTTCTAAAAATAGGCTTTTGGTTTGTTGGACACAAACTAGCCCAAGGCCTATAGTTTGAAGACAAAGACTAAAGCCATAACCTTGGCTATGTAAGGCCTTAAGACAAAGTCCATGACTGATTTTAGGTCATACTTGGGCTACATGATAGTCACAAATGATTTAAAATAGTATTAGACTTTTTAGGTCATAATTAAACTTAAGTCTAGAACAAACCCAGATAACTTTTGAGGTCTACAGCCTTCATTATTCACTTTTAGAAGGCGTGCACGTTGGGTTTTGAAGAAATCACTATTCTGAGCAACTTTTGTGTTTTACATTTTTAGTTAATCGGACCAGAAGAGGGTCAAAATGGCACTTTAAGTTCTGATCAGTACACTAATTTCAATCAGCACTAGTTTTCTTTATGTAAATCTTGTTTTAATCATAACTTTTGATCTACTAAACTTTTTTGAGTGATTCAAAAGCCCATATTTTTATATTTTCATCCTCTAACAGAATCTCTAAAATATTACTACCACAAAATTTCAAAATATGGTGTCAAACTATAAACAAGATAACTAGTTATTTACTAGTTGATCCAAAACAAGATCTTAACAATTCTAACCTAGGTTTTGGCTTGAGATTAGCCATGTACAACATCAACTCAAGTTATTACAACATACGTAACTTATACAAAACATGAGAAATACAAAAATTAAAGGAAAACATAAAGATCTAACCAAAATCTTACAAAGATTTGTTGGAAGATTTTACAAGACACAAGAATACTACCAAATCTTCAAGCTTCCTTCCTCCTTATTTCTTGTGTACTCTTACAATCTTGATCTTGGTTCTCCAAGATTGACTTAACTTCAGCCCCTAACTTCCTTATATAGCTCTTGATCTAGCCAAGAAATCACCAAAAACTCTACTTGGACTATGTAGTAATCACTAGGGCCTTCATCTTCTTAGTATTTCTTTAGTCTTGAATTTAAAATATATGATAGTTATGGTGCAATATGTGGTACGGATGAGAGGAGTGCAAAAGAGAATTTGAGAGATATCTAGTTAATTGCATGAGAAAGTGACCTAATCCTAGACATTTGGTATTATGTACAATCCATGTGTCTAGTTTAAATGAAAGGAATGATTAGCATGAGCCATGTGGCTCTTGTGTTATCTAAATACACGCCACCTCAATGCATGAGGTGGTTAGTGAATAACTTCATTGATAAGTTTTGATTTATAGAGTATAGTTTGGTCCCAGTAATTACTAATGTTAAGTCCTTAAATCCCAAAACTTAAAACCGAGCAACGTAAAAATGTAATACTTAATAAAATGTTATAACTTATCTATATATACCAACTAAGTATATTACATGTGTGATAAGTCTAATGGAGTGTGCTTATGTTGTTAAAACCTAATAACATAGGTTTGAGCACGCGCGTTACGTAAGAAATAAAATACTCACGTAAAAATGATAAAATGACAATAGTTCATATAAAATATGACTATTGGTAAAATATGAGTATTTTGAACACATAGACTTATCCTAGTCTTGTGTCGGATATGAGGAATATTTAGACGATTTAACTTATGAGATTACTTATAGAAGTAACTAAAAATAAGATTATGAAATATAAAATGGTAAAGTATAGACCTAAAATGTGCGAGGTGCTACATGGCCAATTTTCGATAGTGGCTGCTGATTCGAAAATTTTTTGGTGATCGTCAGGGTCACCTGTCCCATCATATGTTTTGACATTAGCAGGCATGCGCCTTCTCTTATTTTCCGAAAAATCGCTGATGCGCCTAGTAAACGCATCAACTTTTTGACGACGCCAGGGAAGAGACATGTCTTCATCTTCCTGGTCGCGGTATTTTCCCCTTGATTTCCAGTGTCCAGTTTCTTTATCCTCGTTGTCTGAGGAACCACTTGAGGATGAGCTTACTATTTTGCGACGCTTGCGTCGACTATTATCGGAATCTGAGCTTGCTCCTCTGCGGCGCTTGCGCCGACTATCCTCGGAGTCAGAGCTTGAAGGACTTTCACTTGGGGAGCACCGTCGCCCAAGCCTATCTTGAATCCTGCGACTGCCAAGCCTAGCGTGGACATTGGCGCGCCGTTCCCCATCTTCATGCTCCTCCAGATGTTGAAGGTCGGCTGCTTCATCATCCACAACCTTCCTTCCAATCCTGGTAAACACTGGGTGTTTGCGGCTATCCCTATCGCGTCTTTCCTTTCGGTAGCGCGGTGGGGATGCTTCATACTCAGGGTCGAAGTTGAGCCTGGCGTGCAGACTTTGGCTTAACCTCTTTTTTGCCTCCTCTCGCATGAGCACAGCCAAGGCTTCGTAGTTTTGAGATACGAAGTCACTTGGCGCTAGTTCAGGCGTGACTCCTTCTAGCGCGATGGAGTC
Source organism: Artemisia tridentata subsp. tridentata (assembly GCA_021014915.2). NCBI lineage: Eukaryota > Viridiplantae > Streptophyta > Magnoliopsida > Asterales > Asteraceae > Artemisia > Artemisia tridentata. The sequence goes on along the minus strand of CP139504.1, from coordinate 147,133,987 downwards.
TGTTTCCAAAACAAGATCCTTGTTTCGGATAGGCGCATTTGGTGGTTCAGTGAAGTTTACTTCTGGCATGGTGAGAGGAGTGCGCTGTAGGTCTACCGCGCTAGTACTTGTTGTAGTAGCGTTGGTAGTCATAGTGAGCGGTTCTACTGGAGTAAAGAGCAGATCTGAGTACGCTCCTAAGCTTCTAGGCGTGCTGGTTGTCCCAGAGGCCTGCTTAGAGGCCGCATCAGTTTGCTGTTTCTTCCCTAGTAAATCGTCATGCGTTTTCTTCGCATGTGGAGTCCGCTCCTTTCCGTGCTTCGTCATTCTAGTTCTTAGCAAAGCTCTTAGTGTAGGGTCCCACGGATGGCGCCACTTGTTGATACAAAAGTTGGGCGTTCCTTGATTCTGTACCAATCAGATCTTAATGCTTGAGACCTGCGTACTAAGAAAACAAAAAGACACCGTTAGGCTTATCGTAGGATTTTCTCCCACGATTATCCTCCGGCGTGAGAGTAAGTAATCGGTTTTAGGGTTTGTAGAAGAGTTAGGGTTTGTAAGTCGTACCTTTAATGAGAGTCGAAGGACTCTTTATATACACACGAAACCCTAGTTGGTTTCGTGTCATTCACTCCTCAGCATATCCCGCATAGGGCGGTTATATGATATATATCCATAAATAAGGGATATCTATATCAAAACCATAAATAGCTTTAGGTTTGGGCCATCGTGAGCCCAAACCGCTATTGTGATAGCCCATTCGTAATGGGCTTGAGTCCATTCGTGATGGACCTGAGTATGGGTTGGGTTCGTGACCCGAATACGGACTATACGTCATCAGTCGTCAACATAAACCTCTAGGTTGCGGCCCACTTGCTTTTCAAATGCATTATCCACCAATCGCTGGTAGGTGTCGCTGGTAGGTGGCGCCCGCATTCTTTAGGCCAAAAGGCATCTTTGTATAACAGTAGACACCTTGGCTTGTGTGGAAGGCTGTTTTTTCCTCGTCCTCTTTAGCCATTTGGATTTGGTGGTACCCTTTGTATGCGTCTATAAAACATTTAAAGGGGTATCCGCATAAAGATTCTACCTTTCAGTCTATCTCTAGTAGTGTGTAGCAGTCTTGTGGACATGCTTTGTTGAGATCAGTGAAGTCCACACACATCCGCCAACTACCATCACTCTTCTTAACCATCACTGGATTGGAGAGCCAGTCATGGTAATAGACCTCTCGCATGATACCTGCGTCAACAAGTTTGTGTACTTCCTCTAGAATGGCTTTTGCGCGCTCTGGAGCCTGGCCACGCTTTTTCTGCCGTACTGGGGAGTATCCTTGTCGGATTTTCAACTTGTTTTCTGCAATCGAGCGTGGCACACCAGTCATGTGCTTTGGTTCCCATGCGAAGATATCCAGATTCTTTTGCAAGAGTGCGCACACGGCAGCTCTGCCTTTATTAGACAGCGATCCCCCGATCGATACTTCTTGTTCCGGGTAATCAGGATGAATTGCGACCTTCAGATTTGATACTTTAGCTGCGCTCTGTTCTGGGGTGTGCGTCGTCTCACATGTAATCGTGTTACACTCTCTAGGTGGCGCAGCGTTATTGTAGATGGTGACAATGCCGCCTTCTACCAGGAATTTGAGCATCCCATGTGCCGTGGACGGTACTGCGTGTATTGCCGAAATTCCTGGTCTTCCAATAATGCCATTGTATGGCGAAAGAGATCTGATCACCATAAAATTCATCCAGGCTGTCGTGGAGTGTTCCTTATAACCAACAACAACTAGTAGTCGTAGTTGCCCCATGGGCCATATCTTTTCTCCTGTGAAGCCAGTCAACGACGTCGTGGCTGGGCTTAACTGTCTTTGTATCTCAGGTCGCAATCTCTTGAAACAATGCTCATACATTATGTCCGCTGATGCCCCTCCATCAACATACATGCGGTGGATATCCTGACCCCCCGCATTTATCTCGATGGTGAGTGGTTCCGCCACTGCATTGTCCGCAGCCAAGGTGGGGAAAGAGATTTCGCTTCCATGAGAAAATTTCTGGCTGACCTTTTGCCTAGTCTTTCGCTGCCATGATTGTATCATGTAGATTGTGTCAGCCTTGTCCTTAGGTACTTCTTTCTTGCCCCCGGTCTACTGTTTGTCTTTTCCATCCTTGATGTTCTTAACTAGATGGTCCAATCTGCCTTCTTTTACTAGCTTATCAATTAGTTGGCGCAATTGGACACACTCATTAGTGGTGTGGCCCTTCTGTCCATGATACTCGCAGTATCCGTTCCCTACGCGCCGATCTTCTGGGGTGCGCATCGGTGGGGGTCTCGGAAAGTTCGCGCCTTCCGTCGCAAATATCTCTTTTGGAGTCTTCGTTAGTGGGGTATATTTGTCATTCTCTCGTCCGCCCCCTGACTGCGGTAGCTTTTGTTACGATTGCTACTCTGGTCATTGGATTGTCTCCTGGGCTGTTCTTGTGACCTATAGTTTGAGTAGCCTTTCTTACTATCCGCAGCGGCGGCTTCTCCTTGGATGAAGGACCTCGTGCGCTTCATAAGTTCGTCAAAGGTTTGGGGAACCCTATCATTTAACTTTTTGATAAGTTCTGGGTTATTGATTCCGTTCATAAACCCTAGGATCTTTAGTATTTCGGGGCATGCCTTGACATGTATGCATTCGTCTTTAAAGCGCTCCATAAAAGCGCTTGTGGATTCCCCTTGGCGTTGTTTTACCCTAGCGAGTTCGACAGGGTTCTTGGCGCACTTCTTCCTCTTAGTAAAGTTCAAACGAAACGCCTTCCGCAACTCTTCAAACCCATCGATGCTTCTACGTGGAAGCTTACTGAACCAGTTTCGCGCATTCCCTACTAATGTAGAATTAAACATGTGGCACCACACAGGTTGTGGCCAATTTTCGATGGTAGCTGCTGATTCGAAAATTTTTAGGTGGTCGTCAGGATCACCTGTTCCATCATAAGTTTTAACATTAGCGGGCATGCGCCTTCTCTTATCTTCTGAAAAATCACTGATGCGCCGAGTGAATGCGTCAACCTTTTGGCGGCGCCAGGGACGAGACATATCTTCGTCCTCCTGGTCGCGGTATCTTCTCCTGGACTTCCAGTGTCCTGTTTTGTCTCTTGTCCGAGGAGTCACTTGAGGATGAGCTTACTCTTTTGCGGCGCTTGCGCCGACTATCCTCGGAATCCGAGCTTGAAGGGCTTTCGCTTGGGGAGCACCGTCGCCCAAGTCTATCGTGAATCCTGCGACTGCCAAGCCTAGTGTGGACATTGGTGCGCCGTCCATCGTCTTCATGCTCCTCCAGATAATGTAAGTCGGCTGCTTCATCATCCACAACTTTCCTTCCGATCCTAGTAAACACTGGGTGTCGGCGGCTATCCTTCTCGCGCCTTTCCTTTTGGTAACGCGGTGGGGATGCTTCATGCTCAGGGTCGAAGTTGAGCCGGGCTTGCAGACTCTGGCTTGACCTCTTTTTTGCTTCCTCCCGCATAAGCGCAGCCAAGGTTTCATAGTTTTGAGATACGAAATCTCTTGGCGCCAGTTCAGGCGTGACTCCTTCTAGCGCGAGGATGTCTGTTTCCAAATCAGGACCCTTGTTTCGGATAGGCGCGTTTGGCGGCTCAGTGAAGTCTAACTCTGGGATGGTGAAAGGAGTGCGCTGTAGATCTACCGCGCTAGTGGTTGTTGTAGTAGCATGGGTAGTCCTTGTGAGCGGTTCTACTGCAGTAAAGGCCAGATCTGAGTATGATCCTAGGTTTTTGGGCGCACTGGTTGTTCCAGAGGCCTGCTTAGGGGCTGAATCACTTTGCTGCTTCTTTCCCTGCAGGTCGTCATGCGTTTTCTTCGCCTGCGGAGTCCGCTGATTTACGTTTCGTGCTTTGTCATTCTAGTTCTTCGTAGAGTTCTTAGTGTCTGGTCCCACGGATGGCGCAACTTGTTGATACAAAAGTTGGGCGTTCCTTGTTTGGATTCCTGTTCCCGTATCAATTGGATCTTAATGCTTGAGACCTGCGCACTAAGAGAACAAAAAACACCGTTAGGCTTATCGTGGGATTGTCTCCCACGATTATCCTCCGGTGTGAGAGTAAGTAATCGGTTTTAGGGTTTAGTGAAGAGTTAGGGTTATGATATCATACCTTTAATGAGAGCCGAGATGCCCTATATATACACACGAAATCCTTGTTGGTTTCGTGTTCCTTACCCTTCGGCGCATTCCGCCTTCTTTGGTCCTTTGATCCTTATCCCATAAATAAGAGATCCTATATCAAGGCCAATAATAGATTTCGGATTTGGGCCGTTGTAAGCCCAAATCTTTATTGTGATAGCCCATGCGTGATGGGCTTGAGTATTGGTCGGGTTCGTGACCCGAATGCGGACTATACGTCATCAATAAGAAATTCATAGTAACGAATTGTGATAAATGATCTATTATTATATCTAAACTGTTGGTTTTAGATAACTTGACATTCAAATAAATAAATAACCATAAACATCAAAGCACATAATTCGCGGAAGCAAGGATCATAATTAACATGTATAATGTAATACCGAAAAATAAATAGGAACGTACCGTTATGATCCTAGCAAGAACAAGGATCAAATCTTCTATCTCCTTCACTAGAACAATCAAACAAGAACAAACAGGATTAAGGTGGAACCCCTTACCTTTTTGTTCCACAATCCAAGATTAATATCTAAAGTAAGATATTACTGAGCTCTCAAACACACATACTATTACTCGATCAAAGGTTGATGCTAGTGAATGAACACAATTATTAAACCAAACTATTTTGTTTAATAAACATTGAATCTATTATTCAAGAAGGAAGTAAATAATATAAACATGTTGTACGATACACATGCTTATGTTATATGATATTATTATGATGTACGATGCATATCTAAAGGTCAAAGATATCATCATGCGTATTGTATGATAGAATATCATAAAGTATATCTACTGTACGATTTCATAAAGTAAAAGATATAATATCATAGTACAATAGAATCAGACTTCATAAAGTCGATTTACGTTTTTGAGTATTATTATGTGTCGTGGTTTTTGAGGGCTTGAGATTGTTTATATAGGCTCCAAACTTGTTCTCTAAGTTTGAGTCTAATACCTCCTCAACTTTTAAAACTCGACACTCAACCCCCTCCTTTATTTACTAACAGTCATTAGTCAATTCTATTAATTACTTTAACGTCCGTTAGTTATATTTCGTGTCCAAATAATTAAAATATATAATAGTTATATATATTAATTATTCCTTTGATCATTCATACGTAAAGTGTGCAATCCCTCAGTCTCGGATTCGATTCTAGTCATACACGATTTAATATTTTTCCAAAACTCTAACAGCTCCCACTTGGAAATCTATTAAAAGTGTAATGACATTGGTTAGTGTCTAGCAACACGCCAATGCCCCCAGAACAACTCGGGTGTTGGTTCTCCTGGAAAAAACCATTCGATGATAAATCATCATAAGCATCCTTTTGTTTCTAATACCACAATAAAAAAGATATGGATCTAAGTTATTCTTTATTAATAATTCTGTTTCTCGTTGTTTATGATTGAGCAAGATTACCAAATCTTCTGAACATATTCAGGGGAGATCTTGGGCGTGGCCACGCAAACATCTTGCCAACCATACGAGGGGCCCAGCAGTATTAAGCTTCAAACAGTTTGAAGGAACAAATTCTATCTTGACTACGAGCATAACACATGCACTTCGCAACGCTTCCCAAAACAATCCGTATAGCTACCCGTTACGTATAGCGTTAGATTGAATCAAAGAAATGCAATACATGCATGACAGTTATCTGGCATCTCAAGTCTGAGGATAACTATATACTCATGATTTACTTAATGACAAGATCCATAAAGTAAACTCATGTGCCGGGATTTAGTCCTATACTCAAACAATTAGAATATCATGTGAAATTGGTATGACAACGCATCAATATACTTTCAAGTATATTATACCAATACTCAGATTTACCTTAATTTAATGATATTCCCATATCATTAACTGGCAACGGACAGTTTAGAATATATAAATATATTCAAGGATATAAACATGCAAATATAGGATATATTATTAAGAAAATGATAAATAAACATAACCATTATTTTATTTCATTAAAATAATAACTGTTCAATAACATCCCATTATCCAAACACTAAAATAGATCAATGCATGATAATTCCCATTAATGAATTATGCCTCAAGTCATGTCAAACATACTTGTTGACAAGACATAAATCAACTAATTTTGATCTATGTGAATTTTGAGAATACTTATTTCAAGAATTCAATTTAATGAAGTTCTTGTAGGTGTGCTATCAATTATCTTGATAATGCCACATAATATTTCATAAAATACGTGACATCCTCAACCACGAATTTATGACTAGCAAACTATCAAACCTTTTATAGTTTAAAGTATTCTAATTCATTAATGTAAAATGCAACTATGCTTACAGTTAAGCATAACTAGTACACATGGCCATTAACTAGAATGAAATCCTACCATGACTAGTATTGAGTGTCATCTCAATCTTATCAACATCATTGTATGCAAACAACAATATGCTCTTTAAAATCCCGTAAACTTTAATATCCAATGTGTAATGTTTGATACCTTCAAATCTTTCCAGATTTGTTGGCTATATCAATTACGCAACAATTGCCATATGGTTCTTATTTAGAATTTAGGAGCTATTCCAGGATGATGATGTTAATTCTAAATCCAACCATATCCATTACACTTAGTTATCTAATAACTTTCAATTAGATATTAATGTTGTCAAATCATCTTTCATCAAGCATGATACAACAAACAACATGATGTACATGAAAAATCCTTGCATCAAATTTAGATTTATTCATGTCATATCTTTTCAAAGATATGTATCTATCTAGACTTTCTAATAGTATAATCATGTTTATTAGAATCAATAATTTTACCGCTTATGTTTATAACAATAAACATATATTCCAAGGTCGTATGTTTATTTTCTAAATTTCCTTAATGAAGTTTCATTCCAAAATAATACTTAACATTTAATGTTAATGGAATGCTTCTTCCTATATGTTATACAACATACATGAAATAAGAAAATAAATATAACACTCCCACTAGCTTTTAGGAATATTAAGAGATTTTCTTATTTTAATTATAAATAAAAACTATGATTTAATAATCAAACATAAGTGTATCTCCTAGATGCATGCATTAATCCATTCATAAATGATTGCATTTTGTATACTTCCAAAGATTATTTGAACTCAAATACTCATTTCAATTTACTTGTCGTCCTCGCACAAGTAATTATCCAAGAAAGAGTTTTGATATTCCATTGTTAATTTCATATAAATGAAACTAAGAATGATAATCATAATCTTTATACATTTAATGTGCCTACAAAGAATTTCAATCACAGTTAATTGCTTAAGTGTGTTTGATAATCTTTTCATACATTAAATATGTATACAGAATAGTCCATTATGATTTCTACACAGGAATTTAAATCTCTAGGATTTCCATTTCCTTTGCAGAAACTTATCATCATTCTATAGTGTAACTATAGAGTTCAAGATTAACTAAGTTTCCAAAACTAGTTATCTTCCTGGACTGCATCTAAGCATTCATAGTATGAGTAATTTGCCAAATTCAACATTTGCAATTTATCAACAGGTTTACTATAATCCTGTAACTCATAATCCTCAACATATTATACAAATATTTGAGATATCCTTGCGGATCTATGAATGAGAATTCCTTCATCTTAAGATTTAACATTTACATGTTAATCTTCAGCATGACATTTGCTAGTGTGTTTTAGAAGATCATGTATCTTGTAATTTTATCTTTCCAAGATAAAACTCCCACTTGCCTTTTGCAATTTATAGACTATCTATAAATACTTTAGCAAGTAGAGCAACACAAAATTGTTCTCTTTTGGGACATTACAAATACATATTGACAGTTCCTTATATGAAGTTTGTTAATAACCTACTCAAAAGCAGTTTAACAAATTCTGAACTTCAATTTTAAGACTTAATGTGATTCATCACATTCCATAATAAATGGTGTCTTATTAATCTTCTAGGTTGAAGTCTAATTGAGTATATACATTGCATACTCAATTTTCTAACCTTGATAACTTTTGGAAGAATAGAAAATATAGTTATCCTTAATCAAACAATATAACAAGAGTTTGATTTTCCTAACTGAACATACCATAACCATTATGTATTTCATTAGGATTATATTGTAAAACAATCTTACAATACGTAAGATAAATATATTTTGTTTGGTTTATCTATTTACCAACTGTATCAGCTTAATGGTATAATAGAATTTCCAAGCCAATTGCATGCTATATAACATAAGTACTTTTAACCAAGTCACTTCATGTCCATGTCTTAATAAGAAGACATAAACTGTTATAATCTCAATTCACGTTATAAATCATTGATCAACTCAATGACTTCTTGTATATGTCTTAATTAAAAAACATAACACGTTAACGTCTTACTTTATTATAAGTCTTGTAACAATTAAAAGACTTCATATTTATATCTTTACATTAAAATATAAATATACAAAACTAAAGTAATCATGAACACCACAATATGGTTTCAATAGTATTTCCAGTTAATTTATTACTTCATATATTTATGACATTCCAAGAATACATAAACATTCAAATTTGAAGTAGTATTAGATTACTTCATTTATTTATGTCATTTCAATAATACATAAATATATATTTTGAAGTAGTCTCATTATCTTATTGACACTTGTTCTAATAAGAATCTAATTTAGAACTTGCAAATTAACATAGTTTCATTACATCAGTTGATCTGCTAGTAATGAAAGTATGTAATTTACCTTGTCATTAATATCTATGTCAATGTCTCACTTACGCTAGATATTAATTCCAAGTGTTCTATAAATTAGATGTGAATAAATCACATTAGAATATTAATTCTCTTACCTTGCAGTCAAGAGAATCCTTTAAATCATATTCCTTTGTGTTGTTGCTTGCACACAATTAAGTTTTCTCCCACTTGTGCATGGAACAACATCATGTATCAGATAAACAACACGTCACACGTTTGTTTAATGTGATCAATATGATTGTGTCATAGATATTCGTAGATATAGAACCACCTTGTCTTGTAAGGAAACGCACATGACTATCCTTAAACTCACAAGTGTCTATAATTGGAAAGTAATTATCTCAAGACATTCTAGAGATAATCTGGGTTACTACCAAGATAACAAGCTTGTAGCTCCCACTGAATTACAGATCATTACATTAATATATGTTATTCAGTAATAACAACACAATGCTCCCACTGGATTTGACAACATTATAAGTGCTTCATAACCAGTAAAAGCAAATAGTGTGCTATTTACTTTCCTACACCTTTGAGTGATCCCATATGTAACAATTACTTAGGTACTAAAGAATGTATTCTACTTTGTAAATGATGGACTATCCATCAATCCAATTAACTTGGAAATAATTGGGCATGCAATTTCTTCCTTAATTTGACTACCATCCCCACAATGGTATGTAGCATCTATAAGTGGTCAAAGCACAACAACTAGACAAAGTGTGCTAGTTTTCCTTTTACCAATTTTGCGGTAACTAGTCTAGCTTCTAATTTAATAACTCATGAAATGTGCAAGTTTCTTAACTATTAAAACTTTGCTATGAGTTATTCCTTAGAATTTAGACAATTCTAATTTTCCCATTATACCCTTCTCATACATGAAAAGGTATATGGTTTAAGTCTCACTCTTCTCAAAGAAAGTAGACTTGGTTTGTTCTTTTAGTAAAGTTGACTCTAGCCTAAACCCCTACGGGTGTAGATCAAATTTTCCACTAAAAGAATGCCCCATGTTTACAGTTTTTAACGTTGCATTAATACATTAAATGAATTTACAAAATTCAACTTTAGTATTTTCGATAATAATTTTTCAAGAAAAGAAAACTACCCAGGAAATATAAAATAACCATTTAATTTTCTTGAAAACTAGGATCCAACTTTCCATAGTTCCACCACATCAGTTGATCTGCTAGCAGTGAAAGTACAAAAGATGGTAACTTGTCGTACAATAATCGCGAAACAATTTTCGACTCCTAAATTTATGGGAATTACATTCGCCAAAAATAATTTTGCAATGTAAGCATGTTTCTTCCCATCTCATGCTTTAAGTCTCAAGGTCTCACTTATAACTTAATTAAGTCGTCTAATTTAGAAACATGTAAATTCACATAATTTTATTACACTCAGTTGATCTGCTGGCAATAAAAGCATGTAATTTACCTTGTCATTAATATCCGTGTCAAGGTCTCACTTATGCCAGATATTAACTTCAAGTGTCTCTTATAATTAGATAGCATGTGACTTAAATTTTATAGGGTATTTATTTTGATGTGACAATCAAAATATGTACAAAGAAGCATGCATTCATCTTTGTATCATAAGTTTTCAAAACCATTTTAATTACCAATTTGTTAAGAGTTAAATCAACAAAGTTTTAATTGAGGCGTTGAGCAATTTACAACTTTGCCTTAAGATGCTTCGTACATGTAATGGTGTACTTGGTAATTCTAATTAGACGCACAGGCGAGTGGAGAGACAGAATGGAGTCTCTTTAAGGTCACAATTTAATGCGTACCAACCTTATACCCACTTTATAGTTTGTCTAATTAGGTCCGCCGCTTCGACCATTTGTACCGTTGCATCAATCAATTAAAAGTTTTTGATTCTAAGTCTTATAAAAAATATGTAGTAAATTATTAAATTGCTAGTCTCGCCTTGGAGCAAATTACTGTGCGAAGCGAACCACTATCGGCACATAAGACTTGGCAATAAATAATTTACCACATCATAAGGTTTCATAGTTATTATGTCCATTTAATTTTATACCAAAAATTACCCTCTTGTTTGCTTACAATTCAAGAACAATTTAAACAAATAAGACAAGTAATTTCAACAAAATTAAATAAACACAAATAACGCATATAATCTTAACAATTAAATCATATAGCCACATGCAAACCTTTTGATAGATCCTATTAATAATCTATATGTGTAATTATTATGTATATAATTAAGAAAACTCCCATTGGTTTTCGAGCGCATTGTACCCAATGGACCACAGACGCCAACAATTGGTCGCGTAAGTTTTAATAATTAAATGCCACATAGCACATAACTGATTCATTAATTTAGAATATTAGGTCTTCCCTAATTTTAGATCTATCTAAAACATGTAGCACATAAATAAACCCTAATCCATGATTTCTTTGCATGAAAAAATCATGGATCAAACAGGAACGTAACCCTTTATTCAAATAATCACATAAACACGTGTTCCTAATTTAGGGTTACAAAACTAGCTTTTTATTAAAGAGGGTCGAAACCCCCCCCCCCCCCTAAATTATGATCGAATTTTTTATTTTAGATCTAGTAAAAACCCTAAAAAAAAATAATTCGACATATGAACATGTAAATCCAAACAAGATTTGATTTTAATTATGTGTTTCGATAATTACAATTACATGTTAAACGGCTCGTGATGCCACTGTTGGTTTTAGATAACTTGACATTCAAATAAATAAATAACCATAAACATCAAAGCACACAATTCGCGGAAGCAAGGATCATAATTAACATGTATAATGTAATACCGAAAAATAAATAGGAACGTACCGTTATGATCCTAGCAAGAACAAGGATCAAATCTTCTATCTCCTTCACTAGAACAATCAAACAAGAACAAACAGGATTAAGGTGGAACCCCTTACCTTTTTGTTCCACAATCCAAGATTAATATCTAAAGTAAGATATTACTGAGCTCTCGAACACACGTACTATTACTCGATCAAAGGTTGATGCTAGTGAATGAACACAATTATTAAACCAAACTATTTTGTTTAATAAACCTTGAATCTATTATTCAAGAAGGAAGTAAATAATATAAACATGTTGTACGATACACATGCTTATGTTATATGATATTATTATGATGTACGATGCATATCTAAAGGTCAAAGATATCATCATGCGTACTGTATGATAGAATATCATAAAGTATATCTACTGTACGATTTCATAAAGTAAAAGATATAATATCATAGTACAATAGAATCAGACTTCATAAAGTCGATTTACATTTTTGAGTATTATTATGTGTCGTGGTTTTTGAGGGCTTGAGATTGTTTATATAGGCTCCAAACTTGTTCTCTAAGTTTGAGTCTAATACCTCCTCAACTTTCAAAACTCGACACTCAACCCCCTCCTTTATTTACTAACAGTCATTAGTCAATTCTATTAATTACTTTAACGTCCATTAGTTATATTTCGTGTCTAAATAATTAAAATATATAATAGTTATATATATTAATTATTCCTTTGATCATTCATACGTAAAGTGTGCAATCCCTCAGTCCCGGGTTCGATTCTAGTCATACACGATTTAATATTTTTCCAAAACTCTAACATAAACTTCTGAAAATACCAATAGATCCTATGTACTTTGTCTATTTCATATTAATAACATGTGTTGGGTTTTGTTTCATTTGTAAAATCCATGTCATTAATACTTATGCATGTTACATTACCTTTTGTGCCAACATGACTTTCCACGTAACCGTCATGTCATTTAGGTAAACATTAAAAAGCTTTGTTCATTTAATACCAATATACTTTTTCACCTATTCTACTATCATCTCTAGATCTCGTCTCTTTATATTTACACATTAGCAAAAAAAATTCTATTAAAACCAAGTGTTTATTTTAGACGGTGTAGTTGGTAACATGCGATGACACATCAACGCACATGTGATATTGAACCAAAATTTAAAAGTGCGTGAAGTATATCGATATTTTCGCGGTTTAAGTATAATAATGAAATACTTTAAAAAGGTTCCATGCCATTTGATAAACTATACGATTAGCCACGCATAACGGTGACGTTGTATTGTAGTGTCAATTTGTGTGTGTATATATATATATATAATATATATATATATATATTATATATATATAAGTGTGTGGGTATATATATGTGTGTGTGTGTGGTTTGGGCAAGTGCCAGTAAAGAAAATTTTGTATTATATTGTAATTAAGTATATTTAAATAATTAATAAATTATATTAACATTGAAAGTAAAGATAATCTGGCAAACAAAATTAATTCAGTTTTTAAATAAATGTGTTTTCTCTTTATATATGTATATTTTTAACTAAAAAAAATATTTAAAAAATATACTTCTCTCATGGTTGAAGACGTCCTTAGACCTGAAGAGAGATAAAAAAAAACAATTAAAGATAAAAAATTTGTTTGTGCGGTAGACTTGATTTACAGGGTGTAAGGATCAAAATTGTAACTATGGTTTTAGAGGTTTGGTTTCTTCTTATTTTCATGTCTTTCTTTGTTTGTCTCACGCTAATATTGTGGTTATTGTATGTCTCTAGTGGGCTTGGGTGACGGGATTTGTATATCTAGGCTTGTACAACACTCATCTCATAGATTCATTTTGATTCAGATTGTTGTCAATTTCAAGTGCATCAATAATCCTTACTCACCAATGAAATCATATGTTATTCAAATGTTTTTTTTTTCTTCTGAAAAACATTATATATATAGATGATTATATGGGAATGTTATCGATATGGACTTATGGTTGTATTGATTATAAGTGAAAATTATCAAATCAGGTAGAAACTGATAAACATAAGGTGTATGAGGTGAGATCTCTCACATTATTGTGGTATCTAAAGAACAAATAGGAAGATCTCATCCATCCATTCACCTTCAATCCAATGGCTGAGATGGAAGCCAAAAATTACAAACAATGGCACATTAGTAATTTTACCCGTCTCATTTAATACATCACTTTCTCTCTCATAAAAAAACCTATATCTATTTTCTCTCTCCTAACCACTCACCGGAATCACCTAACCACCGCCTGAATCACCATGAAACCGCCGTCTCCGGCAACCACTATTGCCGGAATATTTTTTGGCCAACCACCAACTCACCCCAAAACATAGATCAGGCCCCCTGATCATATCTGTAAAGTTTGAAGACCCACTGAGTCCATTTGACCCTTGTTCAAAGCACCACAGCCACCACCACCGTCACGCCACCACCCACCACCGGAATCATCAATAAAACCGTCGGATTCATCAATAATGTAGTTACACAAGATGTTTTAGATGATTTACCAGAAGATAAAGATAAAGATGATGCAAATACCTTGAGATGTTTCAGAATAAAGATGATTTACACATCACACGTCTATAGCTACCTTGGGATTCTCCTTGAAGGGCGTGAGCATTTTGTAGATTATGAATCACATGGGATTCAGCATGAATCACATGTGATTCATAATGAATCCCATGAGATTGACTAATGAATCACATGGGATTTATAATGAATCACATGGTATACAGCCACCATCTTTACAACCAACCTCACTTCTTTCATAAAAGTTGTAACCATATAAAAAAAAGTCATAAAGGTAAGTTTTGGGTTATGTTTGCCTCTCTTTTGTTTCTCTCTCTACCAGATCTCTTTTTTTTCCTTTCAATTCATCGCTGGATCTTTTGCTTCATGTATCAACAATCAATCCAGCAAAATGTATTCAATACAAATGGCTAAACAAACAACATCCAAAATCAGTTATAGTACATCATTTCATACTCTATCTCCTTCTCATTTCATCCACAACCAACCTCCCTTTACAACTCATCTCACTTCTTTCCTTAAAATCGTCTCTAGTAGACCCTTTGAACAAATTTCAAGACTGGGATCTAACTCCTTCATTAATAAAGCCAGGGTTCGAACTTGTGTGGTGCAAATGGTCTGGTATCAAATACGACCCGAAAACATTCCAAATTAACTCGTTAGACATATCAAAACGTAACTTATCATCATGATGAACCTTCGATGAATCTCACATCAACCACAGCTTCGATGACCTGACACACTTTACCTATGCTACCTGCGCCTGTGAACTCGTCTGTGATCTTGCCGTCGTGTGATTTGGACACCGGAGGAGCTATGAATGAAGGAGTGGGAGCCAACGCGCTTGACGCACCGACGGAGGTTGAGAATGTGGTGGCGCGTGAGGTGAAGGGGGAGAGGGTTTGAGTGGCGCGTGTGGCGCGTGAGATGTGTAGGATGGGGGATCTAGGGGTGGAGCGGAGGAGGGTGGCGATGAGTCGCCAGGATGACATGGTGGATGATGGCGGTGTTAGTGTATGAATGAGAGTGTGTGTGAAATGAAGAATTGAAATGAAATGAGGAGGGTGTAACTGATGTGTTTAGGTTTAATTGATGTTACAAAAGTGCCCTTCAATAATTAATTATATTAAAAAAATGATTAATCTAGACCTTTAGATTTAAAATAGATGGATGGTTGAGATGGAGTGGTTTGTTCTTTGGGTTTTTTTTGTTTTTTTGTTTTTTTTTTGTATTGAACTTTCCTCTAAGGTGTATAAGGTCCACATTTGTATTTTCTTTAAATTTAAACTAACAAGATGTTAGGAATTATAACAACACTACACAATAATCTTGATGAACGACTCTAGTACCTTGACCATACCATCCTCAAACTATAACCACCTCAACGGCACTTAAACTACGGTGACTTCGATGACCCTGAAACTACAATGACCTCGATGACCTGAAACTGCAATGACCTGAAACTACAACTACCTTAATGATCCTCAAACAACAATGACCTCAATGACCCTAAAAATAAAACAATCTTAGTATCTACAGCTGTGAACATCCAACAATCAAGAAGACGAGCCCCGCCATCCAAACCCAAACATAATGCCTAACCACTAAAGTCAATCACTTGATAAAAAAACTACGGAAGTAGGTGAAAACTGTCCACGACACAAACGAAACCCGTTGAAAACTCGAAATCTTAATACCATACAATGATACCAAGTGGTGGCGCGACGAGATAAGAGACTATTGGCGGAAATTTACTAAGATTGTAAAACCACAAAGCTGAAACGACCATGACCCTTGATGACCTTCATTATTGCCACACCTTTGCGGACCCTTGACTTTTTTTGGGCTTACCAACGTATTGTGTTCAGTTTATATTTTCGTAACCTCGTTTGTTTTGTTTTATTTTCCAGGTTATGGGCTTAATTATTTTCTTGTTTTAAGTCACAATATGCTCATAAGTCTGTAAAAATGCCGAAAAACATAGGCTTATGAACATAGGTTGACAAAATAAGCTCACAAGCATGAAAATAAGCTTAAGTAGCTAGATGCCCCTTAATTAATGATATATTGCATCGAGTTTTTACCTATATTTGAATCAAAATCCGGGAGTAATGACAATTAAGGGATCAACTTTAGTGAATTATGCATCCTTGATCATATAAAATTTTGGATATTGCAGAACTGATCTGATATGGAATTTTAAGTTGTTCCACTTTTCGTGATCATGCTTTATATTTTTCTTTATAATGTTCTAGCGCATGAAATTTGAAGTATAGCTTAGTTCGTGGTTAGAGTACTAAGAACAATGGGTGTGTTAACGCAAAGTTGCGTTAAACCCTTCACATTGCAGCGTTAAACCTGCGTTAACCACACCATCGAGGCTGCGTTAAAGAGATGCGTTAAACCTTTAACGCATCGTTAAAGCTATTTTGAATTAAAAAAAAAAATCACTTTTGCCCCTCAAACGGATATATAGCCGTTGAGTTAATTAAAAAATCCTTTTACCCCCCTCAACGTATAAAAACGGCTAGTTTGACTAAAAAAAGAATTCAAAACTATTTTCCCACCACTATAAATACCCAATTAACACAACATTTTTTCACACTTCCACAACTCAATATAATCTATCATATACTTTCATTTCTAAAAAAAATGTCGGGATTTAACAACAACGACGAAAGTTTCATGAATCTCATCGGTGGGTGGAATAACCCAAACGCGAGTTCATCTTCAAACCCGAACGCGGGTTCATCATCACCCAACAACTCTTTCCCTAACCCGCTCGGCTTGTCGAGCCAAGAACTTTACCTACAACATCCACTATTTCTATAGTGGGAACAAAACCAACAAAACACACTAAACACCAATTTCCAAAATCTACAATTCTCACAACATTCACAAACCGAAACACATGAAGTTCCCGAAACACCTACGTCTCCTCCAAAGCCATTCAAACGTAGTGGTAAACGAAAGGCCAAAAAATCCAAAGACCCCGAACCAATCGAGGAGAATGAAGAAAATCCCAACTTCGTCAATACACGTTGGCAATCAAGTGAGGAAAAATTACTTGCCAAGTGTTATGTGGCCGCTACCGAGGATTCACAAGTCGGGCGTGCACAACCTCGCGATATGTTTTGGCAACGGGTAATAAATGAGTACAATAGACTCAATTTTCAAAAACGCAACAAGGATATGATACAAGGCAAGTGGAAAACGTTGAACCGTGATTGCACAAAGTTCAACGCGAAGAAAAAAATGGGAAAAGTGAGATGGATATCCTCAAACGGGCGAAACAAATATATCGTGACGAGCACAAAACTGCGCCGTTTAACAACGAGGAGGCTTGGGAGGTTTTGCGTGGTCATAAGAAATGGGATGCGCCAGATCCGCTTGATTTAACCGGCGATGTCCCAAGCCAAACAAACGAGGCGTTGTTTGGTCATTTTGAACAACCACGTCTCATGGGCAAAAAGCGTGCTTCGAAGAAAGCTAATATGAGAGCACGACAAGTACCGGGGGATCGAGTACCGGAGGAACGAGCTCATCAAGCCAATTCACAGAGACTATGACAACCGAGTATCGTATAAAACGGGAAACCGCCCAAGCAGCGTATCTGGCGGCCCAAGTAAAAGATGAAACGATAACAAGGTTGGAAGAGATGAAATTTTTGATGATTGACACTGACGGAAAGGATCCAAACGTTGTGGGTTGGATCAATGAAGAAAATGACCGAATCATAAAAAAATATAACTTGCAACCTCGTCACTAGATTTAATTGTATTTTTGTAATTTCCTTTATGTTGTAGTTTGCTTTGTGTTGTGTTTTTTTTATTTTGTAATTTTTTTATTTTTTATTTTCATTGTAACTTTCTTTTTTTAATTTCGTATTGTAATATGTTTAAGAATTAATGTTATGCTTTTTAATAAATGAAGTATTAGTTTTAGTTTTGGGGTTGAATTTGAAAATATTTGAGTTAAAGTTGAGTTAAGGTTGAGTTATGATAAGGAGTGTTTTTTTTTAGTTAAAGGTGAAAAGGTTAAAGCTGATGTAGCGCTGACGTGGCAGTGGGTGAAACTTTAACCTTGTGTTAAGATACCTTATGCTCTAAGTTTTGACTTTTGGGTGTGAAATGAAGTTCAATGCCTATCTAACTGACCACTTTGTTAAACTTTTTGGAAAGTACGTTAATGTACAATTTAGTGGTTTGATCATTTATACAAAAGCGCGTTGCAAGTTGTGGAGGAAGGTGTGATCTCACTATAAGGTTGTTTTGTAGAAATTTGAGGAGTGTTTAAGGAAAGTTCATAATATTGAAGATAAAACATGAATAAAACTTGGAATTTGTTTCCTTTATTTTGCCCATTCTATATGCTTACAGTTTTATTGGTTAATATAAAACACTTTGATCTAGGTTAAGGCTTAATGTTTAGCGAAACACAAGACTGTGTGGCAGTAGTTATAGTTATCCATTTATGAACTATACTAAGGGATGTTTGTTTTAGCTTATTTTTAGGTTTATCAATGTATTATGCTCAACTTTTATTTTCGTAACTCGTTTATTTTTCAGGTTGTGAGCTTATTTTCCTGTTTTAAGTTATAGTATGCTCATAAGTAAAAAAAAAGGCCAAAAAATATGGGCTTATGAACATAGGTAGACAAAATAAGCTCATAAGCATAGAAAACCTTAAGCAGACACCCCTTAATTAATGAAGTTTAGATATTGCATTGAGTTTTTACCTATATTTTAATCTAATTTCGAGAGTAATGACAATTAAAGGATCAACTTTAGTTAATTATGCATCCATGGTATTGCATGCAGAACTGATTTGATATGGAATTTTAAGTTGTTTTATTGTTACTGATCATGTTTTATGCTTCTCTTTATAATGTTCTAGCTTGTGAAATTTGAAGTATAATCAAGTTCGTGGTTATAGTACTAAGTTTTGAATTTTAGGTTAGAAATGAAGTTTAAGGTCGATCTAACTGACAATGGTGTTAACCTTTGGAGAAAAGGTTTCTTCAAGCGCTAGGTAAATTGTGTATATGCTATATATTTTCCTTCACCCCTTACTCAACGGGGACGGTACCCAAGCCATTACTCAATTTCACAAAGAAGCCATCTTTGAAGATTGTCATATCTCCATCCAAAATGAAGATCGTATCGCCTTCACTATTCAACTTGCACTTCTCCATCGAGCCCTTCGCAACATTGTCACGATTTATACTGAATTTGGTGGGTCCTTAAGTGATTTTGGTGGTCATGGTCCCGATCCCACTCTCTGTTAGTTTTATGGAAAAATATTAATACGTGTATGTCTAGAATCGAACTCGAGACCACGGGATTGCACACTTTACGTATGAGAATTAATGGATAATAATTATATATATAAAACGTTATATATTTAATTATTAAAACACACATAACAACTAACGGATGTTAGTAGTTAACGACAATTGACTAACGATCGTTAAATATTAAAGAGAAGGACTAGATTGTAAATAGGAGTTAAGAAGGATCCGGAATCCCTCCTTTTGGGCTATGGCCGGTCGTGGTTAGGGTTGGGGTAACCAAATCCTTATCCAACTTGTCCTCCAAGATACAATTAGTATAAATACAAAATCAATGGTCATTGTTTTGTATTACTTGTTCACACAATAACCCTAATTGTTTTCTTTTCTTTTTTCCTTGATCAAAACCGATCAACCAAACCCTTCTAAAGGGATTGGTCCATTTTTTGTTGAGCAAAAAATTGTTTGTGGTTTTGTTACTAGCATAAACATTAATTCTTTATAATAAGTGTGTACAAGAACGTGGTATTAACTCACTATAGTTAATATCTTGGATTGAATTACAAAACTGTAAGGGTTAATTCGTTAATCCACTTATGAACCCTAATTAGGGTTCTTGATCTTTATTGAAGAATACTTGAAGTTGATTCTTGTTTAGCTAGAATCAAAGGTACGTTTACGTTTAAATTTGGTTAAGTCTTTATGTGTTAAATTGATCATACGCTTCTGCATATGTATGATGTTTATGTGTTTAATTTATGAACTTTTCATGTTATTAAAATGCAACAGTGGTATCAGAGACAGGTTTTAATATGTAATTAATTACCGAAACACATAAAAACGAATCTTGGATTGTGTTTGTATGTTAGTCGATGTTTAGGGTTTAAAAATCAAAACCCTAATTTTTTAGGGGGGGGGGGGGCGATGCCTTAAGAAGAAAAAAAATTGTTTTGTTGTTTTGAAACCCCAATTGTAACATGCTTATGTGTTTAGTTGCGTATCTTGTGACTTGTGTTAATCCATGATGAAACATGCATGTTTGTCATGGATTATGATTGATTAATTGTTAATTTGTTTTATCACATAAAATTTTGATAGATCTAAAATTTGGGAAGACCTCAATTAAATATTAATGAATCTATTATGTGCAATATGGTATATATTTGCTATGACTAACGCAATCGATACGTCGATGCATGTGGCTCACTTACCTTTGTAAGTGATAGTCTTAGTTAAATATATACATAATTAAACATAGAATGATTATTAATAGGTTTTATCAAATAAAGTTTGCATGTGGCTATTTGTTTACATAAATTAATTGTTAAGTTATGGGCGTTATTTAGTTGTATATTTTTATTATTACTTGTTTTTTGTTTAATTGTATGACACGTTGTAAGCAAAAAAGGGTAATTTTTGAATAGAAAATAAATTGACTAAATAATAGTGAAACTTGATGTGATAAATTATGAATCTTGCAAAGTCTTATGTGCCGATAGTGGTTAGCTTCGCACGGTAATTTGCTCCCAGGCGAGACTAGCAAGGTTATAATTTATAACATGTTTTTAAGACTTAAAGTCATAAACTTTTAATTGAGTGATGAGTTTTTGTACCAATAGTAAAACGGCTCACCCAGTTTTGACAAACTATAAGAGGGGTTTAAGGAGGATTGCCATTAAATTGTCAAACCAAAAGAGACGCGTTTTTAATTGGCACTTGTGCTGACGTTTGTCTCTCCGCTCCTTTGTGCGTCAAATTGGAGCTACCAAGTATGTAAGATATAACCATCTTGATTGTGTGTATGATTCGGGTGGCCTTGGTTCATGGAAGATTAGATCCATGGTTTGAGTTAGAGAGATGTTAGAGAGAAGGTAGAGAGATGGAAGGGAAAACTTGATCTATTAGATTCAATGTGTGAAAATATGCAAGAGTTCCAACCCTTCCCAAGTGTGGGAAGGGGTATTTATACTTACTAATATTATGCCCCTAGTGGGCTGTGGAGTGAGCTGACAGTGGGGAAAGCCCCGACCCACTCCACAAATATAAATACGACTAAACTAATAATACTAATACTAATATTGCTAAGCAAATATAAATAAGCCTACGAGCTATGTAGATGCTAAATAGATGCTCGGGGTGACCGAGCCTTCATCTGAATATTTATATTCCTAATAATCTCCCCCTAAGGGAGGTCACCCCGGAAATAATAATTTGAATTCTAGCATTCTGTCTTCTGAACTTGACGTCATAGCTCGTAGTCTTTGATTCTTCAATGTCTTTAGTCTTTGTGCCTTCAGCAGTAATGATTTGATGACTGATTGATTGTCTTGGATGATCTTTGAGTATTCTTCGACTTTATCATCCAACATTTGTTTCCAAGTCATCTTTCAGCAGTATGTTTCCATGTGATGTGTTATTCTTTGAGCCGACATGCTCACACTATTTGATGTCATGATCTTCAGCATCAGAGTTTGCAGAACCTGTTTAAAGGTCTTTTGGTTGATCATGACTTTGTTGAATTTCAATGATGATGTAGTGTGAACATGTGGTAGAGGATTGGCATCTTTTCTGCAACCAGCTACAACTGCAACCAGCTATAGCATCCAACAGCTACAACCGCCAGAAGTTCCTGCATAAGACAGTTAGCAATAAAACGTCCGGTACTTACAGGTTCGGACTTCGAGATTGTTAACAGCATAGTGTGAAAACTCTCTCTAATCCTTACCAGGACCGTTCCTAATCGAAAACCCACAGAGGGCTTTTTAAGATCGAACCGTAGCACATCAACGATTAGGTGAGTCGCTGGAGATCACTCCACGACTGTAGACCGTTAGAAACCGCCGTGACCACTAAGCGTAATCCATAAAGAATTACCGAAGTGACCTGCTTTCAGGGCTGCTTGATGTTGACCCTGGCAGGTATTTCCATTCAATCATTGAGAATTACATTTGTAAATTACCTCATAAATATTCTAGCAGATTGCTTAGATCTGCGTAGGACTCATGAGTTTACACCTGGTGTCCTTAATGTTGAACAACCAGTGTAGAAATAGTGTGTGTCCCTAAGAGATCTTTTTATGCATCTCATGGCTCTAGACTCAATAGTGCGTTTTGATTTAGTGAGCGGAGGCTGGAGAGAACTGCCACCTTTTCAATATCATCTAACTCGGAGTGAGAGAGACGATAGAAATGTATTGAACTCCGTGACAATTGAAACAAGAATCCTTTGAGGGACCTTGAGTGGCTAGGGAGGGTTGTGTAGCATATCACTGGGTCCATGATACTTTGTCTTCAATGCCAGCAATCATCTAAGTGATTCTTACAGCATATGAATTGACCCGGTTTCTGCCTAAGTTGTAAGGAGGGCTTCTTTCTTTTCACCCTTTATCTTTACAATTCTTTTTCATTCTTCAACCCCTTCAGTGCTTACCGAGACTTCATAACTAGCACCTTGTTGGGTTTGTTCCAGTACTAGCTCCATCTCAGTCGGCACTTTTCCCTTATCCACTTTTCTCCTTTTTAATCATACCTAAGGACTTCTACACTAACTAGTGGATTGTCCCTGGGTAAATCCCTCCGGCTCTGGCGGGATCGTGGGAACTTGAGCCTAACCTAACCATCCTTATAACTCCATTCATTCATTAAAATGGTCGGTCTTTGGTGTACTTCCATGATAGCCATAAACCAAATCTTTGAAAAATCTCTCAAAGTGTTCATGATTCTGAAACACATTTTTGCAAACACTTGAGAGTTTTATATTTTTCAAATGCTCCCCCTCAACATGTGCTCAAATGATTGTTTTATAAATTTGCACATGTCAGGTGAAGCACGCACTTTTGAATTGATTGATTTTCCAAGAACATGATCATCGCGAGACACGCTTACATCACTAGTAAACTAGCTTGAAATTATTACCCGTCCAGATCACATTCAAGGAAGATCGCTCGAAATCGGTACATTCCACTCAGACACGTCCTTTGCGAGACACGCTTACATCACCAGATAAACTGGCTTGAAATTATTACCCGTCCAGGACATGTCCTTTCGACTACTGACTTTAGCTATCGTCAATTCATTGGTGAAGTCTGAGCCTTGCTCACATAAGATGCATGCCAAATCCTTTTTGTCAATTTGCTCCCCCTCAATATGTGCATCGATATACGAAAGAGTTTAGCACATATGGGAGAGCTTACATTTAAGTCCAAAACATCACATTTTCATCAGGTTTCATATTTAAATCACATTCTCTCCCCCGATCAAAAATTTCAAACCTTTTGAGATTTGTGATCCTAATTGATTTAAATAAGTTAGAAAATGTGGGAGAAAATGTGCCCGATTTAATGTAGTCTGATGATGGAACATACTATGCTCCCCCTTAATCTAAGAGGGAGATTCACTGCTTTTTTTTTGCACAAAGTGATTATTATGACACAAGTGATATTGACCTTTTTGCGCAGATGATGTAATCACCCACTTTTCTGAGTGAGTCAGTGGTCAACATCGATTATCCATCCACCAACAAATCTTCTCAAGTATTGTCGATCCCCACTTGGCGAGATCCGAGTAAGTACTGCTTTGTTTAAATGATGGTGGTGGAGGTGAAGGTGTTGTTGTTGTTGTTGCTGCCAATGTTGTTGTCGTGGTGAATTTCGAGCCAATCAATAGAGTTTGAACGTCTGATCAAATGGTTAGAATGGGAACTGGCACATTCATTTTGGCTATGGAATCTGCATAAGAATATCAACACAGATATACATACATACAGATACACTATTCCTTAATAGCTACCCTTCAGCAGCTTGCCACATTATAATACCAAGTTCATCTTATAATCAAACCACAATCAGAAATACGTCAAATCACTATCTAGCATGAAGAGCAAATAGCAATCATGAACATGGCAATTCACACAGATTTCAATATTCAATTCAGGATCTTAGGAACATGATTCTATCATGATAGCTATATACCTAAGTGAATCCTGAGAACATATGCACAATATCAACAACAATTAAGCAACAATCGACCAACAAAAGTCAAACGACATTTGAAACTCATTCATTTAGATCATACAAATGCCAGTGGAGTATTCAAGAACATCAAACACATCTGGTTTTCTAACTTCTTTTAGGTTTTGAGTCTTAAAGTATTTAGGGGATTAAACGAGGATACCAAAGTAACACAAATGAACCTTCTAGATACATCAAGCTAGGAAACTATAAGCAAGTTGCACATAATGTCCTAAACTTTCTAGCAACTAACACATTTGGCCATTTGATATAAAGTTTTAGCAAGATCCTCTTCAACTAATACCCCATTAACTACAAAACCTTTTCAAAGAGTTATGAATTAATCAAGAAACCCGTTTGATGATATAAAATTTGAATTCACTCTCCCCCTTAATCAATGACCCGTATTCTAGTAAAGATTTGTAGTCGTTGATTGAGTGACAAATTTTATGCACAATCCAAGTCTAAAAGAATTTCAGGCAACACATAATCACCAAGTGTCTCACAAATAATTTTTAGAAGAATCATTGAATGAAAACTATTTGTATACAAAGAAGATTTCTCTTCCTTTACCAGAAATGATGCACTGAAACGTACATCAGATCGAAGAAACATGGATATAAAGTAATCCATGCCCATGTGAACATCACCCAGTTGGAGGAACAACCGTCTTTTTGGCGACGTGCTTTCCCCATTTTGAAGCGCGGGTTGCTATCTAAAGTAATAGCAAGCCATTTAGACATGTTTTAACCATCCATTTTAACTTCTACTCGAGCTTCATTTAAAGACCCTTGCCATTATTGAATGACATTTCTAAGTCCGTAAATGTTATCGATAAACAGAAGACATGACTAGGTGAAACTATTTTTGGTCTTTTCTAATTTTTTAATTTTTATGGTTTTTCTGATTTTACGTTTCTCTATTTACAATTAGCAAGATTTCTATATATCTATTTACAAAATGGTATAAGATATGAAAAAGAATGTAAGAAGCAAAATATATACAAGGATACGAACCGAAAACCATTACTCCTCAGCTTCCAGAATATCTCCGCTGCCATCGCTTTACTTGCTGAAGAGTAATGTGAGCACATTTAATCTTAGGGATTAATTCAGGCTTTTCACTCTCCCCAAATTAGTGCTCTCCCCTAATCTGACAACCTTTCTGATGAACACCCATAATAGAAGAAAGAATTTGGATGAACGCCCATAATATGAAGAAGTCTTTAGATAACCGAATGCATGCCTCTTTAGTCTTCTAACACATGGCGGAGAATGTAGAGAAGACTGTAGACTCGACCTTCTTCAAGATTGCCCAATATAGAGGAACAGAATACCAACCATCTTCATCTCACCAACTGCCTTCCAGTAATCTTACATATAACCCATCAGCCCGCAGCATACACATGAGATGATAACACCCAAAAGAGAATGTAGAATAGACTGACGACTCGACCTTCTTCAGTCTTTAGTATAACACCAAAGTAACAAGTTGAACCACTGATCATCTATAGTATGTATCCATCCTTGGATATTAAGCCCTGATCACGTGAACCTGTTGTGCGTCCTTGATGTACACATTCTCTCTCCCCTGATGGTTACGATTAATCAGCCCATGACGTAACAGTGAAACGTTAATACCAAGGTAACAAGTTGAACCACTGATCATCTCTGCGGTTACCAACACCGGAATAAATGATTAAGCCCGATCACATGAACCTATTGTGCGTCCTTGGTGTACACATTTCTCTCCCCCATGATGGTTACGATTAATCGAAATCATCATCATGATGTGTACATGCATCGTAATGACGTGTACATGAAGCATTGATTAGAAACCCTTTGTTGATGATCGTACCAGCCCGTGAGACAATGTCGATTAGCATTCCATGACCATGTTCTTCAACACCTTGATAGACGGAGGAAGATGTAGTGTTGGAGAACCATGGTTTGCACGACTCCTGAACTGACGTATTCAGGAGTCGTATGACCATTTCTCAATCATCAATCAACATGTAGAATAATATTCACCCTTTCCCCCCCTCAAAAATTGCATATGCCTGCCAACTGCAATTTTTGATGATTGAACTAGTGAATATGAATACCATCAACGGTAAGTAGCTCCACTTGACGGTTCTTGAAGACTGACATGTTGTTTATTCACCCTTTCCCCCCCTCAAAAATTGCATATGCCTGTCAACTGCAATTTTTGGTTGAACAAGTGAATAAGAATATACTCCAATGTGCGCCGATCCACTTGAAGACTGAATAAGCACGGAAAGAGCATGAAACTTGTTGATGAGAATGGCCATAAATAAGAAGATTCCTCTTCTTTTGAAGATAAAGTGCACTCAAGCGTACACTTTTCTTTTCTTTGAAGAACGAGGCCTGCACTGACGTGTATAGACGTCATTATTCTCTCTTTACTTCTTCTCTCATCTAACTCGTTACCAACCCCATTATCATTCTCTCGGCTTGATGTCGTGACCACTGATGGAGAAAATCCAATATGATGAACTTGATACTGAAGTAATATAACCCGAACTTGTGACTTAAACTTGTACTAATGCGTGACAAAGAGCGGTGTAGAGACTTCGTGCAACATCGAATCCCTAAGTACTCTATACTCTTCAACCAACCAACCATCAAGTATAAGACGTACATCACCTCTTGGATATCCACAACTTCGTGTGACACTGAGCACTACAACGTGACTCCTTAAAGTGATAGTTATTTTGCAATAGAGAGAAAGAAAAAATAACTAGATATCCAAGTCCTCGTCATTATAAATGTTGAAAGCTCGAACAAGGATCTCGAAGAATCTTCATCCAACCTCCCCCGATATCTTCAGATACTAAGTACACGCACCCATGAAATTTCACTTCAGCCTTAAATAAATAATACTGAACTAACCCCGTAGTCATATCTTGTCAATTAAATGCCTCGATCCAGCCATTTGTGATGTTATAGCTGAACTTTGATAATGGTTTTAACCCGATCCTGGTCAAGAGCGTATAGCCCATCATCACGGGATTTTACAAATCTATGATTTAAACCGAGAAATAAGTTCTTTCGCGGGATTTTACAAAACCAAGAAGAAACCGTGAGACAGTAATCAAATTGAACGTGGCATGACTGATTTGATCTTGGTGAATATCAGTGTGGGTTAAGAATGTCCTGTGAGAATTACAGATCACATCACAACTTTTTAAAACCTTTGACCAACTAACCAACCTTGTACACAGATTAGTGATCACTTGATGAAGGAAACCCGATATACCAATATTGAAAATAGAATTAGAAGTCCCCAAATTCGATACTTAAGCTTGCACTAATGTTAGAAGAACGGTGTAGAGAATTAATGCTCCAAGCAAATCTCTATGTACTCAATACCCAACCAAAGTATGAGACCTTAACACCTCTTGCGATTATCGACAACGTCATTGACGTGTGACACTGAGTACACCAATGACTCTTAAGTGATAGTTACCCCGACTGCTGGTAACTAGATAACCCAAGTCTTCAACTTATATCTTAAGCACGAGCAAGTTATCATTGAAATCATGCATCCAACCATCCCCGATTACAAGATAGAATAGGTAGACTCTTTCGTGAAATCCAACTTCACTCTCAAGCAAGGAATACCAAATTAACTTCGTGATCATTTTGTGCGGTTGAATAGTCAAAGGGAGAAGAAACATGCGCTAATTCTTAGCAGTGCCCATGACTCACAGTCAGTCCTATCAAACAAAGCTGTCTGACCCAGCTACTTGGATGTTATCAGGTGCAGTGCATGGAATAGTTGTCGTACTGTGTACAGGATTTTACAGTTCTTGAGATTTATCCGAGAAATAAATTCAAGAACAAACTGCACAACAGTAAGTATCAAACTACTGAAATCTTAGGCAATTTGCTAAGACCCAAACCACTGAAACTGGAACCGCTAAGATTCAAACCGCTGGAGACTGAACCGATACGATCTGACCCGCTGTAACCGGAACCGCTAAAATTCACATCGCTGGAGACGGAACTGCTAGGAAACACGCGCTAATTCTCCCCCTCAAAAAGGGCATGAAATGACCTTTTTGCCAAAGCTGAGAGTCCGTGATGTTTGTGAATTTGTCAGGCACAATACATGGAAAGAGACAAATAAAACTACAGCAACGAAGATGGTGATTAAGACTCTCTTGAAGTAACCCCTTGCTTGTCTCCTCATCAATAGTTTAGCAGATTAATAAATTCCCTGAAGCTCATAATATGCCAAAATCGCTTGATGATTGTGTTTAACTTTAGAATGTAAAAGGTTAAACCATGTCTCTGAACAACCACCTCCTGTCTTTAAGTCTGACCACCTCTTGAGAAGATCTTGTACTACAATCCCATTAGAAGCTTGAGAGACAACAATCACTTGGTGAAGCTTGATAAAAAAACAAGTTCGCGACTTATACTTGCACTAAATTGTGATTTAGAATCTATATTGAGCACAACAACGTAACTCCTTTAAATATAGGTAGTGATATATACCCAACCTTCCATCCTTTATTGTATATATCCACTTCTTGAACATCCAAGTCTAATCACCTTAAATACGCTTGAGAAAGGGTCATCAAACATCGTGCATCCATCCACCCCGAGAAGTTTGAGACACTAAGTACACCAACCCGTGAATTAACAAACCAACCAAGTTATCATAATTTCCCAATTCCTGCCGATCTTGTAGCACAAACTTATCCCGAAAAAGTAGTCAAACCTCGTAAGTTTTATTATGTCTACATCCAAGTCCAGCCTACTTGTCCAATATTAATTTCACGGGATTTTACAGCTCTTGTGATTTAAACCGAGAAATCGAATCTTTCGCGGGATTTTCTAAAATCAACAAGAGAAACCGTGAAATCAAAAAGAACAACTAAGAGTGAGTTGTAATATTGTTCTTCAAAATTCAAGTCAACGAAGTCAAATCTCAACTTGATCAAATCGCAACAAGTCAAGCCACTGATTGTCAACTTGCAACAAGTCAGATTGCAATCAACCAAATCACAATTAGTCAAATCGCAAGTGTCAACTCGCAACGTCCAATCGCAACTGGTCAAATCGCAATCAGTCAAGTCGCAACAAGTCAAAACGCAACTTGACAAATCGCAATTAAACAAATTGTTATTTGTCAACTATAACTCAAATCGCAAAGATCAAATTGCAGGCTCACTCAAGTCGTAGGCACTAATAGAACAATGATGCCGATTCCACAACTCTGTAATCACGTTGATATTCATGAACCCAAATACAAGTCGTGACGTTTTACACGAATCCGATAATGGCATCCCGTAGTTATATCCAGAAAACCAATCCCAGAATAATACCCAATTACGGATAACGAAGCATCATTGTAACCGTGGTCCAAACTTATTACCCAAAGATGTTCACCGAGTACCAAAATTATCAACAACAAACTAATGATAATTTGAAAGCACAAATGCAGCCCACCACTAGCAAAATCGTTCTTGTGATGAACTCCCAAAGTTCAGCCAAACCGAATGAATATAAGCCACATTGATATTGAGTTATCAATCAACAAATAAGCCCATAGTCAATATTTCGGAGTCCACCCATGTACCCCAATAAATTACGGGCCAATGATAAATCCAGGAGCAAGCCCACACTACCCCAATTAACCCTACGAAATTTTGTGTATAAAACACACCCTAATCCCAAATTAGTCTAACCCTAATTGCAACTCTCATCCGCCCCCAACTGCTTCTCTTATCTCACATTGCAGTCAACCACAAACCCTAATCACATTTTATCATAACCTCCGCCCCCCTCTTTTCTAATCTGCTCTCACCAAATCAGTATCAATCCGAATTAAATCTTCAACTCCGCATCATCTTCAAAACTAATTAACAATCCCATCGATTTGACTTAACACAAGCACGAAATCAAATCCAATCCGTATCACTTTTTGCTTATCTTCAAGGTGTTTTCAAGATCTCAGGTAGGTTTATCTTCATGCGCTTTCTTATAATAACGAACATAAGAAGGATGAAAAACTGATGTTTTTGTTCTCTCTTTTGAGTTCAAATATTAACAGATCGATGGTTCTTGTGTTTTCTTGTAACCGAATCAAAAGCAAAATCAAAGCACGAATGTTTTGATATTTCTTTTAAGTGTTCGGATATTTAAACGAAGCTAGGCTTCAACACACAATGGTCGATGATGATTATAATTTTCGTGTGTATGACCTTTAATGGTCTTGATAAATCTAAGATTACCACGAAAAAAATGAGCTGAGATCTCGTTATAGTATCCGTGTCTTGTTTGATTGAGAGTTGGAGAGTGATGTGAGATTAAGTTTGAGTCTAGATGTAAGTTTGTTATGGTTACAGTTGTTGTTTTTCGTTGTTGAATAAACCGTGGATTAGAGGATGGGTTTAGATTAAGTGTGTTGTTGTTGGCAAATGATGGTTATGGAACTGAGGTCAACGGTCAGTGGTTGGTATATTGTTGTGGTCTTAGTGGTCTTCTATCTTCATCTTAATCATCTGTTTGTTGTAATTGTTGACTGATGATGTGTAAGCTGAAGTCGTTTGATAGGTATTTAGTTGTAGTCAACGTGGTCAAATAGTCTCATCTTCATCTTAATGCTTTATCTCTTGAGTCATAGACAAATCGCTACTTTCATAGAAATTTTGGCAGCATGACGTTTCAATTTGTTTAGGTTAGACAAACCGCAACCATGAATATATAGAAAAACCGCATCTGACATAGACAACGCATCCATGAACATATAGACAAACCGCATCCATGAACATATAGACAAACCGCAACTTTGACCAGTCAAAGCTGTCACTTTCACCCAGTTTTGTCTTATACCTCTTTTTGCAGCTACACTCCAAACACCAATCCCAACATGACACAAACCGCAACAATGAACACTCCCTTTTGACACAAACAGCAACCAAGAACAATCCACAAAAAAAACTTTTAACCTTCAAATCTCTACCCAGAACAAACTTTAAAAAAAACTGCACTTTTACTTTCAATCAAGCCACGAAAAGAAAGAAAACAAAGACAGCAGTACATGGTGTTTTCACTTCACATGTAACCAAAAGTGCTATACCAAAAATGAACTCAAGAAGTATACGTGTAACCCCAAGGCACAAATCATTAGTGACAAGGCAAGTCAAACAAAGAAACTGGTAAACCAAGGATATATGAGACATGTAAGAAACTTCAATCTTAAGTATAGACTTTAATCAGAAGACTAAAGTGAGGTCTTGTGAGAGAAAGAAGCAAGTTACCATTCGAACAAGACCACAAAAAAAAATCCATCCACTGTTGAAGCCCAACCGAATATAAAACCCAACACATGCCCACAAGATTTACATATGCATTAATCACAATTGTTGACCAACGAATCATGAAACCACAAAAAAAAATGACCAGCCAAATAGACTTGAGATAATTGACATTCATAAACAGTGTTCGAACCAAGCAACAAAAATAGAGACCATAAATCTAGTCACACACACAATCAATCGAACCTAACCATGGCTCTTGATACCAATTGTAAGATATAACCATCTTGATTGTGTGTATGATTCGGGTGGCCTTGGTTCATGGAAGATTAGATCCATGGTTTGAGTTAGAGAGATGTTAGAGAGAAGGTAGAGAGATGGAAGGGAAAACTTAATCTATTAGATTCAATGTGTGAAAATATGCAAGAGTTCCAACCCTTCCCAAGTGTGGGAAGGGGTATTTATACTTACTAATATTATGCCCATAGTGGGCTGTGTAGTGAGCTGACAGTGGGGAAAGCCCCGACCCACTCCACAAATATAAATACGACTAAACTAATAATACTAATACTAATATTGCTAAGCAAATATAAATAAGCCTACGAGCTATGTAGATGCTAAATAGATGCTCGGAGTGACCGAGCCTTCATCTGAATATTTATATTCCTAACAAAGTACGACTATTTTTGTGTATAAAATCATCTTAAGATTGACCTCAATTCCACGTGCCACTTTGTGGTAATTATCCGAATAACTTGGGTTTTTTGACTCATGCAGTAGTAGGATATAGTGGGCGATAATTGTAGGTAATTCTTTGATTGGTGAACCCAATACCTCAATTAAAACTTTGTTGATTTAATCTTAGCTTAAATTGGTAAATAAAAAGGTTTTGAAAAACTTATGATACGAAGATGTGTGCATGCTTCTTCGTACATATTTTGATTGACACATCAAAATCAGTACCCTAAAATTTAAGTTCATGCCATCTAATTATAAGAAACACTTGCAGTTATTATTTAGCCTAAGTGAGACCTTACCTAGATTTTAATGACAAGGTAAATTTTCGTTAATGCGTGAGACCATAAATGGAGAATTTGCAGTTTCAAAATTAGACAACTTAATTAATATGTTAGTGAGACCTAGAAACTTAAGGCATGTGATGGGATGAAACATGCTTACTTTGCAAATTGAATTTGGCAAATGTAAATCCCATAATGATCTAGGAATTCGAAATTGTTTGCCAATTATTGTTCGACAGCTTACCATATTTTATACTTTCATTACTAGTAGATCAACTGATGTAGTGAAATTATGTAAATTAGGATCCTAGTTTTCAAGAAAATTCAATGGTTATATGAATATTTTCTTGGGTATTTTATTTTCTTGAAAAGATGTATTATCGAAAATACTAAAATTGAATTTTTTAAATTCTTTTAAATGTATTAATGCAACATTAAATCGTAAACATGTGTTATTCTTTTATTGGTAAATTGATCTACAGCCATAAGGGTTTTTGGCTAGAGTCAACTTTACTAAAAGAACAAACCTAGTCTCCTTTCCATGAGAGAAGAGTGAGACTCAATCCTATTCCTTTTCATGAATGAGAAAGGTATAATAGGAACATTAGAATTGTCTAAATTCTAATATAACTCATAGCAAGCTTTAATAGTTAAGAGAATTGCACATTTTTATTTTCCATAGAAATTTCATCACCCTAATTCGGCGATTAAATTCTTTTGTAACAAATATGACATTTGGTTAACTGAAAAATTATGAGTTGTTAAATAAGAAGCTAGACTACTTACCGCAAAAGGTAGTAAAGGCAAACTAGGATATTTTATCTAGTTGTTGTTCTTTTAACCCTTTAGAGATACTACATACCATTGTGGGGATGATAGACCTATTAAAGGAAGAAATTGCATGCCCAATTTTCAAGTTAATTGTATTGATGGATAGTCCATTATGTACATAGTAGAATACACTCTTGGAGTGCCTAAGTAATTTTTACGTATGAGCCTTCAAAGATGTAGGAAAGTTAAAAGCAGGATTTTTGTTTTCACTTGTTATGAAACACTTACAATGTTGTCAAATCTAGTGGGAGCATTGAATCTTATTACTAAATAAGGGATTATTGTAATGTTCTCTAAATTTAGTGGGAGCTACAAGCTTTATTGTCTTGGTAGTAACCCAGATTATCTTTTGAATGTCTCAAGATAATTACTTTCCAATTG
Source organism: Artemisia tridentata subsp. tridentata (assembly GCA_021014915.2). NCBI lineage: Eukaryota > Viridiplantae > Streptophyta > Magnoliopsida > Asterales > Asteraceae > Artemisia > Artemisia tridentata. Next base: position 147,099,888 of record CP139504.1, on the reverse strand, counting down.
TAGACACTTATGTTTTTTTAACGGTTAGTCATGTACGTTTCCTTACTAGAGAGTGAAGTTCTACATTTACTTGCTATACTAATATCTATGACACAAATCATATTGATCACATAAACAAATGTGTGTTGTGTTGTTTATCTGCTATATGATGTTGTTCCATGCACAAGTGGGAGAAATCTTATAATTGTGTGCAAGAAACAACACATAGAGATATGATTTAAAGGATTGTCTTGACCGCAAGGTAAGAAACTAACGTTCTAAATATGACTAATACACATCTAATTCAAGAAACACTTGGTGTTAAAATTTAGCTTAATTGAGACCTTGACTAGATTGCAATGACAAGGTGAATTTCCATGATTACGTGAGACAGTACATGGAGAATTTACAGTTTCTAAATTAGACACCTATTAGAACATGTGTCAATATTAACAAGACTACTTCAAATTTGAATATTTATGTATTCTTGGAATGTCATAAATAAATGAAGTAATAAATTAAATTGAAATTACTATTGAAACCAAATTGTGATGTTCATGATTACTTTAGTAATACATGTTTATACTTAATTGTAAAGTTATAAATATGAAGTCTTTTAATTGTTACAAGACTTATTATAATATAAAGTAAGACGTTAACTTGTTATGTCTTCTTTATTAAGACATATACAAGAAGTCATTGAGTTGATCAATGATTTATAACGTATAGTGGATTATAACAGTTTATGTCTTCTTGTTGAGACATGGACATGAAGTGACTTAGTTAAAAAGTACTTGTGTTATAAAGCATGCAATTGGCTTGAAAAGTCTATTTCACCATTAAGTTGACTTAGTTGGTAAATAGGTAAGCCAAAAGGAGTATAAGTTTATCTTACATATTGTTAGATTGTCTCACAATATTAGTTCTAATGAAATACCACAAGTTTGTGGTGTGTTCGGTTAGGAGAATCAAACTCTATTGGTATCATTTGATTAAAAATAACTATAACTTCTTTTCTTCCAAAAGTTATCAAGGTTAGAAAATTGAGTATGGATTGTATATACTCAATAAGACTCCAACCTAGAAGATTAATAAGACGCCATTTATTATGGAATGTGATGAATCACATTAAGTCTTAAAATGAAGTTCTGAATTTGTTAAACTTCTGATGAAGCTAGATATTAACAAACTAATATCAAGAACTGTCAATGTGTATTTACAGTGTCCCAAAAGAGAACAATTTGGTGTTGTTCTACTTGTTAAGTATTTATAGATAGTCTATAAATTGCAAAAGGAAAGTGGGAGTTTTTATCTTGAAAAGATAAAATTACAAGATACATAATCTTCTAAAATACACTTGTGAATGTCATGACGAGGTTAAACATGTTAATGTTAAATCTCTAGATGATGGAATTCTCATTCATAGATCCGCAAAGATATCTCAAATATTTGAATAATATGCTGAGGATTATGAGTTACAGGATTATGGTAAACCTGTTGATCATTAAGATGAATTGCAAATATTGAATTTGGCAAATTACTCATATTATGAATGTCAAGATGCAGTCCATAAAGATAATTAGCTTTTGGAAACTTAGTTTATCTTGAACTCTATAGTTAGACTATAGAATGAAGATGAGTTTCTTTCAAAAGTAATGAAAATCCTAGAGGTTTAAATCTTTGTGTAGAAATCATATGAACAATTTTGTAAACATATTTAATGTATGTCTTATGACAAGATTATTAATCACACTTAAGCAATTAACTGTGATTGAATATTATTTATTGGCACATTAAATATATAAAGATTATGATTGTCATCCTTAGTTTCATTAATATGAAATTGACAATGGAATATCAAAACTCTTTCTTGAGTAATTACTTGTGCGAGGACGATAAGTAATCAAAAAGAGTATTTAAATTCAAATAATATTTGGAAGTGTACAAAGTGCAATAATTCATGAATGGATTAATGCATGCATCTAGGAGATATACTTACGTTTAATTATTAAATCCAAATCTTGATTTATAATTAAAATAAGATAATTCCTTAGTATTCCTGAAAGCTAGTGAAAGTATTATGTTTATTTTCTTATTTCATATATGTTGTATAACATATAGGAAGTAACATTCCATATACGTTAAATGTTAAGTCTTAGTTTGGAATGAAACTTCACTTGAAGATTTAGGAAATAAACATACAACATTGGAATATATGTTTATTGTAATAAACATAAGCGGTAAAATAATTAATTCTAATAGAACATGATATATTATTAGAAAGTCTAAATGGATACATATCTTTGAAAAGATATAACATGAATGAAATCTAAGTTTGACACAAGGATTTTTCATGTACATCATGTTATTTGTTGTATCATGCTTGGATGAAAGATGATTTGACAACATTGATATCTAATTAAAGTTATTAGATAACTAAGTATAATGAATATGATTGGATATAGAATTACATCCTCAGCCTGGAATTGCTCCTAGATTCTAAGTATGAACAATATGGCAAATTGTTGCGTAATTGTTATAGCCGAAAAATCTTGAAAGATTGGAAGGCATCAAACATTACACAATGGATATTAAGTTTACAGATTTTTTAAAGAACATATTGTTGTTTATATACAATAATGCTGGTTTAAATTGAGATGACACTCAATACTAGTCATGGTAGGATTTTACCCTTGATTAATGACCATATGAACTAGTTGTGCTCAACTAAGAGCATAGTTGCATTATAAATTAAAGAATTAGAATACTTTAAACTATAAAAGGTTTGAAAGTTTAATTGTCATAAATTGGGATGTCACGCATTTTATGAAATATTATGTAGCAATATCAAGATAGTTGAATGCACACATACAAGAACTTCACTGATTCTTGAAATAAGTATCCTCAAAATTCCGATAGATCAAAATTAGTTGATTTATGTCTTGTCAACAAGTATGATTGACATGACTTGAGGCATAATTCATTAACTAGAATTATCATGCATTGATCTATTTAGTATTTGGATAAGGGATGTTAAGCAATTATTATTTACAATGAATTAAAGTACTTGGTACGTTTGTTTTCATTAATAATAGATTGTATCATATATTTGCATGTTTAAATCCGTGAATAACTTATGTTATTCTAAATAGTCCGTTGTCGATCAATGATATGGGAATATCATTGAATTAAGACAAATATGAGTTTTGGTAGAATATACTTGAAAGTATATTGATGCGTTGACATACCAATTTCACATAATATTCAATGAATTGAATATAGGACTTATCCCAACCGCATGATTGTACTTTACAGATCTTGTCATCAAATAAATCATGATATTCCTATAATACTAGTACATGTACAATTATACCCGCAGTGACAAAATACATCAGTATTTTGTCCTGATTAGCTTAGGTCATCTTTTGTCTTGTAATTAACGGTTGCTCCTTTTACTTGTCTATAAATAGGATCATAAGATGGAGTAAAAGTTGACAAGTTTGTGCAATTAATGCTTAGACATTCACAAACCATTTTTACTCCTCTAAAGAGCAACCTTGTCCCTGAGATAGCTCAGTGGTTCCTGATAGTTGCTACTTAAGCTTAGCTTAAGTTTAGAGAGGAGACAATACCATACTTGTCATTTCAATCCCAAGTGTTTTTTCCGCGAACACTTGGGTATAGATTCTTTTGATTAACTTCTAATAAGAATTTAAACGTTGAAAAAAAATCTTGTCTTTATCCTTTACGTTTTTAATTATTTATCTAGTTAATCAATACATTACAAATCTATGGAACACGGTTAGTTTAACTTTGTAGTTAATTTTAACCGTGTAACGGGAATAACACATACCAAGGGACTCATCCCTACCTTCCATTTAAAATGAAATCAATGGTTGAGATTAAAAGAATTTTAATATTTTACCTATTTTTTATAATTTAAATATCTCTTAAACCGTTAATCGTTAAGCGAAAATAATTACACCATCGCGACGAGCAGTTAATTATCTTTCTATATACGGACACTTTGATATACTTTCGACAAAAAAAAATCATTTTTTTCACATTTTTTTTTTCTCATTTTTTCGTCTTTTTTTTCATTATTGAAATTTACATGAAAAATCACATATGATATTAGTGTTAAATCACATCTGATATGTAATATCACATGTGACATTAGTGTTAAATCACATATGATTTTTTCATGCAAATTTCAGTAACGAGAAAAAACGTGAAAATCACGAAAAAAATAATTTTATCGAAAGTATATCGAAGTGCCTATCTATAAAAAGATAATTAAATGTTTGTCGTACCGGTATTTTTTTTTTAGCTTAATGATTAACGGTTTGAAAGATATTAATATTTGAAAAAAAAATGATGAAAGTGAGTTTTTTAAATTGTTGGGATTAATCTCATCCATTAGATCAAATAAAGATGAAGAGGGATTAATACTGTAAAAAAAAGTTTGGTCCTATCTTAAATCTTAATTCAGAATCTAACAATTAACAAAAATGTAGGTAGGAAGATAAATTAGACCCAAAATTACAGACAGTAGCATTTCAAAAAGAAATTATGTAAGCCGAGATACCTTCTAATTTCTTCTATCCTCAAGAGAATCTAGCGATCAACAACGAAAATGATACTATTCGTGATGTACTTTATCATACAAATAACACACAATATGCATGTACGATGATCAATAAACAGAACGAACGTAAAAGAACGGATGACATAAAGGAAATGAGAAGCAGGTAGTTTTCCTAATTTCCACTTTTGGGAGTATTCTGGTTTGGGATTTGGTTTTCGAGTTTTATTGTGAAGCATGTGACATGATATCTCTTCTTTGCCAAAACTTAAAAGACAGTAGATATGATATTCAAATCCAAAATGCCTCATCTCACTCCATTATATAAGTCAAATACGTGTGAGTTTACATATGAAACAAATGAGTTTACATATAGAAGAAAAATGATTTAAGACTCACTAGCTAGTCTCAATTACCGAATCCATTGATCATCAATAAAATTGAAAATGTGGTATCTATCTATATATTTTTCATTGTTTTATGAATCCATGTGTGTGTGCTAAGGTACTCAACTTGTGGATGGTTTCGCCAAACACATCATAAAAATCCACACTAATTCCAAATTCAATGACTCAGAGCGCCATGAAACCTTGACCATTGATGCGTTCTCTAAAGGGTGTATATATATTATATCCCAATTTCACTCAAATTTTAAATTTATAAAATACCTTTTTACCGTTTATTTAAGAAACAAATACGAGCAAGTATACTCGTTCAATTGTAGTATGGTTGGTGGTAAATAAGGATCGTCCCAAGAGACTACTAGTTTTGGTTTAAGCAATATAGATAATAGCAATAAAAATAGTACTTAAGATTGTCACGCTCCAAAGCACTTAAAAGTAATTAAACAAACAGTGGTTTCAAATCGAAGCAATCAAACAAACAAATACTTGTTTAGGAACCATGACTAATCGTGATAGAATGTTGAACATGTTTGGGTGAAACTTAGAAGACACATGTCAATTTTCACAAGGACTTCTAGTCAATGGGTAATATCAAGAAAATCCATGTTTCTACTAGTTTCACGGGTGAGTCCTTTCGGCCCACTCTCATCCCATTACGCTAGCTCTTTTTATGATCAAATGTATGAAAAAGATGATTAGTTAAATTAGTTCTTACGAGTCTTTTCAACCCAATCTCCTGATTAAATATTTCCGAGTTCATTTAAAAACTTGCATACTTAATATTCGTCACTTATCAAATACCAATCCATTTGTGTACCAACTTCTTGGAATTAAACAATATTAGAAATCTTTTCAACCCTTAAATCCAATAATGTTTAACCAACAAGTTTTAGAACACGAATTACATTTAAACAAACTCAATAAAATAACCACTTTTTCTAACCGACTAAACATCCAACATTCATACGTGTTGTTCCCTTAACACTTTTAGAGTTAACTAGAAAGTTAATCTATTTTTTTTTATGACTAATACAATGTTATGATTAATTCTAACAGATTAATGAAACATAAAAGTAAAAACACATAAGTATTTTTCAACGTTTAAATTCTTATTAGAAATGAATCAAAGAATCTATTACCCAAGTGTTTTAAGGAACAAACACTTAGGATTGAACAGACAAGGTATGATGTCTCCTATCTAAACTCAAGCTTTGCTTTGAGTGGTAACAATGCTACCTCACTGAGCTATCTCGGGGATACGTTACTCTTTGTAGGAGAGAAGTTGTTTTGCAAAAGTCTAAGATTTCAATGTACAAAACACACACACAACTTCTCTCCTTTTGAACCTATTTATACACAAGTATAAAAGAGTAAACGTGATTAAAATACTACAACTTGTTGTAGCAAGCATGTCTGACAATTACAACAGTAATTGTCATTTCCAAGAACCAATGGGAATGGACTATAAAGTCTTTAGGAGTGGTTGGTCTGACACTCCAATACTTTTAGCCATCTTAGGGAAAGTTTCTTCCTGACAAGATAAGATTTGATCTTATCTTAAACTTTTCCCAGGTCTTCCCGCCTTTCTTTCAGGCGTTGAGTTCTTCAGTCTTCAATCACTTCATTGTTGTTGAGGAGACTGGGGTTCAGTGAGTTCTTGTCCAACACTCACTGAACCATTATCTTCTTCTTTGGCTTAGGTCCTACTCAGGGAGTACCGCCTTCCTGAGTAGTGAATCCTTCTTCTTGAATTCGCCTTAAGCATCCTGAAGATGACTCACTGAGTGACTGTTCACTCAGTGACTTGAGTTGTTCTCGGTTTAAGTTAACACTTATTTAATTTGTGTCCAAATCTTGTTTTAAGTATTCTTGGGTACTGATGGACCCAACAATCTCCCCCTATTTGGATATAAATTATTCCTAAGTGTTTTGATCAGTAATGAGTGAGCTAATGACTTCTACTCATACTGAATGTACTAGAATGTAAATAAGGACACTGAAATAATAAAAACATCATCTTATTAATATCATTACAAGTCCTATCAAAATTAAGTACATAGGTGGTGGTGGTATTCAGGCAGATTCATCTGTTTAACTTAATACCAAGGGCTTTAAGCTTAGGCTTCTTTGACTGCAGCTCTTGTTGGTCAGGGTGCTCTCGGATTTTTCCTTTCAGATCTTGACAAAACTTCACATTCTCAGGAGTTTTGATTGGGGAGGCCATCATTAGAAAGCCAAGCATGGCTTTGATCCCTGATAGATCAATATCACTCCACCTCTGAAAGGCTTGGTCTCCGAACTCATCAATGAAGAACATACCTCTTTCAGGTTGTTCAATGACCACATTGTTCCTGAATGGAACACCTTTAAGGAGAGCCCTATTACAGTCAAGACCAGGAACCTTGATCTCAGGCTCAGCTTCAATCTTCTTTCTCTTTCTTGAAGAAGACTGAGAAGGGGCAGGCTGTTCGGTTGAAGCAGGAAGAAGAGAGGGAATGCCAAGTTCCTGAGGTGTTGCAGCCAACCTTTCATACCTCAGACTGAGGGATTTCATCAAGTTTGGCACAACAACATTTTGCTTCTTCTCTATTAGTGGACCCAGTTCATCCAGTTATGAGATCCCAAAGTCTGCGAATCTGAAAGGGTTATGAACCTCAAAGACTCTCTTGTCATTACTTCTGTAGACAGTTAGAATTGCAGGCTTGGAGTTTCTTTGAATCTTGACATCAGTGATTGGTTCTGGCTTTAACCTGTTTGTCATGACCCACTGATATCTTGCAATCCTGTTCTGCCTGATCTCTTCAGCCCTTTTCATTCTTTCCTCCTTTTTCTGCCTGAGAACAGCCATCTCAGCATCCTGAGCTTTCACGAAGCTCTTACCACCTTCCCTTTTTGCAAGGTCTTTTGGGTCAATCCCAATCTTCTCAGCCTCTTCTCTTGCAACCTGAATTAGAGCAAGCTTGTTCTGCCTTTCATCTTCAGCAGCTTTCTTCAGTGCCTCTTCTTTCTCCATGTGAGCTTGAATTTCATCATGAGTAAGAAGTTTCATTACCCCATTGACCTCAAAAGGGACCTTGACTGGTTCATCAGGGTCAGGCCTTCTTTCTGAGGACGCTGGCACCAACTTTGTTGTACTAGGCTCAGGCTCAGTGAGAATGCCTTTACCCTTGTCTTCGTGTGAAGATGATTCAGGTTTCTCCCCCTCAGTGTGAGAAGGAGGTTGCTCTTCAGTGACAGGAGGTTCTTCAGTGACTTTCTCCCCCTCAACTGTTGCTTGACCCATAGTGAGAGCAAGAGTTGGTTCGCCCACTGAAGTTGAGGGAGCTTGACCTTTAAAGGCCTGATAGATCTCAGTCATCATGGTCTTGATGTCTGAGGTGTCCCTCTGAAGAGTTGAGACCTTAGTCTCAAGAGAAGCCTGAGAAGCTTCAAATGCTGTCATCCTAGGCCCAAGATTCCAAGCCAGGGAGGAAGAAGAGGATGCCAAAGACGCCATGTGGGACTCTATAAGACCCAGGGAAGATCGAATGGAGTCCACTGAGGAGTTGAGTCCCTGAATATTTGAGGATCTCAGCATATTCACCAGCTCAGCCAGCTGAGAAGTTTGTTGCTGGTAAGTTTCTGAAGCCTGAAGAATTTTCCTGTTTAGCTCAGGGTCATCCTTCACTGACTCTTGAATAGTTTCAACGCTCTTATGTATGTTGGTGAGAGACTCGTTGAACAACTTCAGATTAAGATCAAGATTCGTCAGTGTGAAGGAGATATTAGAATTGTTTTCATTAACATCGTCATGATAAGATTCCACTGATTCCTTTAGATCGACATAATGAACAACCGCTTCAGTGTGATGATCAAACATTTTGTCACAACTCGTAATTTCAGGTCCTTTTTCAAGCATCAAATTTCACTATTCATCTCGAAAATTACTATTCACAAATTACTATTTATCATTTCACTATTCATCGTTTTTGAGGTCAGTTTGAGACTTTGAGAAGTTTTTAAAAAATTTACTATTCACATGACACTATTCATTCCCGGAGGGAAATCACTATTCATAGGCATCATTCATCATTACGTAAACTAGATTTACGGGTATTCAAATTCGCGTAACCAGTAAGGTTTAGCTGCGTATTCATGCATCATCAGTTAAGGCACGTCATACGGACTAGAGTAGTCTGCATATCATCAGTAACATCATTATCATATCAGTTCATGCACGGGTTTGTGTGATTTTCATTAACGTATGCTTAATTATTTAATTAACGTTACCACTCAGTTATTTCTACTAACATTATACCCAATACTTCCGACTATGATCCTAACACATTTTCAAACTAATTATAATGATATAGAGATTATATTATTACTTTACCCGGTGTTTTTAGACCAATCGCTATATTTTCCGTTAGGAGCTTATAACTCCGTCGGTTTGCGATATTTCAACCCGATAATCATTCTAACACCCGATTCGTGCAAGGAATATGATTTTACAATTTTTACAACTTCGTCGTATTTTATTTCACCTCGTCATGATTTATTTCTAGTTAACTCGGTACCCGATAACACCTAATGTATACCCTAAACTAGCTAATTCTAATTAAATAGAGACAAGTTCATTAATTAACATCAAATCTCTACCATCATAGCTCCATGTGCCGCCCCCCTAAAACACCCCTAATTCTTCCAATACTTGATTACAAAGTACCATTCATTTAATGCAAAGTAACTATATGTTTTCTAATTAATTAGATAAACACATACATAACCAAATCAACTAGCAAATAAACTACAAACTCTCTCTTTTCTCTTCCTTCTTGTTCGGCCAAATCATGATCCACAAGAATAATCCATCAATTTTTCAAGTTAAAGTCATAATCAAGCTCCATTTACCTTCATTGTTGGGGTTTTGTGATAAAAGCCCCAAGGTTTTAAGCATTTTCATCCAAATCTCATCAAATCATCAAGTAAGCTCAAGAACATCTCTTTGATCATCTCATACTTTCATTTTATTTATATATTGTTGTAATATCAAGTTTTATTTTAACTAATCATGCAAAGTTTATGTTATTCATACCACTTGTTTCATACTTTCTTTATAAACACTAGATCTATAAGTTTCACTAGTGATCTCATGAAATCCACCAAGGTTGGTGATGTTTAGGACCCCATGAAACCCTAAGAAGGTGTATGGTAGTATTTGCGAACTTGTGGAGTTGATTTGAAGTGGTATGATCAAGTTAGAACAAAGGAAATGAGTTTTTAACAATCTAAATAACCTACTGTCCAAAATCTTGTAAACTGGAAAACTCAGAAAATGTTGAACTATTTTGGCCTTCATATTCAGAAAGTTCTTTCAAAAACGAAACCGTGGCCGCTTGAATCACTAAAAACCGACTTATAACGAAGGAGATATGATTTTTCAAAGTTAGGCGACGAAAAACTATTTTCTGAAAATAGCTTGCTGTTTTTCCGAACTTCAAGGGACAAAACGAGACATTAGACGTGATCTAGATGAGCCGACCTATTGAAAATATGTTAGTTCATAATTGTACGAATCCGTGGATATAAAGAACGTAGAAAACGAGCTCATAACGACCGAGATATACGCATTTAAAGCCCGACGAGCATTAATCATTTTGACAGCCCACTAATAGAAAAATAATCCAAGTATAAAAACTAGTGTTTTTACAAGACATAACATTGATAGCCGATTTTCTAATTGATCGAGGCGCGTATGATCAAAAGTTAAATGAAACGACATTAAGACATGGTTACAAGGTTTTCAAAAACGTCGAGTTTGATCACTAACACTTAACGTACAATATTTCACGACTAGCTATACGAGGCCATTTTGGGCATATTTTCACAAGTTAAGGAAAATATTAAATTGCGACGAAAACATTATATTTTGCCGATAGAACACTAAACAAGGATCATGGAGTACCGTTTCAACATATTTATACGAAAGGTAGTTTATAACTCAACGAGACGTCAAAAATGTATTTTTCGACGATAAACGTTATTTTCAAAATTTACAAGTGGTATCGTTAACATACGTATTTGCATGCGTTGCGTTAATTCATTGCTTACATTAGATCATATCTTCATAATAGTTCGCGGTTAGAGACCGAGCCTCATCACATCATATCCATTGTTATCATTGTTGCTATCATAGCAGGTGAGTTTTCATAGCCCCGTTTTAAATTGTTTATTGATTTCTAAACTCTCAGGGGAGAATACATTGCACCATTTTTATATGCGGACCAAAGTATCCAAACTCATTTACATTGCTTAAGTTACCACCATTGCCAAGTTAAAGTCCCCTTTTATTTATCATGGACCATTAATTGTGAGCAAGAGAAGATGAGTGGATAGATCTATTGAGGGTGACGCCTCCGTTCGGGTTGGTAGCACCAACTGGTCCAACGAACGCATTTCATTTCATACATTCAGAGTGTTTGGCAAAGCACTCCCTTTTGGGGCATTTATATCAGTCTAGCTTCGGGGTCATGAGCTTAAGAGCTAATGTAATATTTTTATGTGACATTTTGTCATACAATTTATACTTGTGGTTTCCGTAGAAGCATTTCATTTACATAAACCTATGAACTCACCAACATTATCGTTGACCATTTTTAGCAATGTATTTTCAGGTAATTAAGGTATCGCATATTAGCTTGCATAAGGACATGCATGGAGTCGCGGAGTCGACGCGTCTCACTTTACATTTTTATACACTTATCTATCGTTTGATTTGTATGACCTTGATTTTCCGCAAACATGTTTCACCTTTTGGGACCTAAACTTGTAACTCTGAATGTTTTAAATGATCAAACGGTGTATTTTCTAAACGACACTTTAGGTCGTTCAATATAACTATAACTGTGGTGCTATGACCAGTCATGCCCCCGGATATTCCATTCCGCTGCAAGTCACGAAATTTGGGGATGTGACACATTTCTTTAGTTAGACCTTGGAAGAGAGCCTTGTTGGTCTTGAGCAGGAACTTGACCAGTTGTCGCTCAGTGAGAGGAAGAGTATTTTCATACTTACTGAGGATGTTGTCAGTATCCGAAGAACCAGCAGCTTGAGATTCTGATTCTTCACTTGGATGTGGAGATGACTGATGTGATTGTTCAGGTTGTTCATCAGTTTCCATATCCTCACATGCCTTAAAAACTTCCTCATCACTCTCTTCCTTGAGCTCATCATCAGACTCAAGAAGAGCCTGAATGTCCCCCATGGACTGAAAACCCAAAAGTTGAACCGGCTCCTCTTCATAAGAAGACTCGCCTTTGTTTTGGCCAGGTCCTGACCCCGTTATAATAACTAAGTGGGTTTTCTCAGCCTGACTAGCCATAATAACTGGGGTGACACCAGCCTGGCTTTTGGGGGCAGTTCCTAAGTGAATGGATCCGCCTGAGGGGGTGATGGGTTCCATATCAGCGGGTTGTTTCTTTCCCTCTGAGTCTTTGTCCCCCTTAGTGCCTTCAACCACTGATGGGTGTTTTCCAGTGGTATCACTAGGCACTGATTGTGAAGATTGATGGACCCCCTTTCCATCAGGATTGTACTGTCCTTTTGGGGATTTAGGGTCCTGAACTCCTTGAGATACTGAGTGTGGTTTCTCAGGAACGTTAACGGGATGTGATTAGTGGTGGGTCCCCTTCTTAGTGGAGTAGTGCTGCCCCACTGAGGATATAGGACCCTTTTCTCCCTCAGAAACTGATTGTGATTTGTTAGTTTCTTCATTGGGATGTGATTTGGTGGAGGTTCTTGACCCTACTAACTTGTGTTTGTCAGAAGGGACATGTGGAAAGGGTTTGCCCGAGGACACTGAGGATGATTTCTCAGTGCCCTCCGTTGACCTTTGTTTTCTGGTCAGGGGGTCTTTGTAGTGGGTGTCTCAGAAGTCTGGGCCACATTCAACCTCTTTTTAAGGTTGAGTTGGTTCTGGGCATCAGTCTCAGTGGCTAGTGGTTTGGGTCTAACCACCTTACTGGACTGACCCTTCTTTGTCTTCTTCACCTTTTTTGTTGGTGAAGGTACTGGTGAGACAGCGTCCTCACCCTGAATCACCCCCATCATATAGGTGGTCAGGGCAATGGGTGTTACCTCAGGGATGCCACTAGAAAAATTGGTCTTATGCAAGACGTCAGGCATTGTGCCTTCGATGTCAGACCTATCATAGTCAGAACCAAGAAGGTCCTGGAGCACACAGGAAATAAACCTAGGATAAGACAAATGTTTTTGCCTAGATTTTCCTGAGAGCTTGGCAACGAGGTCTCGGAAGATTATACCTCCGATATCAATCTTTTTACCCTCTAGGAGGTTGAACAACATCAATTGTTGTGATGAGTTCAATTGCTCCGTGGAGGATTTATTCCCCCCAAGGATCTGAATGACAAATGTCATCAGGATCCTCCAGATTGGGTAGAACCAGGTTTTGACTATTGGAGCCTTCTCCAATAAGGCTCCAGCAGACTGATCAGGACGTCTGGGGTCATGAGGTCCTAGAAAGATTAATTCATTCTTAACCTCTTGATCAGTGGGGTTGGGCTCAAAAGCCTCAGCAAAATCAAGACCTGTGGCCTTGATGAAGGTGTTGTAATCCAGGGAAAGGGTTCTTTTCCCATTCATCACTGTGAATGTGATGATGGATTCTTTGGTGTCTTTTGGGCTAGTAGCCACAGCAGTACACCAGAATTCCCTCAGGTAGTCATGGTAGATGACTGAGGGGGTCTTGGTAAATGCCTTTGCAAGGAAACAGTTATGAAGATATTTCATAACGTTCTTGTAGGCAGGGAACTTTTGTGGATAGGAAAAGTTTCCCACCACATTGTTCTTGGTGAGGTCTACACCCTCTAATATGAAATCCACATTAGGGGCGTATATCACAGCTTTAGATGAAGCCATATTTGTTGGTAAGTCAGGGTAACAAAGATGGTTAGGATTTCTTAAAGCTAAGAACACACACACTATTAGTTTTGAGAGAAAAATTGACAGAATTTTGCTTAAGATTTATAATAGACGTGTGTGTTGTTATTTTGGTTGGGGTATTTATAGGGTAGTGGAGATGGGGGAAAATTGGGTATTTTGGCGGTTTTATTTAATCAAAATATAATTTTTGTAAATTATTTTGAATAAAATTTTGGGATCCGCATTAAATGCCACCACTCCACTTTTCCTCTTTTTGCGCAACTGTCAGGGTGAACAGTTGAGCAGTTTCTGCAAATGGAGAAGTTGCAGAGTTTTCATCATCACACAGTGTTTTGTGTGAGAGAGGGCATTGAATGCCAAGTTGGGAAGTGGGGGCCCATAGGTGCATGCCAGAAAGGCAAAAGGAACAAATATTCTTAAATTAAATAAGAATTCAGTTACCAACCTCGGACATTTACTAACTAGATACTTAGAGCATTTAAGTTAGCATTGAATGTTTTCTGAGGGCCCTGAATGACTCTTCATTCAGTGAACCAGTTTATTCATGAATTGGGTTTATTCCTGATGGTTTAAAGGTTCAGGAACTTGGGTTTAGTTCCTGAGGATTTAATGGATCAGGAACATGGGTCTAGTTCCTAAGATCCAAAATTTCAGGGACTTGGTTTTGGTCCCTGAGTATCAAGGAATCAGGAACTTGTGTCTAGTTCCTGAGGACCAAGAATTTAGGAACTTGGGTTTAGTTCCTGAGGTTCAGTGATCATTTTCACTGAAGAACACATTGAGTCAGGGGCTTGGGTTATCAGAATTTACACTTATTTGGATGGAATCAATCAGTGGACTGATTCTCAATATCCAACATTCCTAGTTCAGCTTTCAGTCTTGTGAAAGTTGGTTCATCCAATAGCTTGGTGAATATGTCAGCTAGCTGATATTCAGTAGGAATGAAGTGTAATTCAATGTCACCATTCATGATATGGTCCCTGATGAAATGATATCTGATATCAATGTGTTTTGTTCTCTGATGAAGAACAGGGTTGTTTGAGATGGCAATTGCACTTGTGTTATCACAAAAGATGGGAACCATCTTGTACTGAATTCCATAGTCACTGAGTTGACTTTTCATCCAGAGTACATTTGCACAACAACTTGCTGCTGCAACATATTCAGCTTCAGCTGAGGACATGGCAACTGATTGTTGCTTCTTAGCACTCCAACAGACTAGTTTTCCACCAAGAATTTGGCAGGCGCCTGAGGTGCTTTTCCTGTCCATGTTGCATCCAGCATAGTCAGAGTCTGAATATCCTTTCAGATCAAGTCCTGAACATTTTGGATAATATAATCCAAGGTTTGGAGTACCTTTCAGGTACCTGAATATCCTTTTCACAGCAGTGATATGAGTTTCTCTTGGGTCAGATTGATATCTGGCACATAAGCATACTGAGAATTGGATATCAGGCCTTGATGCAAGTAAATACATCAGTGATCCTATCATTCCTCTTAATAGAGTTTGATTTACTGGTTTTCCAGTAAGATCAGGACCAAGGTTGTTTGGGGGTACCATGGGAGTCTTGACTGAGGCACAGTCACTGAGCTCATACTTCTTCAGTAGGCTTTTGACATACTTCTCTTGACTGATAGAGGTTCCTTTATCAGTTTGCTTGATTTGTAGCCCAAGGAAGTAAGTCAGTTATCCCATTATGATCATTTCAATTTTCTTTGCCATCAGTTTCTCAAACTGTTTGCAAAGTTTGTAACTTGTTGAGCCAAAGATGATGTCATCAACATACACTTGTACAAGTATGACATCGGTATTTGTCTTATAGATAAACAGTGTGTTGTCTATCTTGCCTCTGACAAATTTGTTTTGGATTAGGAAGGCTGAAAGAGTTTCATACCATGCCCTGGGAGCTTGCTTCAGTCCATAAAGGGCTTTGTTAAGCTTACAGACATAGTCAGGAAACTCATGGCTTTCAAATCCAGGAGGTTGCTGAACATAAACTTCTTCTTTCAGTGAGCCATTTAAGAATGCACTTTTAACATCCATTTGGCACACTTTGAAGTTCATGTATGTAGCAAAAGCAAGGAGGATCCTGATGGCTTCCATCCTTGCTACTGGTGCAAATTTTTCTTCATAGTTAATGCCTTCTTGTTGATTATAGCCTTTGGCTACAAGTCTGGCTTTGTTTTTAATGACTATGCCATTTTCATCAGATTTGTTTTTGAATACCCATTTCATGCCAATGACAGAAACATTATCAGGACACTTGACCATGGTCATTACCTTGTTTCTGTCAAATTGTTCCAGTTCATCATTCATGGCCTGAACCCAACTTGGATGATTAAGTGCTTCCTTAACACTTTTGGGTTCAATTGTGGAAATAAAGTCCACAAATAGGCATTCATTGGCTGAGGCTGCTCTCAGTTCAGTAGCCATGCTTCTTGTGAGCATGCCTTCAGTAGGCTCACCAATTATATTGACAAGTTCTATATCCTGAGACCTAGTCCAACTGTCCTGAGGTCTTGGAAACAGATTTGAACTTGTAGATGCCTGATGGGTAGGATCAGGATCAGACACATGATGATTTACAACATTTTGAGTGTCTGAATGAGTTGACTCATCACTGTGATTGTTTGGTTCCTGAGCAGTTTGTTCAGACTGAATGATTTCATCAGTACTTTGTGATTCAATGAACTCAGTGATGGTTGGGTAAGGAAGGTTGTGGGGAATGATGTAGTAGGAGATGTCAGCATTTGCTTGGTACTGAGTGGGAGGACCATTTTCAGGATGATGTTCATCAGGAGGATATCTAAATGATTCATCAATACCTATCTCTTCCACTGAGTTGTAAGAGATACTGATTGCATTAGTGCTCTCATCAAAGGTAACATGAAATGTTTCCTCAGCATGCTGTCTCCTAGTGTTGAACACTCTGAAGGCTTTTGAGACAAGGGAGAATCCCAGGAAGTATCCATCATCAGCTTTGGCATCAAATTTTCCTAAGTGATCCTTGTTATTATGAATAAACACTGGACACCCAAAGACATGAAAGTAGCTGATGTCAGGAATTCTTCCCTTGAATAACTCATAAGGAGTTTTACCATGTCTCTTGACAATGATGGATCTGTTTTGTGTGTAACAGGCAGTCTTTACTGCTTCAGTCCAGAAGTGTTTAGAGAGGACTGATCCATTTAGCATTGTCCTGGCTGCTTCAATGAGTGGTCTATTTTTCCTTTCAGCCACCCCATATTGTTCTGGTGTGTAGGGTGAGGAAAAATTTTGGGAAATTCCTTTCTCATCACAGAAACATTCAAGTTCAACATTTTTGAACTCTGTTCCATTGTCAGTTCTGATCTGTTTGACCTTGATGTCATTTTGATTTTCAATGTTTCTGACAAAGGACATAATTGTTTCAGCTGCCTGACTCTTTTTGATCAGGAAGTATACCCAAGTGTATCTTGAGTACTCATCCACAATGACCAGAGTATACTTCTCATGGTTAATGGATCTAGGACTAATTGGTCTAAATAGATCCATATGGAGAAGATGTAGGCAGTTCCTGATGGAAAAGTTGGTTTTGGTTTTAAAGGATGCTCTGTGATGTTTACCTTTTTCACAAGCTGAGCATGGTTTATCCTTTGAAAACACAAGAGATGGTAAGCCAAGGACCTTGTTTTATTTAACAAGGTTGTTTATGTTTTTGAAGTTCAGGTGGGAGAGTCTCTTATGCCAAAGCTAAATGAGAGTTTCAGTGGCCTTGGTAAAGAGACAAGTTCCATTCTGAGTCAGACTGGACATGTCCAACACATAAACATCATGCCTTCTTGGTGCAATAAGGACAACTTCCTTATTAGCATTGAAGATGATTCCTTGCTTATCATCAAACTGAACTATGTATTTGGCATCACATAGTTGACTGACACTTATCAGATTGTACTTAAGACCATTTACATAAGCTATCCTAGTAAAGACTATACCATTGTAGTATACTGAACCATAACCTTCAGTGAGACATGATGAGTTATCAGCAAATATCACTTTGGGTCCTGATTCATCCACATATTTGTGCAGATATTCCTTCACACCAATCATGCTCTTTGAACATCCACTATCTAGATGCCAAACAGGATCCCTGGCATGTTTCTGCACAAATGGTAAACTGGGTCAGTTCTTTCTAGGACTCCACTTCTTGGAGGGTGTAGCTTTGGGGATCTTATTTTTATTTACAATTGATTTATGGTCAGTGGTGAAGTGGACTGAGCTACCACAAATTATGCATTTGATTGCTGATGTAGACTCAGTGGACTGAGAGGCTGACATTGCCATACCTCTACTGGCCTGAATGGCCTTACCACGTCCTGAGGTGTTATGAGTGGAACTTCCACTATTTTCACAACAATTTTCAATTTGACAATCCTTAGGATGGTGGTCATTGAACCCACAGTAAGGGCAAGGTGCAAAAGGCTTTTCCTTTTGTTTCTGTTTCTGTTTAGAATCAGAAGGGTAGTTTAAAGACTGAGCTTTAAGACTTGCCATGTTAGATGTGACTGAATGTGTTTTATGATCAGAGGTCTTGTGATCATCCTTTTGGCAAATCATGCAATAAAGGATTCTATAGCAATCTTCAGTGATATAATTGATATAGTTACATAGTTCACATCTTTTCAGGGGTTTTGTGGGTTTGGGTTTGGTTCTTGAGGAAGCTGGTTTTTGTTCCTTTTTGGATTGAGAAGGTTTCTCTGAGGATGCAATCTTCTCTCCAAGCTTCCTGACCATTTCAGCCAACTGATCAAATTTTGATTCAGGGCTTTGGGTTGTTACTTCAGAATGGACTGAAGTTGATGAGTCATCAGTATTTACTGAGACTTCAAGGGTTGGTCTTTTCAGGATGGTAGTTCCCATTCCTGATCTCTCTTTTGGAGAGTGTGGTGAGAAGACCATTGGTGGGAGGCCTGAATTTGGTGTGGCACCCTGAAGGGTATTCAGTGGAGGAAGTGGTCGGTATGATTCTGATTCAGACTCATTCACAGACTCAGTGTTACTGAGTTGTTCAGTAAGTTCAAGCTTACTGAGTTGTTCAGTGAGTCCAAGCATATTTTTCAAGGCCTGACTTTCAGGAAGCAAGATCTTTCCAGTCTCAAAGTTTGGAAACTTACTGACTGGGTTGTCCCTGACAATCCAGTCATTTGACTTGGGAAGCATTTCTTTCTCAAAAGATATGCCAGCTGGAACAAAGGTCAATTCATTTTGACTTACATTGGGATCAACCATATGAGGGTCAATTCCAATGGTTTTCTTAGTGCTTAATCCCACAATGTCAAAGACCTTGGGGTTCTTTTTGGTCCAGCTTTGTATGACAGCCTTTTCTTTGTTAAGTTCAGTTTGTAGGGCTTGGTTATGTTTCAAAATTTCAGTGTTTTGAATTTGTAGAGAAATTGATTCTAATTTGGCTTGCTTCAGTACAAGCAATTGATCATCTCTACATTTATTCAATTCTGACACTATATTGTTATATTTTGAAAACAGGTTAAGCCTTTGTTCCTCAACAAATTTAAGGTCTACACAAATATAATCCATGTAAGACTGCCAATCAGAATTATCATCCATAGAAAGTAAAGTATTTACCTTCTTCATGGTGATATTTACCCACTCTCCATTCCTAGCATGGCCTTTCCCAACAGCCACTTGATCACTTTCAGAGAGTGCCATCAGTGCACTCACTCTGATTTCCTCATCTGAGGAGACCTCTTCATCATCCCAGTCATAAGCTTCAGCTACTAAAACCTTGTTCTTTGCCTGAACAGGTTTGGATGTTTGAGCAGCCTGAGACATAGAGGGATTAGATTCAAGAATTGCAAGCTTAACCTTAGCTTTCCTATATTTTGTTTCAAAGTCTTTTTGACCCTTGTTTTGGGTTGACTGAAACATTCTAGGTTGAAACTTGTTAGTTCCTGAGGAATTATTTCCTGAAAATTTGTAAGAGGGTTCTGAGGTGGTTTTAGAATAACAGTCCCTAGCAAAATGACCATTTTTACCATAGTTAAAACATTTAGTGGTTTCATTTGCTTTTCCCTTTGAAAAGTTGGACTGGTTTCTTTTGATGAAACGTTTTGAACTAGCAAGGAGTGCCCTTTCTTGGAATTCCAAGTTTAAATCTTTAAGGTACTCATCACTAGTCCTTTCATCAATTTCATCCTCAGAATCTTCTTGGAAATCCTGCACAACACCATAAGTATAGAAAGCAGTTGAAATGGGTGTGGAGGTTAAGGCCTTTTTGGACTCAAGAGCTTTTGAGTCAGGATATCTCCTTGAGATCAAGTTGTCCTCATAGACAAATTTCTCATAGATTTCAGGGAGCTCAAGGGTCTGAATGTGATTAGCATTCCTCAGGCCTTGTGAGAAGTTTAACCACTTCTCAGGGAGACTGTTGACAAAGCCAACATTTGTCTCATGCTTAGATAATACTACACCATCATTTGATAGTTCGTTTATCAAAGTCTTGTATCTGGTATAAGTCTGAGAGAGACTTTCAGAGTCTTTTGCCCTGAAAGTATTATACTCAAGTTTCAGGTCCATGACCCTGTTTTCCTTGGTATCTGAGGGGCCCTCAAAGCTATTAACCAAGTCATCCCAAGTTTGCTTGGCTGTTAAACAGTTGATGACTGATTCCATTATATCGTCAGGAAGACAAGATATAAGGATGCTTTTAAGGCGTTGGTCTTGATTGACCACCTTCCTCTCATTAATGGTCCATTGGGCCTCAGGCTTGTTTAGCCCTGCAACAGTCTTAGGGACAAATGGGCCATCCCTGATACAGGTGATGTAGTAAGGTTCCATACCATTCAAGTAGCAAAGCATTCGCTTTTTCCACTTGCTAAATTTACCAGCTTCAAGTCGTGGGGCAACAGCTGAAAAGCTTCCACCCTTTTTGTCGACTAGCTGGGGCACATTAGCATCAGTCATAGTAGGATCTTGGTTTTAAAAACCTTGAGCACTCTTTGTTAGTTTTGAAAGATTTTATAAACCAGAGGCTTTGATACCACTTGTTGTTCCCTTAACACTCTTAGAGTTAACTAGAAAGTTAATCTATTTGTGTTTATGACTAATACAATGTTATGATTAATTCTAACAGATTAATGAAACGTAAAAGTAAAAATACATAAGTATTTTTCAACGTTTAAATTCTTATTAGAAATGAATCAAAGAATCTATTACCCAAGTGTTTTGCGGAACAAACACTTGGGATTGAACAGACAAGGTATGGTGGTGTCTCCTATCTAAACTCAAGCTTTGCTTTGAGTGGTAACAATGCGACCTCACTGAGCTATCTCAGGGATACGTTACTCTTTGTAGGAGAGAAGTTGTTTTGCAAAAGTCTAAGCTTTCAATGTACAAAAAACACACACAACTTCTCTCCTTTTGAACCTATTTATACACAAGTATAAAAGAGTAAACGTGATTAAAATACTACAACTTGTTGTAGCAAGCGTGTCTGACAATTACAACAGTAATTTTCATTTCTAAGAACCAATAGGAATGGACTATAAAGTCTTTAGGAGTGGTTGGTCTGACACTCCAAGACTTTTAGCCGTCTTAGGGAAAGTTTCTTCCTGACAAGATAAGATTTGATCTTATCTTAAACTTTTCCCAGATCTTCCCGCCTTTCTTTAAGGCGTTGAGTTCTTCAGTCTTCAATCACTTCATTGTTGTTAAGGAGACTGGGGTTCAGTGAGTTCTTGTCCAACACTCACTGAACCATCATCTTCTTCTTTGGCTTAAGTCCTACTCAGGGAGTACCGCCTTCCTGAGTAGTGAATCCTTCTTCTTGAATTCGCCTTAAGCATCCTGAAGATGACTCACTGAGTGACTATTCACTCAGTGACTTGAATTGTTCTCGGTTTAAGTTAACACTTAGTTAATTTGTGTCCAAATCGTGTTTTAAGTATTCTTGGGTACTGATGGACCCAACAATACGAAACTCACATCATTCCCAAACAAGCATCATAAATCATTCCATAACAAGCATCATCATAAAACATAATATCACATTCAACATCAAATGGTTTAACATGATTAATTAAAATAAAGAAAATTACCCAAAAGTAAGATTACAATGAGTAATAAAAGAGTTATAGTACTCCTTAGGGCCTCCAATTGAACAAGGGAATCTTCCACCTCTTCTAACAAGTATCTCCAACTCTTCTTTTGTTTCTACTTGGAATCTTTCTTCAGAATGGCAGAGATTATTAAGCTCTTTTGGGTTTAGTAAGTAATGTGATCAAGTCCTTATGGTGTAAGGCTTGATTGTAAGTGTTGTATTTTATTATGGGTTTATTAGGGGTTTATTTATACTTGAATTCTCCCCTAAAAACTGAATTAAGCCTTGAATATCCATAAAAAAGAGAGTAATGATCGGACTCTAGTCATAATGGTAGTTAAAACTTAGAGTTAATGCAACTCTTCATCTCAGAATTTTCTCAACCTTCGGTTTGGACTATGGACCTTTGGTTTGGAATGTCTGCTGAACCTAAGGTTGAGTTTCTTGAACCTTGGGTTTGAATCTCAGCTTCAACCTTAGGTTGGAATTTGTGAACCTTGGGTTGAGACCGATTCTTGCACATAAATTTTAACTTTAAGCAAGCATATAACTCCAACTTTTAACACACTTTTAGTACCCAATCTTGACTTCATCTTTTCATCCTTCCCATTTACAACGAAAATAATCATACCATTAATCAATATCTTTGTTGACGAGCTTTTCTTCAATATTTACTTGATTTTGCAGCTTTTCTTCGTCTTTCTTGATATTTCCTTGTACCTAGACTTGAACACATCTTTAACAACTTTTAAGCGTAAAATTATCATAAACATAACTAAATAATATGCAAAAACATACAAATAACGCGATAAAAACATGTACAAAATGAGCGTTATCAACCATCGTAATAGAACTTCATTTTGTTAGGGTCCCATAGTGCAATCTCACCCGTCCACTCCTTTGATCAACCTCCACTTGTTAAAAGTCAAAATTAGTGTGGATTTCTATGATGTGTTTGACGAAATCATACCAACTGTTAGAGTTCGTGGAAAAATATTAAACGTGTATGACTAGAATCGAACTCGGGACTGAGGGATTGCACACTTTACGTATGAATGATTAATGAAGAATAATTAATATATATATATAAACGTTATGTATTTAATTATTTGAACACGAAATAACGACTAACGGACGTTAAGTAATTAACGGGAATTGACTAACGATCGTTAGTGAATAAAGGAAGGACTGTAGGTGAAATTACAGTACAAGAAGCTGCCGGAATTCCCTAGGGAATATATGGGCCGATCGGTTGGAGGGTTTCCAAACCCAATCCAAGTCTAACTTGTCCTATAAGTTTTCTACTCTATAAATACAAGGCTTAGGGGTTAGGGTTTGATATCTTGTGCACTCTTGCTATAACCCTAAACCTAGTTTTCTTCTTCTTTTATTCCTAGCCGATCGATCTTAACCCTAGGAGGGGGGATCGACTTTTGTTTTATTAAACAAAGTGTTTTGGTTTAATAATTGTGTTCTTTTACTAGCATCAAACATTAATCGGTTATAGTACATGTGTACAAAACTTTGGTAATTAACTCACTATAGTTAATACCATCTTGGATTGAGAAACAAAACGGTAAGAGGTTTCTCGGTAATCTACTTGATTTATTAAAGAAGAAGATTTAAAAGTATTGATCCTTGTTCTTGATAGGATCAAAGGTACGTGTCTTTAATTTTCGGTTAATCTCTTATATGTTAAATATGATTCTTTGCTTCCGCTACGTGCTTTGGTGATGTAGAATTATTTATATAATTGTTATGGTATTTAAATTATAACAGTGGCATAACGAGCCGTTTAACATGTAATTGTATTACCGAAACACATAAAAATCGAATTTTTGATTAGGATTAACATGTTAGTCGAAATTTTTTAGGGTTTTAGAACAATAAAAAAAATTTCGAACCGTAATTTTGTTTTGGGGGGGGGGGCAATCCCTCTTTAATTAAAAAATTAGTTTTGTAACCCTAAAATTAGGAACATGTTTGTTTATGCGTGTAAAGGGTTACGTTCATTGACTTGTAAATTAATCCATGATGAAACATGCATGTTTATCATGGATTAGGGTTTGTAATTAATTGTTATGTTACTTGCTACATGTAATAAAAAGATAGATCTAAAATTAAGGAAGACCCAATTAATAAAATTAATGAATCTTTTATGTGCAACGTGGTATATGTTTGCTAAGGCTTACACAACCAACTTGTTTGGTGTATGTGGTCCATTGGTACCATTAGCTCGAAAACCAATGGGAGTCTTCTTAATTATATGCATATTAAAACACATATAGATTATTAATAGGATTTATCAAAAAAGTTTGCATGTGGCTATATGATTTAATGGTTAAGATTATATGCGTTATTATTTGGTTATTTATTATTATTTTTTTTATTAAATTACTTGATTTTTTGTTTAAATTATATGATGAATTGTAAGCAAGAAAAGGGTAATTTTTTGAATAGAAAATAAATTGACCTAATAACTATGAAACCTTGATGTGATAAATTATATATTGCAAAGTCTTATGTGCCGACAATGGTTCGCTTCGCATGGTAATTTGCTCCCAGGCGAGACTAGCAATATTATAATTTATAACATATTTTTTAAGACTTAGAATCTTAAACTTTTAATTGGGTGATGAGTTTTGTACCAATAGTTTGAACGGCTCACCCAGTTTAGACAAACTATAAGAGGGGTATAAGGAGGCTTGACATTAAATTGTCATCCGAAAGAGACGCATTTTTAATTAGCCTTCGGGCAGACGTTTGTCTCTCCGCTCCTTTGTGCGTCTAATTGGAGCTACCAGGTAATGCTATTTTTTGTGCAAAATCATCTTAAAGGTGAATTAACCTCAATTTCACGCGCCTTTTTTGTTGTAATTATCCGAATAACATGGGTCTTTTGACTCATGCAGTAGTAGGATATAGTGGGCGATAATTGTAGGTAATTCTTTGATTGGTAAACCCAATACCTCAATTAAAACTTTGTTGGTTTAACTCTTAGCCTAATTGGTAAATAAAAACGTTTTGAAAACTTATGATACGAAGATGTGTGCATACTTCTTCGTACATATATTGATTGTCACATCAAAATGAATACCCTAAAATTTAAGTCCATGCTATCTAATTATAAGAAACACTTGAAGTTAATATTTATCGTAAGTGAGACCTTGCCTAGATATTAATGATAAGGTAAATTTCCATGGCGTGAGACCGTGACATGGAGAATTTGCAGTTTCTAAATTAGACGACTTAATTAAGTTGTAAGTGAGACCTTGAAACTTAAAGCATGAGATGGGAAAAAACATGCTTACATTGCAAATTGTTTTTGGCAAATGTAATTCCCATAATGATCTAGGAGTCGGAAATTGTTTGCCGATTATTGTACGATAGATTACCATATTTTGTACTTTCACTGCTAGCAGATCAACTGATGTAGTGAAACTATAAAAATTTGGATCCTAGTTTTCAAGAAGATTAAATGGATATATGAATATTTCCTGGGTAATTTTCTTTTCTTCAAAAATTGTATTATCGAAAATACTAAAATTGAATTTTGCAAATTCTTTTAATGTATTAATGTAACGTTAAACCGTAAACGTGGGACAATCTTTATTGGTAAATTGATCTACACCCGTAGGGGTTTTTGGCTAGAGTCAACTTTACTAAAAGAATAAACCTAGTCTCCTTTCTTTGAGAGAAGAGTGAGACTTAATCATATTCTTTTTCATGAATGAGAAAGGTAAGATAGGAAAATTAGAATTGCCTAAATTCTAAGAAATAACTCATAGCAAACTTTAATAGTTAAGAAAATTGCACATTTTCTGAGTTATTAAATTAGAAGCTAACTGATTACCGCAAAATTGGTAAAAGACAAACTAGCATACTTTGTCTAGTTGTTGTGCTTTGACCACTTAAAGATGCTACATACCATTGTGGAGATGGTAGACATATTAAGGAAAATTGCATGCCCAATTTTCAAGTTAATTGCATTGATGGATAGTCCATCATCTACATAGTAGAATACACTCTTTTTAGTAACTAAGTAATTGTTACAAATGGGTCTTCTTAAAGGTGTAGGAAAGTTAATAGCACACTAAATGCTTTGACTGGTTATGAAACACTTACAATGTTGTCAAATCCAATGGGAGCATTGTGTTGTAATTACTGAATAGTGAATTATTGTAATGATCTATAAGTCAGTGGGAGCTACAAGCTTTGTCATCTTGGTAGTAACCCAAATTATCTCTAGAATGTCTTGATAATTACTTTCCAATTGTAAACACTTGTGCTTTTAAGGATAGTCATGTACATTTCCTTACTAGACAAGGTGGTTCTATATCTACTAATATCTATGACACAATCATATTGATCACATAAACAAATGAGTGACGTGTTGTTCATCTGATACATGATGTTGTTCCATGCACAAGTGGGAGAAATCTTATATTGTGTGCAAGGTACAACATATATAGGAATATGATTTAAAGAACTGTCTTGACCGCAAGGTAAGAAACTAAACTTCTAAATATGACTAATACACCTCTAAGTCTAGAAACACTTGTTGTTGAAATTTAGCTTAACTGAGACCTTGACTAGATTACAACAACAAGGTGAAATTCCATGATTACGTGAGACCGTATGTGGATAATTACTGTTTCTAAATTAGATACCTATTAGAACAAGTGTCAATAAGGATTATGAGATTACTTCAAACTAAATATTTATGTATTATTGAAATGACATAAATAAATGAAGTAATCTAATACTACTTCAAATTTGAATATTTATGTATTCTTGGAATGTCATAAATATATGAAGTAATAAATTAACTTGAAATTACTATTGAAACCAAATTGTGGTGTTCATGATTACTTTAGTTTTACATATTTATACTTTATTGTAATGCTATAAATATGAAGTCTTTTAAATTGTTACAAGACTTATTATAATATAAAGTAAGACGTTAACTTGTTATGCCTTCTTTATTAAGACATATACAAGAAGTCATTGAGTTGATCAATGATTTATAACGTATAGTGAGATTCTAACAGTCTATGTCTTCTTGTTGAGACATGGATAAGAAGTGACTTAGTTAAAAAGTACTTGCGTTATAAAGCATGCAATTGGCTTGAAAAATCTATTTCACCATTAAGTTGACTTAGTTGGTAAATAGGTAAGCCAAAAGGAGTATAAGTTTATCTTACATATTGTTAGATTGTCTCACAATATTAGTTCTAATGAAATACCACAAGTTTGTGGTGTGTTCAGTTAGGATAATCAAACTCTATTGGTACTGTTTGATTAAAGATAACTATAACTTCCTTTCTTCCAATAGTTATCAAGGTTAGAAAATTGAGTATGGGTTGTATATACTCAATAAGACTCCAACCTAGAAGATTAATAAGACACCATTTATTATGGAATGTGATGAATCACATTGAGTCTTAAAATTGAAGTTCTGAAGTTGTTAAACTACTTATGAGTAGGTTATTAACAAACTTAATGTAAGGAACTGTCAATATGTATTTGTAATGTCTCAAAAGAGAACAATTTTGTGTTGCTTTACTTGCTAAAGTATTTATAGATAGTCTATAAATTGCAAAAGGCAAGTGGGAGGTTTTATCTTGAAAAGATAAAATTACAAGATACATAATCTTCTAAAAATACACTAGTAAATGTCATGATGAGGATTAAACATGTTAATGTTAAATCTCAAGATGATGGAATTCTCATTCATAGATCCACAAGGATATCTCAAATATTTGAATAATATGTTGAGGATTATGAGTTACATGATTATGGTAAACCTGTTGGTTATGCAAATATTGAATTTGGCAAATTACTTATACTATGAATGCTTAGATGTAGTCTAGAAAGATAACTAGTTTTGGAAACTTAGTTAATCTTGAACTCCATAGTTAGACTATAGAATGAAGATGAGTTTCTTCAAAGGGAATGAAAATCCTAGTGGTTTAAATCTTTGTGTAGACATATGGATAAATTTTGTATACATATTTAATGAATGTCTTATGACAAGATCATCAATCACACTTAAGCAATTAACTATGATTGAATATTTTTTCTAAGCACATTAAATGTATAAAGATTATGATTTTCATTCTTAGTTTCATAAATATGAAATTAGCAATGGAATATCAAAACTCTTTCTTGAGAAATTACTTGTGCGAGGACGATAAGTAATTAAAAGAAGTATTTGAATTCAAATAATCTTTGGAAGTATACAAAGTGCAATAATTCATGAATAGATTAAGGCATGCATCTAGGAGATATACTTATGTCTAATTATTATATTCAGTTTTGATTTATAATTAAAATAAGACGATTTCTTAGTATTCCTCAAAGCTAGTGGGAGTGTTATTTATTTTCTTATTTCATATATGTTGTATAACATATAGGAAGTAACATTCCATAAACATTAAATGTTCAGTCTTAGTTTGTAATGAAACTTCACCTGAAGATTTAGAAAATAAACATACAACCTTGGAATATATGTTTATTGTTATAAACATTAGCGGTAAAATAATTGATTCTAATAAAACATGATATACTATTAGAAAATCTAATAGAAACATATCTTTGAAAATATATAACATGAATAAAATCTAAGTTTGACAAAATGATTTTTCATGTACATCATGTTATTTCTTGTATCATGCTTGGATAAAAGATGATTTGACAACATTAATATCTAATTGAAAGTTATTAGATAACTAAGTGTAATGGAAATGGGTGGATATAGAATTAACATCCTCATCCTGGAATTGCTCCTAAATTCTAAGTATGAACCATATGGCAAATTGTTGCGTACTCATTATAGCCGACAAATCTTGAAAGATTGGAGGGTATCAAACATTACACAATGGATATTAAAGTTTACAGAATTTTAAAAAGCATATTGTTGTTTGCATACAATAAAAAGTAAAGTAAAGTAACTCCCAATACCGTCTTCCACAAGTTATAGGTCCCAATACCGTCGAAGACGGTGTATGGGGGAGGTTGAGACGTAGACAGCCTTACCCCTACCTAAGGTAGAGAGGCTGCTTTCGGTTCTACCAAAGGTAGAAAAGGACCCCGGCTTTTTGTAGGGAGTGAAGATCGAACCCTTGACCTCTCGGTTGAGAGGCAAGGGGTTTTCTAACTGATCCAACCCTACTTGTTTGCATACAATGATGCTAATAAAATTGAGATGACACTTAATACTAGTCATGACAGGATTTCATCCTTATTAATGGCCATGTGTACTAGTTATGCTTAACTGTGAGCATAGTTGCATTATACATTAAAGAATTAGAATACTTTAAACTATAAAAGGTTTGATAGTTTAATTGTCATAAATTCGTGGTTAAGGATGTCATGCATTTTATGAAATATTTTGTGGCAACATCAAGATAGTTGAATGCACACATACAAGAATTTCACTAATTGAATTCTTGAAATAAGTATTCTCAAAATTCTGATAGATCAAGATTAGTTGATTTATGCTTTGTCAACAAGTATGATTGACATGACTTAAGGCATTATTCATTAATGGGAATTATCATGCATTGATCTATTTAGTATTTGGATAAGGGATGTTAAGCAATTATTATTTAAAATAAATTAAAGTACTTGGTACGTTTGTTTTCATTAATAATAGATTGTATCATATATTTGCATGTTTAAATCCGTAAATAACTTATGTTATTCTAAATTTTCCGTTGTCACTTAATGATATGGGAATATCATTAAATCAAGACAAATCTGAGTATTGGTAGAATATACTTGAAAGTATATTAATGCTTTGACATGCCAATTTCACATGATATTCAATGAATTGAATATAGGACTTATCCCGACTTCATGAGTTTACTTTATGGATCTTGTCATCAAGTAAATCATGTATATATAGTTATCCTCATACTTGAGATACCAGATAACTGTCATGGATGTAGTGCATTTCTGTGAAGCAATTTACCGCTATACGTACTGATAGCTATAAGGACTGTTTTCAAGAGTGTTGAAAAGTTCATGGGTTATGCTTGTAGTCAAGAGAGAATTTGTTCCTTCAAATTTGTTTGAAGTTTAATACTGTTGGGCCCCTCGTAGGGTTTACAAGATGTTTGCGTGCGCACGCCCAAGATCTCCCCTGAATATGTTCAGAAGATTTGGTAATCTTGCTCAATCAAAAACAACAAGAAACAGAATGATTAATAAAGAATGACTGGGATCAGTATTTTTATTAATGTAGTATTAGAAACAAAATGATAAGTATGATGATGAATCATCGAATGGTTTTTCCAGGAGACCACCACCCGAGTTGTACTAGGGGCATTGGCGTGTTGCTAGACGCTAACCAATGTCATTACACTATTAATAGATTTCCAAGTGGGAGCTGTTAGAGTTTGTTGAAAAATATTAAACGTATATGACTAGAATCGAACTCGGGACTGAGGGATCGCACACTTTACATATGAATGATTAATGAAGAATAATTAATATATATAAACGTTATGTATTTAATTATTTGAACACGAAATAACGAATAACGGACGTTAAGTAATTAACGGGAATTGACTAACGACCATTAGTGAATAAAGGAATGACTGTAGGTGAAATTACAGGACAAGAAGGTTCCGGAATTCCCTAGGGAATAGATGGGCCGATCGGTTGGAGGGTTTCCAAACCCAATCCAAGTCTAACTTGTCCTCTAAGTTTTCTACTCTATAAATACAAGGCTTAGGGGTTAGGGTTTGATATCTTGTGCACTCTTGCTATAACCCTAAACCTAGTTTTCTTCTTCTTTTATTCCTAGCCGATCGATCATAACCCTAGGAGGGGGGATCGACTTTTTTTTTATTAAACAAAGTGTTTTGGTTTAATAATTGTGTTCTTTTACTAGCATAAAACATTAATCGGTTATAGTACGTGTGTACAAAACCTTGGTAATTAACTCACTATAGTTAATACCATCTTGGATTGAGAAACAAAAAGGTAAGGGGTTTCTTGGTAATCCACTTGATTTATTAAAGAAGAAGATTTAAAAGTATTGATAATTGTTCTTGCTAGGATCAATGGTACGTGTCTTTAATTTTCGGTTAATCTCTTATATGTTAAATATGATTCTTTGCTTCCGCAACGTGCTTTGGTGATGTAGAATTATTTATATAATTGTTATGGTATTTAAATTATAACACCAACAACTGAAAAAATGTGTTAGTTGTATTCGTGACTGGCGGTGGTCTCATGCTATTAACATCATGATATCTTGGCATGAGTGATATCGTCACAGAAGAAGCGATCAAACGGGCATTTCCGGACACAAGGTATTCTTCACTACAATGATGCCTACGTTTTGTTTTATGCAACAAACTTAGCATCCTTTTTTCCATATTCGTTTTTAATTCCCAGTTTTTGAACAACTGAAAAATGTTGAAAATATAGGAAGAGCAAGTAAGAAAGCATTTTCCTTCAAGTGTTGAAAGTTACATGAAGAAATATAATGTCACAGAGGAGTATGCCCACAAATCGTTGTACAAGCAACTAAAAGAAGTGTGGAAAGGTATAAATCGAGTGTACCTCATGACTAAACATATTCTGAAGCCTCTGTTAATGGGCATGATCAACTTGTCACGGACATTGGAAATTCTATATAACGATAATGATAATTTCACACATATCAGAGAAGAACTCCAAGATCAAGTCAAGCCTTTACTCGTTCATGCTATGAGTATATATGACTTTCAGTTCGTCATGTCGTGTAGTGTTCTATCGACACTATTAAAAGTTTGGCCTCCCCATATTCTTCTTAAATGGTTGTTATACAAGACTCGGCGGAAATAAGTCCATAATACCAATAATAAATCAAGGAGATATGTAATACTACATGTGGGAAACTAGAAGGGGGGTTGAATAGTTTACCGGTTTAAAATTCTTTTAAAAATCTTGTTTTAAAAGTTGGCTATTGGAAACTTTGATTCGAACTCTATGTGTAACCAATCAACACCAATATGAACTACACACTAAACTAACTAATATAAACTAATGAAAGTAAAGAGTAGAGTTGGAAAGATCAAACCGAGACAAATGATTTATAGTGGTTCGGCTACGAAGCTCTTCTTCGCCCTACTCCACTCCCCGAGTACCACACTCGAGAGTTTCAAGCACTATGTCAACAACCTCCCTTCAGGTGGAGAAAACCGTACACGTCGCTTATCCTATTACCGACACTAAGCTAAATGTCGAGTGCTAATCTTAGCTAGCACCAATCTACCAAGGTCCATGTGACCAATCACACAAGCCCTAATGGCTACAAGAGATCACCACGATCTCAACACGATCACAAAGATCAACTCTCACTTCACGCTACTCAATCTAACTACTCTAGATCCTTTGACTACTCACACACAAGCCCAATGGCTTCAAGAGATCTTCACTATCTCTTAAGATCACAATGATCTTCACTCACACTCTCACAAAAGAAGGATAATCTTGATGTATGCTAAGATACAACAAGGATGTAACAAGTGTTACAAAACCTAACCACTACAACTCTTGTCTTCTTGAAGATCTTGAGTTCTTCTCTTGCTAATGAAGAGGGATGACAACACCTTGTATCTACTTGGATACTTGTGTTCTTCTCTTGCTAATGAAGAGGAATGATAACACCTTGTATCAACTTGGATACATGTGTTCTTCTCTTGCAAGTGAAGAGGAATGAAGAGGATCACTTGAAGGATGATTGGATCACTCTTGAACGAAAGAAAAAGTAACCTAAATGATCTAAGAAAGAAAGTGTGAAGAGAGTATTCAACTCAGAAAGTTTTGTGTGTGAAAGGATGCCTAAAAACTGTGAAAGGGGTGGGTATTTATAGGCAAAGAAAATCTGAACATTACAGAAAATTTTGTACGGACGGCTCCGTTAAATACCCCACGGCTCCGTTAAATTTAACGGTACCGTGGAGCCGTCCTAGACTAGGACGCTCCAAATTTTGTCTTTTCTGGTGAAAACTTATTTGGGGAAGGTTGGAGCTGATTTTTGGGGGAAAAATAGCTGTTGTGATTTTCAAACTAATTTTTCCATTAAAAACATTTCTTAATATTTCAAAAATAATTTGTCATGTGTATTTTTGAAAAAATGTTTTGTCCCATTTAAAATGTGAATTTTCAAAACATAAATTCCCTTCTTTGATCACTAGTTCAAGTTGTAACTTTGTTCTAGAGTGATTTGCGTAGAAACGGGATCTTCCGATTAAAGACTTGTTTACGTTAATTTTAACGTATCGTGATTTCACATTTTGTCATCCTCAAAACGTGAAGTAATCGAAAGATATAAATAACGTCTTTAGAACATTATTTGCATCAACAATCTCCCCCTTTTTGATGATGACGAAATATAAACTCATGTTAGGTTAAAATTAGTTTTAACAAGTTTTTAATGAGTTTACTCCCATTTCTCCCCCTTTTTGTCTAATCAAAAAGGTGACGAAGGCTCCCTCTTGATGTGTACTCCCCCTCATTTGGAGAACACAAAGGAATTGAGCAATGGTTCATGTTACAAAACAAGGTTAGAAGATACATATATAATATGTAGCAAGTAGCACATTTGACAAATATCCAACCACACAAAAAAATAGCTAAGAGCTAAAGATGATAATGAACAACCCTCATAGAAACCCATTCATTCATTAAAAGAAAATAAATGTCATACATGGATATGACTTCATGGAAAGATAAAAGAGACAATGATAAGCATAAATCCCTAATGACTAGAGGCATGTTTCATTTCCAAGAGGGCTCCTAAAGACCTATTGTGGGTTGGGAGGTGGTGGAGATTGGGGCCTCATTTGGGGTGGTGGTGGTGTCAAGAGATGTTCTATAAAGTAGAACATGAAATGAATCTCGTCTCTTAAGAAGTAGATGAGGTTACGGTTATGGAGACAACATAGGCAATTAGCGCTATGTAAATCAAAGGGATGTGGTTGATTGGGTTGTGCCATGATAGGAGATGGTGATTGTGGTAGGTTTGTTGGAGGTGAAATTGGCATGGCATTGTCCAATGGAGTTAAGGGGGATGGTGTGTACTCCATTGATGATGTAGTGTAGTAGGATGATGAAGATGTTGTGTAGGTAGATGATGTTTTAGATGGTGCATAAGGTGGTGATGGTGAGTATGGAGTGGCTTGGGAAGTTGGTGTCATAGCTTCATCATCTTTTGTGAGATCTACAAAGAGTGGTTTTGAGGGTGGTTTTACGGTTATCCTAGGTTTCTTGGAGATGTGAGAGGTTGAACCATGTGTGGAGGACATGGTGTTTGTGTGATGGGAGGTTGAAGGTGAAGTGCAAGATAAGCTTGCAAGGGTGAGGCCTTAAATAGGCAAGTTGGGTGAAATTTGAATTAAAGTTGATGGGAGTGTTCTATGGTGTAGGAAGGGAATCCTAGGGTGTGTTAGGTTTGCAAGGATTTGCAGGTTTGAGGTTAGGGGTGTAGTGTTTTTGGTAGGAACAGTAAAAATCTGTCAAACAGGGGTACTTTTCCTTTAAATGACCCACGGTACCGTTAATTTTAACGGTACCGTCCATATTTAATGGTACCATGCCACTGTTTGCAAGAAGATTTCTGTGCAGGTTAGTTCAGGGCAGCTAGGGGGATGTTTTCTAGGGGAACTAATTCCTAGAAATGATAGTGTCTCAACTCACTAGGTACTTGTTTTCCTAAAGTGTCCCATTTAAGCTACAACTAGGACATAAAGGCTATCATGTAATTTCCTAGGATAATTATAAGTATGCAATAAGAAGGGACAAAATAAGCTATCATCCAAATATCACATAGATTGATTAGGCAAGGAGATAGTTAAGCATGCAATAAATCAATTAGCATTCATTCATAGATAAATCCTAATAAGAAACATAGATTTCTTCAACACTTATGACTTGAGCATTCCCCCATTCTTGGCATACCCTTGTCTTGAGCATGAGTCTCATTTTCATGATTTGGATCATCAAAGGGTGCATAATGGGTGGAGGATTCAGAAATGAGGATTGATGAGACATGTGACTCGTTAATGGGTTGCATGATGGGTTTGACAAGGGAGTATTGAGGACCATTAAGGTAAGGGTGTAGGTTCATGAAATGGTGATAGAGACGGGTTAGGAACATCCCATAGGGTATCAATTTATTCTTGTTACCCTTGAGATGGACAATTCGCTTAGCGAAGAAGTAAGCGAGGTTGTATGGTTGTTGGGTTAGGAGAAAGTAAATCATGTGAGCACAACACGCCAGGAGTTGCTCACGATTTCCTGTGAGACTTAGAACATTTTCTCGCAGGATGACTGCCCAAGAAAGTAGTTCATGACGAACCTCTTCCAAACGAATTTTCGTTGGATTAGGGTAAGAGGGTACTTATAAGTACAGATGAGTTTGGTTAGTTCGATTGGAGAGGGTATGTACGAACAGTACGGACTATTATCCTCACGATAGTGAAAGAGAGACTCAAGACACCAATCTTCAGTATAGGCACATTGCCCATGATTGGGTATTCGAAGGATCTGAGCAAATTGCTCAAGAGTTAGGACAAATTTGATGTTTTGGACCCAAAACCAAAGTGACAAGGATTGATCCTCGTTACGTACGAGTTCAACTTGTCGAAAGAACTCTAACACAAAACGAGGACAAATGTGCTCGTTAATGTGGAGTAGATAATCGAATCCTATAGCTCTAAAGGAAGTGTTGATGTCCCGATGGTAAATTAGGGATGAATCAACGACACGGCCTTCATGAAACCGACGGGTTTCAAGATTGACATAGGCACGAATGTGGTTACCGGGAGTTGTGGGTTCTTGTGAAATTTCGGGTGTGTAGGTATCGGTTAGAAGATGATCAAAATCATATTTATGAGACATTTTTGTTTCCTAAAAAAAATTAAAGGAAAAATTAGAGTGAAGAATAGTTGCATTATGCACATGCCTGGTGTGTGTGCCTAAATGCAAACTATGTGGAGGTGCGTTAATCTCGACTCAAAAGAAAATAATGAGATGACCCTAACACTCCTAATTTTACTTTTGCTCAAACAAATATGTCGAAAAATACATATTGATTATGTAATTCGATCAATATTCGTGAGATCATGTATGCATGAAAAGATGTTTTTAGTTTGCATCAACAATGCATGAAAAGAACAATTTCATGGTCCTAGTTTCGTGAGATTTTGAAAATGATGAAATTTGGGTGTTTTGGTAACCTCAATGTTTTTGGTACCAAAGATTTTGAAATGTTTTGGTGTTGATGACTTCTAATTGAAAATTTCCTAGAAAAATTTGAAAAAAAAAAAACCCCAATTCAATTTTCATCAATGCATTAACCCTAGACCCAAAATTAAAAAATTGGAGTAAGATGACTTACATTTTTGTTGAAAAAGGTGAGAATGATTTAGAATCTTGAAACTCAATGTCTTGAATATGATCTTGAAGGGGTGTAATTAAGTGTTGGGTGTGAGGTTAAGTTATGACAGCAGTTGCTGAGGTTATGAGGGTTTGGAATGAGTAGTGTGGAAAAGGGGAACTGAAATACGGAATGTTCCAGATGCACGGTTCCACGGTACCGTTAAATTTAACGGTGTCGTGCCACATTTAGTGGAGCCGTGATCTGCTGGGACTTTTTCTGTCCCATTTTGATTTTTTAACGAACAAGTCTCGCTGTTTTAGTGAGACCTATTGTCACGAGGAAAGGATTTGTACCTAACAAATTCTTTTGACTAGGGAGACCTAAACTAAACTACACGAGACTCACGAGATGACTTCAAGAGTCATGAGACTTATGGAATATGTTCCATCATTCCTAGACCTAGACGGAGATAGTTAAAAGATTCTCGTTTGAGAGGTTTGGTTAGGATGTCTGCGATATTGTCTTGGGAAGGAACTTTCTCAATGGAAATGTTTCCTTTTTGAACATTATCGCGAAGGAAGTGGTGGCGGATTTCGATGTGTTTGGTACGGGAGTGTTGAACGGGGTTTTTGCTCAAGTCAATAGCACCTTTATTATCACACATAATGGGAACGTCATCTAGATGGATGTCATAGTCTATAAGGGCTTGTTTCATCCATAGTGCTTGTTGACATGCCTTTCCGGCGCTTACGTACTCCGCTTCGGTCGTGGAGATAGCAAGAGCCGTTTGTTTCTTGGAGAACCAAGAAGTTATACAACAGCCCATGAAGGTACAAACGCCACTCGTACTCTTTCGATCCACATAATCTCCCGCATGATCAGAGTCGGCATAGACAACAGTTTCTACACCGGTCCCCTTGGGATAAAATAATCCCAAGTGTATAGTGCCTTTAATGTATCGAAAGATGCGCTTAACCGCTTCAAGGTGAGAGGTTTTGGGATCCTCTTGGAAGCGAGCACAAAGGCAGACACTAAACATGATGTCGGGCCTACTTGCCGTGAGGTATAGTAAACTTCCTATCATACCTCTATACTTAGTGCTATCCACGGACTCACCTTCTTCATCTTTCGTGAGTTTTTATTTCCGTGGACATGGGAGTTTTCATGGGCTTAGACTCTTCTAAACTAAACTTTTAAGCATCTCTTTACTATACTTAGCTTGATTAAAGAAGATGCCATCTTCCATTTGTTTAATTTGTAAACCAAGGAAGAAATTTAATTCACCCATCATGCTCATCTCAAACTCGTCGTGCATGATTTTTGAGAAATCATCGCACATCTCTTGACAAGTTGATCCGAATATAATGTCGTCGACATATATTTGAACAATGATGAGATGTGAATTTCTTTTCTTTGTGAAGAGTGTGTTATCAACCTTTCCCATGGTATATTCATGTTCAATCAAGAAGGCTTTTAGTCTATCATACCAAGCTTTAGGAGCTTGTTTAAGACCATAGAGTGCTTTCTTGAGTTTATAAACATGATTCGGACATTCGAAATCAACGAATCCCGGAGGTTGCGCAACATACACCTCCTCGTTGATATAACCATTAAGGAACGCACTCTTCACGTCCATTTGGTATAGCTTAAAGTCTAAGGCACATGCATAGGCAAGGAGTATTCTAATTGATTCTAATCTAGCTACGGGGCATAGGTTTCATCATAATCTATTCCCTTTTGTTGGTTGTAGCCTTGTGCTACCAACCTTGCCTTATTCCTAACTACGACGCCATTTTCGTCGAGTTTGTTTCTAAACACCCATTTAGTTCCTATGATTGTTTGATTTCTAGGAAGAGGTACTAAATCCCAAACTTGGTTTGCGGTGAATTGATTTAGTTCCTCCTGCATGGCAACTATCCAACTTTCATCCTTAATTGCTTCACCTACATTCTTAGGTTCTACGGTAGATATGAAACAAAAGAAGTTACTTTTGTTTTGTGCTTGTGACCTAAGGGTTCTTTGGTTTAGGTTACCTATGACATTTTCAATAGGATGGTTTTTGGATTCCTTAATGTTGACAATTTCGTCAACTTCAACTATTTCATCCTCAATGTCATCTTCTAGGGTTTTCTTGCCATTAACCTTAATGGCTTCATCCTCATCTAAGTCATCATCAACCAATGGTGATGTCTTAGATTGTGGAGGACTTTCATCGAATGTCACGTTGAGTGATTCTTCGACTTTCAAGGTTTCTCTATTTAGGACAACGTAGGCTTTACTATTTTGGGAGTAACCTAGGAATACACCTTCGTAAGACTTTGGGTCAAACTTGGTGAGGTAATCTTTAGTGTTTAGTATGAAGCATTTGCTTCCAAACACTCTAAAGTAATCAAGAGAAGGTTTTCTTCCTTTCATGATTTCATATGGGGTTTTTCCTAGGATAGGTCTAATTAGAATCCTATTTAGAATGTAAGTTGAGGTGTCCACCGCATTACACCAAAACTTTTGCGGAATTGATTGTTCATTCAACATCGTTCTACTCATTTCTTGTAGAGTACGATTTTTCCGCTCAACTACCCCATTTGATTGAGGAGTGCGTGGAGCCGAGAAATTGTGAGTAATACCATTAGCATCACAATATACTCCAAATTGCACTTCATTATCAAATTCTCGACCATGATCCGTCCTAATAGAAACTATTGTACATCCTAGTTGATTTTGGACTTTCTTACTAAAGATTTCAAATTCCTCAAAGGCTTGAGTCTTATTCTTAAGAAATCTAGTCCAAGTATACCTAGAGTAGTCATCAACTATTACTAAGGTGTAGAGATTTCCTCCGTAGCTCCGTACGGCGGATGGACCGAATAAGTCCATGTGAAGTAGTTCTAGGCATCTAGAGGTCGAGACCATATTCTTAGCTTTGTGACTAGAATGAGCTTGTTTTCCAACTTTACAAGCGTCACAAAAGTGTGAGTCGAACTTAATCTTAGGTAGGTTTCTAACTAGTTCCTTAGATGCCAATGATTGTATAAGACGCATATTGGCATGACCTAGTCTCCTATGCCACAGAGTGGTATGATCATCTATAGTTGCTAGACAAATCTTATCTTCAGGCTTATTTCCTATCTTCATGACAAATAAGCCGTTTTTCCTAACTCTTTTGCCTATGGTTTTCCCATTCTTAATAATCTCACTACCCTCTTCAGAGAATATGACTCTACACTTATTATCTACCATTTGACTAATGCTAAGTAAGTTAAACCTAAGTTATCTACGTGCTCAAATTTCTAATAATAAGAGAGTCTTGAGTAA
Organism: Artemisia tridentata subsp. tridentata; assembly: GCA_021014915.2. Classification (NCBI taxonomy): domain Eukaryota; kingdom Viridiplantae; phylum Streptophyta; class Magnoliopsida; order Asterales; family Asteraceae; genus Artemisia; species Artemisia tridentata. The sequence goes on along the minus strand of CP139504.1, from coordinate 147,060,192 downwards.
TCGTACCTTTGCCTATAATGTTGCCCTTAA
>CP139504.1:147026427-147060062 GCA_021014915.2 Artemisia tridentata subsp. tridentata | reverse complement strand
AAATTTTGTGAATACTATTATTGTGATTACATCAATGTTATTGATGCCGGTTAACGTTTTGCGTGTCATGAGCTTAGCAATTGTACGACGCTTTACCCGATATTTGTATTTATTACTTATATATTCTAGACTTTCAAAATCTTGTGTTCAACTACTTTACTTTTAAACCTATGAATTTCACTCAACTTTTGTGTTGACTTTTTAGCATGTTTTATCTCAGGTAATTGATGCATACTGTTTTGGCACTGGGAGTGGCATGAAGACTCTGGATGGCTATATGTTTTCATTTTCTACTTTCTTATCTTTTATCATTCAAAAAACCTTTTAAGTTGTGTCTTATTATTCCGTTGTGCTTGACTTTTAAGAGATCTTTGAACTCTAATGTTTTCCTTAAAGTTTTGAATGATATGTTTTATTAAAATGACTTACTATAAGGTCGTTTTCTATGATTGTGACTGTCCTACCCATAAGTAATACCCCAAACTATGTTCTGCTGCCATATTCCGAGTTGGGGTGTTACATTAAATGCGGACAAGACCATGAAAGTTTCAAAAAGAAGGAAAAATAACTACGAGACTCTTACGCCATAACCGAATCGACATGGTTACCACGTAACTTTGCAATTATCAGAAATTTCTTAATATTAAAATAGTTACGGCGTAACTCACACTTAAGGTTACGCCGTAACTTTTTTGAGGCCTATAAATACAACCCTAATTCAACTCTTTTCAATATCTCTTTTCCCCCTTTCATAGGGGCCGACTAGGGCACCATTCCAGGGCAATTTCCAGCAATCATCCACCATTTTTCAAAGGAGAATTCACTTTCCAGCAATCATCATTTGTATTAGTCAATCATCAAGTAATTGTATCAACACTATGTTTAATTCAATCAATGTTTTATTCATTTTTGTTTACTTTGCAGCATGAGAGGCTAAACACCTTGAGTGTTAGCCTAGTTACGAATTTTTTATTGCCATAATTTAAGTTTTCTTGCTTTTCTATCGCTTGTTGTGTATACTTTCTTTGCCTATTCGCGGACACCCTCATTTTGGTAGTATTGAAGCTTGGTAGTACCTGTAAGGCTAGGAGAATTGACCATAGGACCCTAGCCAAGTAGGTTGCAAGGATTGGTAAGAATTGACCATATGACTACCCTTCTCATGCGTGCAAATTGACCATAGGATCACCTACCAAATGGAGATACTTAAGAAGTTAGAGGGACCTAAGTTCAGAGATGTCGGGTTCGGTGCTTTGTGCACCAAGAATAGGTCTAGATTGTAGCTGGTACTTTATGACTAAGGATTAGGTTGCCTATGAACTCCATCGAGTAAACTACGGTGGAATACGAATCTAAACTTATAGGCTAGACAAATTGACCAGAGGAATCTAGTGACACTTACCCCCACTTGAAGCGGTAGTAAGCATTAATAAGAAGACTAGATTATGGCGTAATAAGATTAGTAACTAGGTTAGAACATTTCTCCCCATTGATTGTTTCTCATCTTATTATTTTCGTTTTTCATGTCATTTCATTAGTTTAAATATTAATCAAATCAAAACCCCCCTTTTATAATCAGTGACATTAGAAATTAATTTAGGATCCGCACTCATAGCTCTTGGGACGACCTCGGCTTTACCGATTACTACACTACACGCGACCGGGTTCTCTGCCCGTTAGTGTATAGGTAGACGAGTAATTATAAATATTAAAACCTGGTCTGAAATCCAGCATCAAGTTTTTGGCGCCGCTGCCGGGGAGCTAAATAGGATTTTAATTTGAGTTTTGTACATATTTTGCTTTTATAGTTTTAGGCTTTTTATTTTCTTTTTAATATTTTTGTTTTTAGTATTCTTTCTCCCGTCTCTTCTGTTTTCTTTGTTTCTTAGTGTATTTCAGGAAATCGTGGAGATGGAACCAGATATTGATGATATGACATTAGAAGAATACTTGGAGTATGAGCGTGAGAAGACAAAATACATTCATGAGGAATCTTCGATCAATGAGTGCTCTTGCAAGATTGCCCACTCCAAAACCTTCCTCTCAAACTTCGCAACCATACAACAAAGCCGGTTCTGCATTTCCCAGTCCAAAGATTATGGGCGTTTCTAAAAGGTATGAGGGGTCGTATTTTGATCCTTTTATCCATAAGAAAAATGAAGTTGTGGAGTATCCGGATACTGATGAGGAGATCGACGACGATGAATTTTGGAAAGATTTCGTATCAAAGGAAGCTCCTACAAGATTAACTCTAGAATATCCGAATTCCGACGAGGAGGTTGAGAATGAAAATTTTTGAAAGGATTTCCTGTCTAAAGAGGCTACTACAAGATTACCTCCTCTTGACTCTTGTTCTCAATCTCACCAACTAAATACCAAGCCGGCGATGCATCCGTACATGCCACCGGTTATTGATCAATTGAAGGATGTGTGGAATGATGAAACAAGTAAGGATCTTCTTAACTTTCCTATTTCTACCTTTACTAATATTTTTGATAGTGTTTGTGAACAGGGTATTGATAATGTCAATGTCGACACTGCAAAGGAGAAAGAGAAAGTTCAGGAGGAATGTGATAAAGATGACACAGATGATCTTTGGGGTATTACGATCGAGGACATGGAAAGGCTTAGGCGAATACTTATGCTTCCTATGCAAGACGACCCTAAACCAAAGCCGGTGATGCAACCGTACATGCCACCGGTTACATACCCTAATCAATTGGAGATTGTGAGGAAGGAGGATGAAGTGAGCAAAGATCAATCAAAGAATATGGAAGGGGCGAGCTTACGGGTTGATGAAGCAATTCCGCAATCAAATGAGGAAACACCTATCAAACATAATGGTAGCAATTCTAACCCTTCCTTTAATTTTATTACTAACGATCTTGCTAGTGTTCCTATACAGGTTGCTAAAACTATCGATGACGAGGTGCAACCCCTAACCTCACAGGCCATACACATCACACCTCCCGATGATGGTTATGTAGCACCGGCTTCTAAACCAATTTTGGTTGAGCTTGCAAAGGTATTTTCAAATTTTGTAGAAAAAAATGAAGAATGTGAGCATACTCAAGGAATGAGTCCTCCACATGAAGTGCCCAAATCATCTAATGCATCAACCAACTCGGGTAAGGTAAGAAGGGAAATGACATCTCCTTTAAGGTACAATTTTAATTCATCATTTCCCTACCCCGTGGCAAATATAAAACATGATGGTGTATTTCGCCACTTTCACCCACACTTGATTTCAAGTGAGGGGATGAACACCCATTTACTTAGTAAATAAGGGTGGAGTCAAGCTCGTGACTCGAACAAAAAAAAGCGCTTCGTGGGTGGCACCCCATGCCTATCTTTTTATTTTTATTTTAGCTTTATATTTTATAGGATTTTATGCTTGGTATGTTTGTGCATCATTTTTACCGGTTTCTACGACGAATAAATACAGGAGAAGTGCTGGAGGGACCTCGTAGTGGTCTTAAGAAGTCGAGTTTTCTGAGATTTACCTCAATGACTTTCTACGGCGTAACTGCATCGTTGTGGTTACGCCGTAACTATTTCCCAGCATGCATTAATTATCAGGTCATTTGACTTACGGCGTAACTCAGTCAATGTTGTTACGCCGTAGCTTCTTCCTGTAGCAAACCATTTAAATAAATAAATAAAAAAAAAAAAAAAAAAAAAAAAACAACAACAACAACAACAACACCATTTCTATGTTTGTATATTTTTAGTAGTAAATGGACTTAGTGGGTGTCTTCATTGTAAACCCTCACAAGACTTCACTCGTCCACTCGGGACATCGAGTGGTTTAAAAGGCTTGTTGCATTTGCTAAATGCAACCGTGATTCCTATGAAAGTGAGTTAGGATTTTCATTTTATTTATTTTTATTACTTGTTTTTTTTTCCAGTATGATGCATTTGGTTATTTAAGTGAATTGAGGGGATTGAAGTTTGCTTATGGATCTTAAGGCGGGACACGTTTCAACACGTGTATCTTCGATCATGCCAAGCAAATTTTAGGGAAGTTCTCGTTCCAATTCTACTTGTCTCTATTTAATTTCAATTTTTGCGTACAATAGGGACATTGTACAATTTAAGTGGGGGGACGAGAGTAGAATTATAACTTGAACTTTATTTGCCCTCGTTTTCTAGTTTATTTTGAAAAATTATGCCATTTTGAAATTTTTTGACATGTTTTTCTTAACCTAACTAGAATAGACCTTAGCCGAGCACACTATAACCCATGATTTCATTGGTGAGGTTTAGCCTTTCAGTTTTCTCATATTATTCAAATCCACCAAATATCGAGTGTGCCGGTAATATTGTAAACTTTAGAACCTGGCCTTTACATAATTTCGAAACGATAGACGAGTAGTGTGTTGAGTTCACTTGATGCATTTGGGAGAGATAGTTCGAGAAGGCAATATTTTAGGATGTTCACCCAAACAGCCTATATATGTAATATTGTGTGTGCTTATCAATAAGTCACCTCGACTTTTTGACCCACGTGATAAAACCCTTTTGTTGCACTCATCTTTAGTGCAAGATACCCCTATATACACCCTTCTGAGCAATTCTTTTCATCTCTTAACCCATATTATGTATTGTTTCGTTACACCTATTTGCCTTAGCCTACTGTGTAGTCTTGGTTCTATGATTGGGAAGTTGCCGTTTGCCTAAGTTTGAGGTTCGGGTTAAGAGATTCGGGAATCACGCCTACGTTGAAGACACATATTTGAAGATCATTGAAGACCCCCCCCCCATATTCCTCACATATGATTCATCTCAAGTGGGGGGATGACTTATTTATTTTCTTGTATTTGTAGTTGCAAAAGGAAAAAAAAAGGAAAAAAAAGATAATAGTTTATTTATTTATCATTGTTGTAAAAAGGGATAGTGTAAACATTATAAGCACTAATCCGTAGTATTCATGATGTAGCTTATTGGACTAGCAACGAGGAAATTGCCTCGTTCACATTCATTCCATGGTACGAATTGGTGACGTGACTACACCAACAACATTTTGAAGACCAAGTTAGTGTGCATCTCCTTATATGACATCTACTTATGGCACACTAACTTGTTACATGATGATCCGGTTTTTGCGTTGTGATGCTTGGATTTTGGATGGACGGTGGGCGGTGACGACTTGGTTCTTTATTTTATTTTACACCTTTAATGTGCATCCCATGTCTTATCCTACCCTTTAGTCATGAATCGCGCTTAGGTGAGGGAGTGAGCAGTCATTGGCTTCTTGGCCATGGATTTAGTCATGTATCGATGGTCTTTGTCGCCATCGCCGTGGCACGTTAGTAATGACAATTAGCCTTTTGTTAATACAAATATCATCTAAAAAATGTTATTTATATTTTACGATCTTTGCTATATTTTGTTAACGACAATTATAAACTTTATTTTAGCAAAACATAAATATAGTTAAGTCTTTTACATATATAGTCACAAGTCTTTCATAAACACAAAGTTAAAACATCACCTAACTAGTATATACATTTTACAAGTTCACTTTCATATACATTTTAATCTAAAAATGGAAATGTACTATGACATCATGGCATGCATCATCTTTTACATATATCTTCTTTAGTTCTTTACTCAATGAATCCTTGGAAAGATATGAAAATATTTTGGTTAGATTTGATAAAGATTTTTGGAGATTTTCTGTCAAGTCCCCGCGGAACCAAACAGGTACACGGACGGAACCCTATATTTGGTTCCGTCCCATCCGTGGCTTGCTGAGGCTTTTTGCCTATAAATAGCAAGCCACTCCATGTTGTTTCCTCATCACTTACAAGCATAAACAACATCATATATTCTTTCATTCATATCTAACTCATTCATATTTCATTTTAGTGAACTTCTTTGTAGCAAGAAGATCAAAGTATTACAAGCTTCAACAAAATGTTGCAAGGCTTGTTAGTTAGTCGCTGTGTGAATTGTTGTTGTTCACACATCATTTTTTGCACCAAACAATCATAAATCCTCTGTAGTGATCGGTTAGTATTTTAGTCCTCAAAATACATAGTGTGACGGGTGTGGTTGTACCCTTGTAAAAGAACTCGACATCTAGCTTTGTGTCGGAAATATTTTGTAAGCGACATGTAAAGGTTTTCTGCGCCGGTTAAAGGAGCTTGTTGATTAGTGAAGAAAAACTCTCGAGTTGGAAACTTGGGGAGTGGATTAGGGAAAGGAAAAAAAGTCCTTGTAGACCGAACCACTATAAACAATCGTGTTGTGGTTTGATCGTTTCTTTCTTTACTTACATATTATTTATTGTTTGTTATTTACATTAGTTGATATTCACACGAAGTACTCAAAGCAAATAAATTTTAAAACGGTAAAACTATTTAACCCCCCTTCTAGCTTTCTACAATTGGCATCAAGAGTTACGTTATTCAATATTTTTAAAATATATTGTATTTTAAAACTTGGAACGATCCATGGATTTTGAAAACTTCAATGAAGGACAATCTATGCAAAGACCACCACTATTTGAACCAAATGGTTTTATCTATTGGAAAAACCGCTTTGAAACTTATGTGAAATCAAAAGACATAGATCTATGGTATATTATTATAGAAGGTGATCATAAAGCTATAATAAAAGATATCACAAATGGTCGGGATGAGGATACTTCACTTGCTCGTCATAGTGATGAGCAAAAGAAGTTGATTGCTAAAAATAATGAGGCAAAAATGATGCTTTACAATGCTCTACCTAAAAAGGAGTATGAAAGAGTCTTTATGTGCTAAACCGCAAAAGAAATTTGGCAATCTTTAATAATCACTCATCAAGGAAACTCATAAGTCAAGGATAACAAAATTGATCTTCTTGTTCAACAATATGAACAATTTGTTATCCCTGAAGATTAGATCATTGATGGTGCATTTGTTAGGTTTAATATTATCATTACTTCTCTTAAAGCACTTGATGAATCTTTTTGTAGTAAGAACTTTGTCAGGAAATTCCTTAGAGCACTCCATCCGAAGTGGAGAGCAAAAGTGACGGCCATTGAAGAATCTAAAGATCTTTCAAGCATGTCACTTGACGAGCTAATTGGAAATCTCAAAGTTCATGAAATGGTAATGGAAAAAGATTCGGAAATAGTTAAGGGTAAAAAGGAAAAAGTCAAATCCATTGCCTTAAAAGCTAGAGTAGACTCAAGTGATGACGAAGAATCTAGTTCGGGTAGTGAAGATGAAGAATATGCCATGGCCGTAAGAGATTTCAAGAAGTTTTTTAGAAGACGAGGAAAGTTCGTAAGACAACCTCTAGAAGACAAGAAATCCTTTCGGAAGGATCGTGATGACAAGAAAGGAAAAGGCGAAAGAAAATGTTTTAGATGCGAAGATACAAGTCATCTAATAGGAGATTGTCCCAAGCCACCCAAGAACAAGAATCAAAGAGCTTTTGTAAGTGGAGCTTGGAGTGAGAGTGAAGATGATGACGAAGAGCCAAAGAATGACGAAATTGCTCTCATGGCTCAAGACTCAAACGAGGTACACTCTAACTCATCTTATTCTTCTATTGATGACGAAACCTTGCAAAAGGAATATAACAAACTATGTGAACTTAGCTTAAAAATCATAAACAAAAACAAGTTTTTGAAAACTAAAAAGGAATTTTTAGAAAATGAAGTTTATGAGTTAAAAGAAAAAGCTAAACGATTAGAAGAGAGTAAAGCTATTGACGAGGTATGTATATCATGTCAAGAGCTTAGACTTGAATTAGAGAAACTTAAAATCACACAGGACGCACTTATCAAATAAAACTCTAAATTCAAAAGATTTGATAAAAATATTTGTTGTGTGGATGAAATAATGAGAATCCAAAAATTACTACATGATAAAACTGGACTAGGTTTTATGAAATTAGGAGATTTGAGTAGTCTAAAGAAACAAGCCGAAAAAGTACAAGAAACTGTTCCAACAGTCTCAGAAACCCACGGATCAGACGGAACCAAATCTTTGGTTCCGCCTGTGGAAGAGAAAGGTTCCGTGGGTACTGTAGCAGAACAGAAAGCTTGTATATCGGCTCGTACAGAGTTTGTTAAAGTCACAAAGAAATCTAAAGCTAGTTCAATTGAAACTAAACAAAAGCCAGTTGTTACTATAGGAGTAGGACTTGCTAAGAATGAGTTTAGAGCTAAAACTACTCAACAAAGGCCTAAGACAACTATTCCCAAACACCCCTTTCCAAAAAGCAGCTACAACACGCAACCTAATTATCAAAATGGTTGGAACCAAAACTTTCCTAGGCATTATCAAACTCCTAACTACATGCCATGGAACTCATATCCACCATTCCCATACATGAATCAAGTTAATGGGATGTTTAACCAAAATGGACCCATGAGATATTGGGGACCAAATGCTCGAGTTTTTCTATAACTTAGGTATGCTTGAAAGTTGGATTGGAACCAGACGAGTGGATAAAAGATAGCGGTTGTTCAAGGCATATGACAGGTAACAAAAGCTTCTTCTCATCCTACCAAGAATATGACGGAGGTAATGTTGCTTTTGGTAGCAAGTTGAAAAGCAAAATCATTGGAAAAGGTACTATCTCTCATGACTCTCTCTCTCTCTATTGATGATGTTGCTCATGTTGATAATCTAGGATTTAACTTGCTTAGCATTAGCCAACTATGCCGTAAAAAGTATAATGTCCTCTTTAGTGAAAACGAAAGTAAAATACTAAAAGACGGTATAACCATAGCTAAAGGAGTTTTGAAAAACAACGTATATGTTATGAAAATAGATAAAATATCTAAAAATAAACTTTGCCTCACCTCTCTAGAAGATACCTCAACTCTTTGGCATAGACGCTTAGGCCACGTCAATATCAGACTCATCTAAAGAACTCGTTAGAAACTTACCCAAGTTGAAATATGACCAACACTTTTGTGATGCTTGTAAAATTGGGAAACAAGTTCAAAATAGCAATAAGGCTAAAAATATGGTGTCTACATCTAGGTGTCTAGAACTTTTGCATATGGATTTATTTGGTCCTTCCGCTATACAAAGTTATGGAGGAAACTTCTATACTTTGGTCATAGTAGATGATTTTTCAAGATAAACTTGGACAAAAATTTTGAAAAGTAAAATCGAAATTTTTGATAAATTTGAAATTCTTAGTAAGAAAATTCAAAATCAACTAGGAAGTAGCATTGTGTCAATTAGAACGGATCATGGTCATGAATTTGATAATGAAACACAATTTGGAGCTTTTTGTAATGCTAATGGCATAACACATAATTTTTCAGCCCCTCGTACTTCTCAATCAAACGGTGTAGTAGAACGTAAAAACTGAACTCTCCAAGAGATGAGTAGAACAATGCTTAATGAACAAAACATACCACAAAATTTTTGGTGTAACGCCGTTGACACATCTACCTATATTTTAAATAGAGTTTTAATAAGACCATTTTTAAATAAAACTCCATATGAACTATATAGAGGCAAAAATCCTACATTAGGCTACTTTAGAGTTTTTGGAAGCAAGTGCTTTATTCTAAACACTAAGGATTATCTCACCAAATTTGACCCAAAGTCTTATGAAGGTGTATTTCTTGGATATTCACAAAATAGCAAAGCTTACAGGTCTTAAACAAAGAAACATTAAGAGTCGAGGAATCGTTAAACGTAACATTTGACGAAAGTCCACCTCCCTATAAGAAATCAACTTTAGTAGATGATGAATTAGTTGAAAGTCAACTTATTGAAAACCAAGAAAATCTAAATAATGACAAGGAAGATGAACTATTAAATAGAGAAATTGTCAATGTCAAAGAATCTAAAAGTCATCAATTAGATAGTGTCATAGGAAATATTAATGAAAGAACCTTAAGATCGAAAGTCCAAAATCAAAGTAACTTCTTTTGTTTTGTTTCAACCATTGAACCCAAAAATATAAACGAGGCTATAAAAGATGAATCTTGGGTCATTGCTATGCAAGAAGAGTTAAATCAATTTGTTAGAAATGATGTTTGGACATTAGTTCCTCAACCAAAAAGTCAAACGATAATTGGAACAAAATGGATCTTTCGAAATAAAATGGATGAACATGGTGTAGTGTCTAGAAACAAATATAGGCTAGTAGCACAAGGTTATAATTAACAAAAAGGCATTGACTACGATGAAACTTTTGCTCCGGTTGCTAGGCTCGAGTCTATTAGAGTTTTACTTGCATATGCATGTGCACATGATTTCAAACTTTTTCAAATGGATGTCAAAAGTGCATTTTTAAATGGCTTTATAAATGAAGATGTGTATGTCGCTCAACCTCCGGGTTTCACCGATTTTGAAAAACCAAATCATGTTTACAAACTTAAAAAGGCTTTATACGGACTTAAGCAAGCACCAAAAGCTTGGTATGATCGACTTAAAACATTCTTAGTTAACCATAAGTACACCATCGGTTTAGTAGATAACACTCTCTTCACCACGAAAAAGGATTCACATATTATCATTGTTCAAATATATGTGGATGACATCATATTCGGATCAACTTGTCAAGAGTTATGTGACGATTTCTCAAAAATCATGCATGACGAGTTTGAGATGAGTATGATGGGAGAAATAAACTTTTTCTTAGGTCTTCAAATAAAACAATTAGAAGATGGGATATTATTTAACCAATCTAAATACATAAAAGACATGCTTAAGAAATTTGGTCTTGAAGACTCTAAACCTATTAAAACACCTATGTCCTCGGAAACCAAACTCACCAAGGATGAAGAAAGTGAATCGGTAGATAACACTAAATATAGAGGAATGATTGGTAGTCTACTCTATCTCACGGCTAGTAGACCCGACATTATGTTTAGTGTTTGTCTATGTGCTCGTTTTCAAGAAGATCAAAAAACATCACATCTTGAAGCCGTAAAACGAATTTTTAGATATATAAAAGGTACTACACATCTAGGATTATGGTATCCCAAAGAAATGGGAGTAGAAACCATAGTGTATGCTGACTCGGACCATGCCGGTGACTATGTTGATAGAAAAAGCACAAGTGGTATTTGTACTTTTGTTGGACATTGTCTTACCTCATGGTTCTCTAAGAAACAAACGGCTCTCGCTATCTCAACAACCGAAGCCGAATATGTATCAGCCGAAAAATCATGTCAACAAGCTCTTTGGATGAAGCAAGCTCTCGTCGACTATGAAATTCAACTTAACGACATCTCCATTCTTTGCGACAACAAAGGAGCTATCAATCTCAGTAAAAATCCAGTTCAACATGCTAGAACTAAACACATCAAAATCCGTCATCATTTCCTTCGCGAAAATGTTCAAAAAGGAAACATCTCTATCGAGAAAGTGTCCTCAGAAGATAACATTGTCGATATTCTAACAAAACCTCTTAAGCGCGAACCATTTAATCTTCTTAGACTTGGATTAGGATTAATGGAACCAAATTTGTAGTTAAAATCTTAGCTTAAACCTTAGCTTGACCAAACACGACAAAACTGACCAAAACCAAAACTGGTCCCAAGGAACCCTTCGACAACAAGGACGGAACCAAATATTTCGTTTCGCCCCATCCGTGGGTTCCTGGGTGAGTTTTTGAATATATTAAACAAACACTCCTTTCTCATACCCAAAACACACAAACAACTCAAACTCATCCCATAACACATTACACTCAAAATTTAGGCATCTCCTTCACCCAATTTGTGCTCCAATCAACACTGTAAGTTTCCTAACTGCATTTACACTCCGGATCCTGAGTCTAGGGCTTCTATTTTTTGCATAAAACCAAAACTTGGGGATTATGCATCTTTTTGATAAATCATGAAGTACACTTGTTAAATTACATAACTAATCATGTTTCCCTTAGTTAGGAATTGCATCTTGTAAGATATTATCATAATTTACTAAAAGTCCCATGTCAAATTTTTGTAAAAAGCTTCTCACAATTAGGACAAATAATTTTTCACATTGTTCATACAAATAAAAATGTTATGTTTAAAACATCATTTGCATAATCTCTCTTGAATGCTAAAGGAAGTACATAACTAATATGTATTTTCGGGTACATTCAATCGAAGCCACATTAAATTAGGAGCGTTTGGGTTATCTCTCGTTTTGTTACAAAATTTGCTAAAAGAAATTCTTTTTATGCATTAAAAGGAGTCGAGATAACCGCACCTCCACATTGTCCTCATATAGGCACACACTAGAACATTATATCTAAATTCTCGTTAGTTTCGACTAAAGTATGTAATTTTTGTATCTAGGATCAATCATGCCTCCCGCAACTTTCTATGACCACAAAGACACTCTAAACTACCTTCCCAAACATCAGAAAACTAAGGGTCTTACTCCGGCTCAAGTCAAATCTTTAAGGCTCTAGAAAAACGTTACGTTCATGAGGGTAGAACCATTGACCCATCCTTTCTAGAAGGCACAAACATTCGTCAAGAACTTGCAACCATTCGCTTTGATGGTCTCTTAGACATCAACGAACAAATTTGTCCTAGATTTGTCTTAGAATTCTATGCTAGTGTAATTCTCACAACCAATGATTATGGTCTCATGTCAATCCAATTCAAAGTAAACCAAAATGACTTCAATATGCCTCTCAATCAATTTGTGGAAGTCCTTGGAATTCCATGTGAAGGTACATGCCTTTACTCGGATAAATGGTCCCTATCAATCCTTTACTCAATCGTTGATCGTATGCCTCCATACGACACTCCTCTAGTTGCCAAAGAAATAATCCGAGAACATCTTTTCCTTAAAAGAACTTCAAATACCAAAACAACCCTCACGGGTAATGAAATCAACCAAGACCCATTTAGCATGGAACTTAATGAACTCAATCCTCAATTCAAAAAATGGGAAGAAATTCTTAGGGCTAATGTATTGTGTACCATAGGTAATCGTGATCACATCAATGATTGTCTTTGTTACATGCTTTATAGCTTGTCAACCCACCAACATTTCAACTTAGCCTATTATGTTGCCAAAAGAATGGCTGACATACCCATGCTAGGAACCACAACTCTTCCCTATGGGATGCTTCTCACCCGTCTCTTTAGAGCCTTTGCACCCATTCCACCCAATGCTAAAGGGTTTTGTCCTGACTACTCTCTTATTGATCACATCTTTGTGCCATTAAGTGATAAGAGAGTAGCAAAGACACAAGGAAAACGTCCTCATTCTCCAACTTCCTCATCATCATCATCAATGAGCGAGAATGATGGACTTCCCAACTCTAGGCTTCCTCCTCTTGACTTCCTCCTCTTGACTACTTCCAACAACTTCCAGTCATTGAAAATTCATCAGAATAATTCAAGCAAACAAAAGGAATGTTCAAGTGCATTGGAAGATTCCTCACCAAGATCAACAAGAAATTGGATAGGCAATGAGAGGCTTTATGAGCGTTTGGTACATTTGCTTTAAAACAATGATGTATTGTTTATTTGTTGTTTCTTAGGATGATAACTTAACCTTGAGCGTCTATGTGAAATAATCGTATCTTGCAGGTAGATAACATCTTGATGTTATCATTTTTCTATTTTTTTCACATTATTAGTGAAATTATTAGCCCCTGCTTGATCTATATCGGTACGTGTGTTAATACCTGTTTTATTGTTATTTTCCTATCACAACTAATTAATTACATATGTTTTAGGAAAATTTATGGGATTTGAACGGGGTTCGGGGGTTTAAAATTGCCCTCTGTTAAGGATTTTGGCATGGCGGATCAGACGGAACCAAAAATAGGGTTCCGTCTGTCCAAAATTTTGGTTTCGCCAAAATTAGCCTGATGGATCAGGCGGAATCAAATTCATGGTTCCGCCTGTGTTGTCGATTGGTTCCGCCTTCCAACAGTAACTATTTTTTAAATTTTCAAATTACCGTTTAATCCCGCACTCTAGATCACTCATTTTTGTTACTAGGATACTTTTCACTGATATTCACTCACATTAGGATAATCTTAGTTCACTTGAACCAATAGGAAAATCATTTCCCACCAAAATTTGAAATTTCTCAAAACCTCCTCAAGGAACATTTCTCCATAAAGGAAGGAACCCTTAATTTGGTTCCTTGCTATCTGTGGGTGTCTGACATGAAAGATTTTGTGATGATTGCACCTCATTTACTGCATATCTCACTTATATCACTCAACACTCTTCCAGTGGATTTACTTTGGTGGTTAGACATCCTTATCTACCACTTCCAAATCATTAGAAACCTCCATTTTTGTATGGATTAACATCAAATCCAAACACACTCTTCCATGAATCTTGAATTCTATAAATTAGCACCTCTAGAATGATCATTCCTCATACCTTCACCACCATTTCCTGTGAGTTTTTGCATATCTCAAGCATTTTTCACAATGACAAAATCAACCAACTAGTCACCACCCTCAAGACCACCTAGAAGAACCGCAAGTATAAGCGTAAAACCTTGTTGTTTTGTCAACCTAAACTCATCATCATCAGACTCTTCACCACTCAACATCTCATCTCCTATCCGTGATGAAAACTTCCTAACTTTGACCACTCCAACACCTTCACCTATCATCGTAACAACTCCACCACCAACAAAGACACTGGTAGTCACCACACCACCTCCCGCTCTATCTCAAATACCAAAATCACCATCACCTCCCAAGTCTCCAAAATTTAAACCTATAGAACTCTTTGCTACACCACCAACCTCACCACATCCATTTTTGGACAACTTCGAGGACTTGCCACCAAGATCAACAAATCCACCACCTCTTCCGTCTTTTGCTTCCATTGAGCGTATCGCTCATGAACAACCACGGGCACCTTTTATGCCCAACGAGCCTTTTAATTGTGAACCATCTCAACCTCAACCTCTACTTTTTCATCCCATTTATAGGGAAATCCATGGCCCACTCTATGGAGACCAAGCTCCACCACCTCAACAACCTCAACCCTTTTCACCTATTCTTAGGAACATTGACGAGTCCATGTGGATTGATCCTCCACAAACTCAAGATGAAATCAATGATCAACTAGACCACCTCTATGCCTTCTCCAACATGGTGGATTCTCACCTCCATGAAGCTATGCAACTACAAACCACCTTGCTTTCTTCAATCATAGCTCCACCAAATCCCAACCACCAATCAACAAATGTTCCACCACCACCACCACCAACAAATGAACCTAGTCTACCACCAAACATCCCTCGCCATGGTTGCTCCATGTGTGAAAGAACCGCTCATCTTAGTGAAAGAACCAAAATAATGGTTCATGAACTCCAAAACGAGATGAGGTTCATTCTAAATCACATCCTCGAGCGTCTTAATGCTCTTTCTCATCCTCCACAATAGATGATCAAATTAGGAGCTTCACATCTTACGACTTTATTTTTCTATTTTTCTTAGGATTTTTATTTCCATGTTACTTTTACTTTTTCATTTTCCTTTTCTAAAAATATGAATTTTATTCATTTTTGTCCCATCATTTTGACTTTTGTCAAAATGAATTTTACTTAAATGAATGTTGTTCGATTATTTGTGTGTTGGTTGTGATATTTATTATGTGTTGATTGTGTTACACATTATATATGGTAGGTTTGGTTTATTTATCACTAACATTTGTTTTGTAGCACTCAAAATCCATGCATCTTATACTTGACACCATAACTAGGGGGAGTATTAACCAAGGGGGAGCTAATCAAGCTCGGGTTTGCACTACATTCCACTACGCCTTTCTTCTTTTTGTTTCGACAAAAAGGGGGGGAGAAAATATTAAACTCAAAACTCACACATTTTATACAATTTAATATTCTAAATTGATTTAAAAGTTGCATAAAACTAGTTTAATCTATATTTTTAAAGACTTGCACTTTATTTATCTCATTGCTTAAAAATAAACTTTATGTTTTGTCCTCAACAAAAAGGGGGAGATTGTTAATACAAATATCATCTAAAAAACATTATTTATATTTTACGATCTTTGCTATATTTTGTTAACGACAATTATAAACTTTATTTTAGAAAAACATAAATATAGTTAAGGCTTTTACATATATAGTCACAAGTCTTTCATAAACCCAAAGTTAAAACATCACCTAACTAATATATACATTTTACAAATTTACTTTCATATACATTTTAATCTAAAAATGGAAATGTACTATGACATCATGGCATGCATCATCTTTGAGATCTTTGGAAGATTTTGAAGATCATTGGAAGATATCATGAATATCTTGTTTAGATCTTTATTCAATGAATCTTTGGAAAGATATGGAAATATTTTGGTTAGATTTGATAAAGATTTTTGGAGATTTTCTGTCAGGTCCCCGCGGAACCAAACAGGTACACGGACGGAACCCTATATTTGGTTTCGTCCCATCCGTGGCTTGCTAAGGCTTTTTGCCTATAAATAGTAAGCCAATCCATGTTGTTTCATCATCACTTACAAGCACATACAACAACATATATGCTTTCATTCATATCTAACTCATTCATATTTGATTTTAGTGAACTTCTTTGTAGCAAGAAGATCAAAGCATTACAAGCTTCAACAAAACGTTGCAAGGCTTGTTAGTTAGTCACTGTGTGAATTGTTGTTGTTCACACATCATTGTTTGTACCAAACAATCATAAATCCTCTGTAGTGATCGGTTAGTATTTTAGTCCTCAAAATACATAGTGTGACGGGAGTGGTTGTACCCTTGTAAAAGAACTCGACATCTAGCTTTGTGTCGAAAATATTGTGTAAGCGACGTGTAAAAGTTTTCTCCGCTGGTTAAAGGAGCTTGTTGATTAGTGAAGAAAAACTCTCGAGTTGGAAACTCAGGGAGTGGAGTAGGGCAAGGAAAAAGAGTCCATGTAGACCGAACTACTATAAACAATCGTATTGTGGTTTGATCGTTTCTTTCTTTACTTGCATATTATTTATTGTTTTTTATTTACATTAGTTGATATTCACAAGAAGTACTCAAAGCAAATAAATTTTAAAATGGTAAAACTATTCAACCCCCCTTCTAGTTTTCCGCACCTTTATTATATGTGCACCCAATATTGCCTATAAGGATTATCTTGACCTTAGCTCTAGTGGTGGAGATTTGTGTAACCGCCAAGCCTATGATAGAATACATGCAATAACTGTGCGAAGGAGTGATCACCCCGGAATTGACAATTAGATTAGGGAGAGTGTAAGTGTTTTGTTCCCCATTTCGTGAGGTGTTCAGCTTTGATATTTCTAGCATAGGTGATTTTTAAACTGATATCTTCCAAGATAGCTTGGGAGTTATCTTTTTAAGAATTATTCTAATAAAGTCTACTTGAGGGCAAGTAGAGTTTAAGTGGGGGGGGGGGGAGGATACTTGATAACATCAAATAGTCCTGATATTTTAGTGTCAATTTCCCCCTAAAATACCCATGAAATATGTAGTTTTACTTGACTATATGCTCTTATTATTACATTTAAGGGCATAAATGAGCATTGGAACGTAGAAACGCGGATTTGGAAGGAAAACTAACATGGTTATACATGGGCTTGCTGACCAGGAGAAGGTTACGGCGTATGAGCCACGTACAACCTACGTCGTAACAAGGAATATCACTTGAAGACTAAAGTCAACGTTGCTCAAGGTTAGGGCGTAACTCCATTGATAAGGTTATGCCATAGAAAGCCAAAGACTTGGCCAAATTCAGTGATCATGAAGGTTACGCCGTAACTCCATCACATGGTTACGGCGTAAAATGGATGAAAATGTTAACGAGAGTTCTACAGGCGTAACCTATTTTGATGGTTACGCAGTAGAGAGGATACATACGGAGGATTATTCATGCTGACGAAGACATACGGCGTAAGTCGATTGATGGACTTACGCCGTAATTATTACCTTGGGCACAAAGGAGTTTAAGTCCAGGGGCTGAAATCGGTCAATTGATATGAAGTTTATTTATTATAAGGTCCAAAAGTGAAAATAACAACTACGATGGAGGACTTAAGTTGGGCAAATCATATGATGTTCACAAGGACTTGGAATAAAACCAACAAGAACGAGCAGGGACTAAAGGCGGTCAATTCTCATTACACTTAACGGAAGTTATCTTTCATAAAGGACCGCAAGTAATTAAGTCAAGAACGATGAGGGGTTGAAATCGTATTATTTTTATAAGTATTACACATATAAATACACTAGGACTTGAAATGAAACTATGTGCTACTTCAGGGGTTAAATGCGGACAAGACCATGAAAGTTTCAAAAAGAAGGCAAAATAACTACGAGAATCTTACGCCGTAACCGAATCGACATGGTTACGGCGTAACTTTGCAAATCTGAGAAATTTCTTAATATTAAAATAGTTACGGCGTAACTCACACTTAAGGTTACGCCGTAACTTTGTCGAGGCCTATAAATACAACCTTAATTCAGATCTTTTCAGTATCTCTTTTCCCCCTTTCATAGGGGCCGACTAGGGCACCATTCCAGGGCAATTTCCAGCAATCATCCACCATTTTTCAAAGGAGAATTCACTTGCAATCATCATTTGTATTAGTCAATCATTAAGTAATTGTATCAACACTATGTTTAATTCAATCAATGTTTTATTCATTTTTGTTTATTTACTTTGCGGCATGAGAGGCTAAACACCTTGAGTGTTAGCCTAGTTATGAAATTGTTATTGCCATAATTTAAGTTTTCCTACTTTTCTATCGCTTTTTGTGTATACTTTCTTTGCCTATTCGTGGACACCCTCGTTTTGGCAGTATTGAAGCTTGGTAGTACCTGTAAGGCTAGGAGAATTGACCATAGGACCCTAGCCAAGTAGGTTGCGAGGATTGGTAAGAATTGACCATAGGACTACCATTTTCTTGCGTGCGAATTGACCATAGGATCACCTACCAAATGGAGATACTTAAGAAGTTAGGGGGACCTAAGTTCAAAGATGTTGGGTTCGGTGTTTTATGCACCAAGAATAGGTCTAGATTGTAGCTGGTACTTTATGTCTAAGGATTAGGTTGCCCATGAACTCCATCGAGTAAACTACGGTGGAATAGGAATAAACTTATAGGCTTGACAAATTGAACAGAGGAGTCTAGTGACACTTACCCCCACTTGAAGCGGTAGTAAGCATTAATAAGAAGACTAGATTATGGCGTAATAAGTTTAGTAACTAGGTTAGCACATTTCTCCCAATTGATTGTTTCCCATCTTATTATTTTCATATTTCATTTCATTTCATTAGTTTAAATATTGATCAAATCAAAACCCCCCTTTTATAATCAGTGACATTAGTACTTAAGTTAGGATCCGCACTCATAGCTCTTGGGACGACCTCGGTTTTACCGATTACTACACTACACGCGACCGGGTTCTCTACCCGTTATTGCATATGTAGACCATAGGTCGACGAGTAATTATAAATATTAAAACCTGGTATGAAATTCAGCATCACGTAATAAATAGCAGAGGTTTGTCAGTTTTTACACTAAGTATCTCTGTCATAACTTTTAGCAATATTCATTTTTTTGTTATTAAAAGTTAGACACAATACATCTTAAAGGACTAACACTGTAATTTTTTTTTCGTTATCTACTAATAGTCATAAACACTTCTTGATAAAATCACTTTCAAGCAACATTTTATTCATTTCATCTTATTCTTTTCATCATCATCGTTACCCACTATCATCATTTTCTCATTACTTCCACCGACATAAATACCTAAACCGACGTCCATTAAATTACTTTCTCGTATCATAAAATACCTAAACCTGTAAAATATTTACACCAATCACTATAAAATCACTCTCAAACACCACAAAATACCAAAATCAATCTCCTTCTTTTTCTCATCACCTCTACCACCACCATCTGCCACATTTACTAACACCATCCTTCGGATATCTGGTGGTCGGCTATGTGACCACCATCATTCGCTACCTCCACCACCCAATACGGCCACCATATTAGTTGGCGGAAGCGGAGGGTAACGAAGGTGGCAGATGGTGTAAAATGGTGGTGGTGGAGATAGCGAGTGGTGGTGGTCACAAATCCAGCCAACATAAACTTTGTGTTGGTTGGGAGTGATTATATATTGATAAGTATAGGTATTTGTGTGTGTTTAGTTATTTTATGGTGAGTGGTTTAGGTAGTTAGATGAAGATGATGATGATGGGTAGTGGAGGTGATGCGATGAGTAAAAGGGTGTTTGGGGTTGATTTTATCAAGATGTATGTTTGACTTTTAGTTAGTCCCTATTGATGTATTGTCTTTCTTTTACCAACAGAGGAATGATTAGCATAAAAAATTTCTAACATATATACTTAGGGGTAGCTATATATTGACACTCCCTAAAAGTGATATTTTAACCCTCTCTAAAAGGTAGGCGTACCTTTTTGTCCTTTTTTTTTATTTTTTTTATTTTTTTTTATTTTGTATTTTGTGTAATGTATTTTATTTTGTTTAATGTATTTTGTGTAATGTTTTTTTTTTGTGTTTATTTGTTATGTTTATATAATTAACGTCTAATGTGTTTTTATTTAATTAACAACAACAACAATAGCACGTTAAACGTTATCACATTAAACAACTACAACAACAACTGTTATTATTCAATTAAACAAAAACATTAACACGTTATTTAAAAATAACAATTTAGAAAAATAATTTTTTTATTTCGAAATTAAATTTTTTTTCCATTTATTTTTTCTTAAATAATTTTTTTTAGAAAAATATTTTTTATAACTTTTACAACTTTTTTTTATTTTTTATAACTTTTACAAATTTTTTTTTATTTTCGAAATAAAAAAAATTAAAAAAAAAATTCTAAAAAAAACTATTTTTCTAAAAAAAATTATTTCAGAAAAAATAAATGAAAAAAAATTTTAATTTGGAAATAAAAAAAAAAGTATTTTTCTAATAAAAATAATAGTTGTTTTTGTAGTTGTTTAATATGTTAACGTTAATGTGTTATTGTTTAATATGTTAATTAAATAGAAACACGTCAGACAAATACATTTTAGTTGTTTAATGTGTTAACGTTAACGTGTACAAAAAAACATTACACAAAATAAACATTACACAAAAATACATTTCACAAAATAAATATTACACACAAAATAAACATAGTACTTTAAACAACTAAAATCTGCACTTGGAAAAAAAAAAAGTATTCCCAGTAAGAGGGTCCATTTGCAAAAAGACAAAATAAGAAAAAATAAAAAAAAAAAGTAAAAAAACTGAAAAAAAAAAAAAAAAAAAGAAAAAAAAGAAAAAAAAGAGAGTACTCCCTAAGGCCTAGCTGCAGCAAAAAGGGGCATAAACCCCGTCCAGTTAGTATGACCCTATATTTAGTGTGAAAACTCACAAAGCACAAAGATATATTTTGCAGTCTACTCATTAATAAATTCTGCCAATGTATATACAAACTCACACATTCATTTTCTCTTTATACAAAGTAACAATGATGCAACTCTCATTGAAATAATAGGATAGAAAACAATGATGCAACTCTCATTGAAATGATAGAACTTATAACTCGACACTCGTTCATCCACTTCAATACTAATGTTCACTTTTTTTTCTTTTTTTTTCCCTCAAGATAATTGTCCATGCCTAAACAGAGAAGGTGAAATTGTTTATGTTTACCTTACTAACTCTATTCAAAAAATTTATTTACAAAGTCAAATGAAATCATTAATTAATAGTTAAAGAGTAAAATTGTCTTTTGCTAGCTTTTATAAAAACCAAAGCAGTAAGAAATGCATTTTTTTAAACTGTATGTTTTTTTCGATGAACAATAAATTTGAGACGGCGGGAGTATTAGTTTAAGACGTATTTCGTAAGTACCGCAAATTATAGGCTTGAATCCATAATTATTTGTTTGAGAAGTATATCACGAATATCGCTAAGTTATGACCTTTTTTTTTTTAAACGGTAACGGGACGGCTGCCCTTGAACCTCAGAGCCTAATAGCGTTAGGATGTGCTCAGGAACAGCGACCGTGCGTCTGGGAACACGGGGGAGGGAAAACCCAAACTAAGCAGCCGTAGCACTACACTTAATTGGGAGAAAACCTTTTAATCACCATGTTTGTAGTTTTACTTGTTTTTATGACTAGAAGAATGTCCACACAAAGCGACAATATATAACGGTAAATAATTATACTTACAAACTTGTAGTTTTGGTGTAACCCTTGCGGATTCAGTTTGTAGTCATTGTGAGAAAGAAAGTTTATGGTTAAAAACGAAATATATAAAAGTTTTAGGATTAAACAATATTTAAACTATTAAATTAGTGGTAGATGTTATTATTTTTAATTAAAAGTATGTAAAAAAGGATTTAAAATATACTCCCTCCGTCTCAAAATAATTGTCATGAGACAAATATCATCAAGTTTAATAAAAGTGAGACCAATATAAATCTCAGTCACTCAAATAGAATATTCCTTCACTAAATTCTCTTTTTCTTACTTAAAATGAAAAGTGGACAATTATTTTTAAAAACTCAAAAAGGAAATGTGGACAATAATTACGAGACGCATGGAGTAAAAGAGTATTTTGTGTATAACACATTACTCATTTTTAAATTTTTTAAGTTTTAAAGAAAAATTATTCTTGGTTTATATCATTTGCATATTTGTTTAAGTTAAACATTCAAAAGTAAAGCATTGTCTAATAACAACGTATGTAGACACGAGGCCAGGATAGCGTGGGTGGTAAAGGCAAGAAAAATGGGATGCTTGTCCTAGTTGATGAGAACTATTATCGCAAGTCGAAAAAAAAGGAAGAAAAAACGTTCTAAGAGCACAAGGTGTAGTGAGCAACTTCACCTCCTCATTTGAAGCCAACGGGGTGTCACATCACTTTAACAAACCTCCACAACTAACCCCACTCACTTACAACTAACCTCAACTTACTCATTTGGGGCCCACATACCTTTTATTTACACAAAAACACAAATATAAACCGGTTGTCTCGAAAAAAAACACTGACAAAACAGTAAAAAAGGACGGAACTCACCTTCGACGTGCAGACGGCGAGGTGTTGAGTGGCGAAAAAAGATGAAAGGGGTGGTGTAGTGATGAGATGTGGCGAGAAAGCCACGTTGGAGTGGTGAGGGGAGGAGAAGACTACACCGAAAGCTCTAACAATGACGAGGAATATCAAATTTTTAAGAAGGGGCAAACCACACTCTGACCTAAGAATTTGTAAAAGAGAAAGTGAGTGGCGTGGCAAAGAGAAAGGATGATGGCCATGTAAAAGGGGTTCGTGAAAGGATAGGTTATTAAAACCCTTCTAAAACATCATTAGTACTCCACGTGATCTTTCATTTTTTTATTTTTTATTATTTTTTATTTCTATAATTTTTTTTTATTATAAAACTACAAAATTAAAAGCAAAGAATATAAAATATAAAGTTTAACAAGTCAAAAACATTAAAATACAAAAAATACAAAATAAAAACTAATAAAAATTGTATTCTACTGTTAACAGAAAAATTAAAAGAAAATATTGTGTAATTTTTTGTGTACCAGAGGTAGGTACCGATAGTAGTACCCATTCGTCAAAGGCACGTAGATGGAATGTGATGGTGGTTGGTTTGTTCAATAATGTACCTAGGAATAGTTTTGATTAAAATAGTACGACAGTGACATCCATGTAAAAGTGGGTCCGGTCTCTTGTTTAGTCAACTTTTAGCATCTTTGTGTTCATATTGGTCACACTAACCGGACCCTCTCTATCATGTAGGATCCGTCTACTTTAGTCAAAATGTACAAGTTTTAAAGCAGACAGTATAGTGGCGGCAGCTTGATCAAGTCAACACACCCTCCCTATGGGAGGGTCAGTATATCTCCACCCGCCATGAAAATATCATTACATAATGTGAACGGCCTCTATTATCCACACCCCCACTATTATGTGGGGTCCGGCTACTTTTAGTGGAATGTACAACCCGACAAAGCAGACAGTACAAGCGGCGGCAGTAGGGGAAAAAGTCAACACCCCCTAAAGGGGGTTTGGATAAGATGAGCCTATTTTCATCCGTAATTAAAAAACACACTCACTCACCTTTCAGTTTAGCATCACATCAACTTTCTTTTTTCAACTTTTCACTCACACTCACACTTATTATTCACCCTTAGGCTAGATGGCAAGGGAGGTGATCACTTCACCATCCAACACCATCTCACGCATGATTCTCTTGCCTACCTCCCATGTTCACGCGGCAAACACAAAAACCAAGAATAAACTTGGTGGTCAGATCACGTAAGTGTTACTTGATGTTTTATTATTTTTTATTTTGTGTGTAAGTGTGTGTGGGGTATTTAGTGAGGTATATTTTTATAAAATGTGTATTTTAATGAAAGGTGAAGTGAATGATGCCTTGCCCACTAAAAGGTGAAGTGAGATGAGAGAGAAAACTGACGTGACGCTGAGGTGTATGGTGAAAAAAGTCTTGCCTTGCCATCCAGCCGTAGAACATAAGGCTAGTCACAATGGTAACCTGGGTCACCGGATGCCACATCAGCTTTCTCTCTCTGGCGACCAGACATGACCAAAGTGGTGACCGACTTTTTTTTTTTTTTTTTTTTTTTTTTTATTTTTATTTAAATTCAAACATTATAAACAAAAAACTTAAAATTCATTAAAAATAAAAAACATTGCATAAATTAAAGATTAACAAACTACGATACGATAATGAAAATAAAACTACAAATTAAGAAAAAAGAATCATCTGAAACCCAATCGTTTAACTTTGTCTTCCTTGTGGCAGTTACCACCTTGAAATATTGTTTCTACTTCTTCGAACCATTTGCAAAATCCCCTCGCGCCTTCCGTTCCACTAAAGGTGTGGGGATCGCAATCCATAAATTTCTCGTGAGTAAGATTTTTGGCGAGGGCTGTGGCTATGCTCTTGGCAATGATTTGCTCAACAGTGGCTTGTGTCATGGCTGGAGCAGCTTGCTTCGACATAACTCTTCAAAATCATAAGAGACCATGAGAATTTATAAGTAGTAAGGATCATCACACTCACATATACGCAACCATGACATGTATAAATGAAGTGAAATCACAACAAGATGCAACCACGAAAATATCATAAATATAATCATAACACACATGAATATATAAAATGAAAATTTCGGCCTACATAGACCGATATCAAGCATAACACAACCATATCCATATAGTAGAGTCAATACTTGGTAAGTTCGTTGTACAACAACCAAAATACTACAAGTTTCTTTGAACTATGCCACACATCCCGTGGCTAGGATAATAGTTAAAGCTAATAAAGATATAAGTCTGATCTAGAGGCTTCCTGGTGCTCCTCTGAGTGGATCCTGGGTTGTGGCATCTTGGGGTTGTGATGAGTTCTGATGTGGGGCCTGGAGTTGTGCATCGATCATATCCGAGATAGTATAGATCCCAAACCATTCTTGAAGAATCTGCTGATGTTCCTGTTGAGTCGGTGATCTTGGTACTATTCACAGAGTGTCATCTAATTCTCGATATGTGGGAATGGAAAAGGGGAATGACAATGGTGATAGTGGGAAGGTAGGGGCAGTCTCCTGAATCTCAAAAGTCTCAGTGTCACATCTGGTAGTCTCTTCTAAGTGTGTTTCAGGTGATGCTAATACCACAAATAGGTGGGAGTTATCATCTAACGATGGTGAGTGATATGGGGATGCCAAGGTATAGGAGGGTAAGAGTAGTGATGTAGGTGCATTAGTGGACGAAAAAGCGTGCTCGATATCCGAGTCCGATGAAATGATGATAGGGTGGTTGGGTGAAGACATGTCGCAGTGTAACCACTGTAAGAATTTCACTATATAATTATCATATTCTAATATTTATCCTTTTTCTACGTATAATTTTTTTTTAATTATCTGATCATAACTATTATCTAATGTAATATAGCTCACATCCTCAATAAACGTGCTCACACGCAACCCAACCTTAACATTATTTAATGTTTATTCATGTAAACATTTTTGGTCTAAAACTTTAGAATATCTCATTTACCACTTTACGTTAATTCGTTAACGTACGTTTAAAACTAAAATGTTTCTTATATAATAAGAGTTTTTATGAAACCCTAAACTATCATAACAACATAACAAAACCCTAGAAATACTAAAATACAACTTATTTAAGTAATGTACAAGTCACTAAAGCACAGAAACCCTAATTCCACTATAACTCCCGATAAAAATCCTAAATTCACAAAACTATGATTTTATGTAATAAAATCACAAACCCTAAATAATATTTTTATAAAATATATATGTACAAGTCTTTTAAACCAAAGTACAAGTCATTAATCCATAAAAACTAATTATTAATAAAAATACTATATAAACCTTAAAAATAATTATTTTAAAGCATATTGTGCAACAAATTCATGCACTAAAATTTAAAATAAATTTATTAGACTTACTAAATATTTGTACAAGTCCTTAAACCCATTGTACAACCTTCCAATGCATAAAACTCTAAAATCCCATTTATATACATTTAAAACATAATAAAAATTACATAAAATTTATATAACTTAAGGAAATATTAAAAATATATTTTTCTTATTTTCTAAACCTTAGTACAACTCTCCTAAGCCTATAGTACCATTCCATAAAGCATAACATGATTTTCTTTTCCCTAAAACCTAATTCGACATATGTAACTATTTAAAGTAAACTTTACTTATTTTCTATTTAACAAATAATTAAGTTAAACCCTAAAACTAACTAGTTACCATCCCTAACCCTAATGTACCACTCGACAAAGTCATATGTACCACCCCCTAAAGCTCTAATCGAATCCCATATCCAAATCCTAGTTCGAAACTAACAAGAACCAAACCAAATCAAATTCTTTTCAAACCCTAAATAGACTCCACCACATATTGCCTCCCCTATTCCTCCAATGTCCACATCAACAAGCCCTAAAATATCTACCCTATGTAAGCAACTTGTATGGCTCGGGAAATTCCACATCACTTCTTTTCCCCCTCCTTCCATGTGGCATCCAAGGGTTAATCCACATCCTCTTGTCTCCCTAGAAACCCTAAGAAACCCAAGAAAACCCTAATCTTACTTGCCTATAAATAATCAACCCATGTAATCCTCATTTCTCACCATCCCTATTCCAAACAACCCAAAACAGTCCCATACTCACCCTCTACTGATCCTATAGCTCTCATACAAGCCTAATAAAACCTTAAGAAGTCTAGGAGGAAGGAAGGAATACTTGTGTCCACTTCCAAATCCAATTCGCCACCCAAAATCCCTAACCGAACCATATAGCTAAGTAAGTATTTCCATCCCTTTTTATTACTTTTTATATATCTATTATAATCTTAAACATTTAATAAACAACCTCTAATAATAATAATATAGGCCAAGAACAAAATAAATCTTTTTCATTCTTTTCCTTTTTCCTTTTTCGAACCAAACCGAGACACCCTAGATTATTTATTTTGTTACTAAGCTTGGAAAACATTGGAACATGTTAAAAGATTAGAGATGCTAATAAACCTGTACTAAAAATGATATTAGTAGCATAAGAATTAAAAACCGAACGTTGCTTTCTTTTTTTCCTCCTTATCGAACACAACCAAACGAACCTTAATTCTTTATATTTCTTTGTTACAAATCAAGGAACATTAGAAACATGTCAAAAACAACTAAAATATGTTAAGCATACTGTAAATAATCTAAATATATCAGTCCCTAAACTCAGAAACCAAAACCGAATTATTTTTCCTCTTTTGTTTCTGTCGCAACTCGATCAGACCCCAACTTTTGAACCTAAATTTCGACCATCAAATAGTCTCTAAAAATTCTGGATTTTTGCCACGTTACAGACCACTTAACTAGCTAATTTTTTGAAAAAGAACGAAGTAAAAAGATTAAGTATTCGCAAAGATATTTGCGTTTGAATTCTGCCCATTTCTGTCATCTCGAACGCATGAAAAATAATTCATTCGAGCTTGATAAGCTCGAATGACAAGCCTATAGTCTGTAAATAAGCTGTCTATAAGATGAAAATAAAGTGTGTAAAAGAGTCGTAAAAAGTTATGTCTTTTTCCGAAGTGTAAAACGTATTTTTGCAAAATGAGGATGTCTAGTGAATAAAGTAAATTGCTTGGGGGGTAGTTTTTGCCAAAACTCTTCCTAGTTTTATAAATTGGATTTAAAATGAATTCGATATGTAGTTAAAGGGTAAATAGTGTCAATATTGAAAGAGGGAGTTTTATTGGGCCGAATATGTCAATTTCTTAAAGTTATTTAATTAAGGACTAAATTTGCCAACGATACAAAGATAAGGGTGTAAAGTGTCATTATCGAAAGTACAAGGGTAAAAACTGTCATTTGACCAAAGTTAAGGGGTAAAAATTGTAATTTTATAAAAGTTGAGGGGTAAAAACTGTCATTTTACGAAAGTTCAGGGGTACAATTTGTCAATATGTGAAACTATAGGGGAGAAAGCGAGATACGATAACAAACGAACGAAATATATATTTAACGAACAGACGGAACGAAAACATAAAAATTAGAAATAAGATTAAAACTTATAACTTTTGAAGAGACTTCATGTTGTCCCAAATTAACATTTAATCAACAACCGAAAATGTTACGAACGAATAATAAAACTTATTCAGAAACGATTACTGAAACTTGACATACCAACCCAGGTTGCGTGCCGGAGACGTTTATCAACTTTATTTAACTTTGTTTTTCATCCGGACTATCAAGGTGAGTTCATTGTCCCATTTTTCTTTATATGTTTTCCAAACTTGTGGGGAGATACATGCTACTAAACCGAACACAAGTATTTTCCTGATTGTTATTGTACTAAGTTAACTGTTCCCTATTTATATTTATTATTTAAAAGTCCCTCGTTTCATGCACCATTAGTCACCTGCTAGGTGAGCGCGAATATGTGAATAGATCTATTGGCCTGACGACCCATTTGTACTAATCGGATGGATATCTTTGTGGTAGCCGGTTAGACAGATGCATTATATTTGAAATCTAATCTTGGGGGCAAACCACTTTCATTTTTATTATGTTAGTGAGACTGGAAACTGTCAACGCATTGCGTGTCATGAGGTTTAGTGCAATATTCTGAATTGTGATATAACTGATTTTTTTTATTTAGCTTGTGTTCAAAACTTTTTATAACTTTAAACGATATGGATTCACTCAACCTTTGTGTTGACTTTTTAGCATGTTTTATCTCAGGTAACTAGAAGCATGACTTTGGCACGGAGTGGCTGTGGACTTTCTTTTTATAATAAGAGTGTCCACTATGTTATCATTCAGCAAATAATGTAACTTTTATAACGTATTTCCGAACCTCCATCTGGTACCTATATTATGTACTCTGATTTAAGTAATGAATGATAACAATTATATTTAAAACGTCTCTTTTCGAGTCGTTTTCTATTTTCATGACTGTGATCCTTGAAGTAACACCCCAAACTTATATTCCGCTGCCTATATCGAAAACGGGGGTGTTACAGATTGGTATCAGAGCTCATGGTTATAGAGAACCAAATGTTTTCAAACATTGAACTATAACCGAATTTTCACAAACCAAACCAAAGTCCTCCGTACCACGACACTACTAAAATATTATTTATACACGATTTATTGTTAATTATTTAGTTATATAGTGAAATATTCATAATTACCGGGTGGTTACAGAGTTATGACTTCCCCTCCTCATTCTATCACTCTTATGTCGGACTCGGATATTGAAAATATCGCGACTGTACTGGACATCACGACCGTACCTAGACGAACGACAGAGTCGAATTCATCAGAAGATGTTTCCGTGGTGCCTGAGATTTCTTCAGCATTTGGACATGATACAGAGTCAGATCCTTCTGAAGAGCCATCTGAGGATACTTTGATGCCTGATGTCGCACCATTCCCTGATGATCCCTATATGCAGGCCAGAGAAAGAGCTCGTACATTTGCAGATGGAGAGCTGTCCGAACCAGATTCTCCTTCGGTCACAGAGATACCCCCAGTTTCTGAGGAGAGACTCCGAAGAACGGCAAGAATAAGAAACATTCCTATGCCACCGTCCTCCTCACTACTACCACATCCTTACATGCTGCCTACCTATGTTCCATCAGTCCCTACGTCATCTACCAGTTTCACTCCTCCATCCGTCCCGTTTGAACTTAGTGATGAGGTCCGAGCCATTATAGGCCGATATAGTGCTCTACCCCGATCACCTACTCCCGACATCTCTACTCCGCCACGAGTATTTGAGGTGGGAGAAAGTTCACGAGCAACTGAAGAACGACAGCCGACCGCCTCCACTCTCCTAACGCGACTAGAGCGGCAAGAGGAGCAGATTGAGACCGCTTTGGGTCATCTGGATGAATTACCATTAGAACGTATTGAAGGCATCGAGTACAGAGTGGAAGATCTGATGACGGGTCAAGAAGCTATGCAGCAGAAGATAGATGAAAATCGTGAGGAGTCTGAGAAACATTACGAGCAGGTCAGACGCGAAATACCTTTTATTTATGAAAATGAATTGAAGTTGATAGAAGAAATGATCAAGAGAAATGAAGAATTGGCACCAGCTCAGAACCGGATTGCAGTTTTAGAGACGACAGTGACAGAGATGCAGACTCAGTACCAGGAGTACATGCAGGTTCTCGTTAGCATGATAGTCGAACTCGATAGTCGACTTAAGGGAACTTCTGGTAGTCAGAAGATCAGATCGTTATATATTATCTTTTTGGTGCTACGTCTAAATTTTGGGATATATAGTATAGACATAGCACTAGTATGTAGTTTATATCAGACAGCTTTTGTACTTAGCCACAGGATATGTGGCATAAATGCGACGCTTGTATTTTGTTATATATATAACAAGTTATTTATGGCTATATGTGGTTATGATGTTTTGCTGTGTATGATATAAATTGACATGGACCAGTGCCGATCATTTTATATACATATTTGGATACGCTGTGACCTTATGAGTATCATGGGTTTACCATTGTTAATGGTCATTATGCAAAAATCTAAACGTGTGTTTTCTTGTGGTGATAATAGAAATATGTCTCGCAAATCCCCAGAACCAGTCATGTCCCAAGCTGCTATCCGAAAGCTTGTTGCAGACAGTGTTGCTGCAGCACTTGAGACTCAAGCAGCGGAATTGGCTCGTACTGGAAGCACTAGCCGACCCAATGGGGAAAGCGAGCCAGCAAATGCTCGCAAGTGCACTTACAAAGACTTCATAAACTGTCAACCAACTTTCTTTAAGGGAACAGAAGGAGCTACTGAATTAGCTCGTTGGTTTGAACGTATGGAAGTAGTCTTTGTAAGAAGCGGGTGTACCGAGGACTGCAAAGTTGCTTTTGCTACAGGGACTTTATTAGATGATGCCCTGTCTTGGTGGTCTGCTACTTCCCAAACCATGGGTGTGGAAGCAGCTCATCAACTCACTTGGGATGATCTTAAAAAGAAAATGCTGAAAAAGTATTGTCCCCGTACCGAAATCAAAAAGTTAGAAGATGAATTTCACCAGCTAGTGGTGAAAGGAATGGATCTCAAGGCATATAATAGAAGGTTTCAGGAGCTTGCTCTCCTATGTCCAACTATTGTGCCTGATCTGGAAAAGGTGTTGGAGAAATATACTGAAGGATTACCTCGAAGCATCGAGGGAAATGTTACTGCTTCGAAGCCTCAGTCGCTAGAAGAAGCAATATCCATAGCCCAGAAGCTGATAAACCGGGAAATTAAGCGCAATTCTACTCAGGGAAACAATGATCACAAACGAAAGTTTGATGATAGAAGAAATACCCATCACTACGACAACCGTCCCAACTACCACAACAACAACCGTCACAATCAAAATAATTACCACCAAAACCGTAACCAATACCATCATCAACAGAACCGTCGGCAGGAAACTGCCAAAGCCTATACTGCCACTCCTGCTGAGAAAAGTGGTTATGTCGGAACGAATCCGTTATGCAATCGATACTTGTTGCACCACTTTGGTCCATGCACTATTAAGTGCATGAAGTGTCAGAAGGTCGGACATCATACCAAAGACTGTAAGGCAACGGGAGCGAATCTGCAGCCGGTGATCGTGACTTGCCACAGATGTGGTGAGAAAGGGTATTATAGGAACCAGTGTCCGAAGCTGAATGCTAACCCAAACAATGGTGCCTGCGGACGAGCATATGTGCTAGGAGATGGTAATATGCAGCAGAACCCGGAAGTGGTTACGGGTACGTTTCCTCTCAATCAACATTTAGCTAGAGTATTATTTGATACCGGAGCCGATAAAAGCTTTATATCTCTTACTTTCGCTTCTGTACTTAAACTCACTCCCACTGCCTTAAACAATACATATGAAATTGAGATAGCTAATGGAAAATTAGTAGGCACTAACTCTATAATCCGAGGTTGTACCTTAACCCTATTAAACCAACCCTTCGACATCGACCTCATGCCCATCGAACTCGGAAGCTTCGACGTAATCGTTGGTATGGATTGGTTATCCAAATGCCATGCAAAGATTTTATGCGACGAGAAAGTGGTTCACATCCCTTTTGAGGGCGAGACTTTGATTATTCGGTGTAATCAAAGCAAAACCAGACTAAGCATAATATCCTGCATCAAAACCATGAAGTACATCAACAAAGGATGTCAAGCGTTTTTAGCTCATGTAACTGAGAAAAAGACGGATGAAAAATGACTGGAAGATGTGCCCGTAGTGCAAGATTTTTCAAAAGTCTTTCCTGAAGAGTTACCTGGACTACCACCTGTTCGTCAGGTAGAGTTTCAGATCGACTTGGTGCCGGGAGCAGCACCAGTAGCATGAGCACCCTACCGTTTAGCGCCATCGGAGATGCAAGAATTATCCAATTAACTGCAGGAGTTATTGGATAAAGGTTTTATTCGACCAAGCTCATCGCCTTGGGGAGCACCTGTCCTATTCGTTAAAAAGAAGGACGGATCTCTTAGGATGTGTATCAATTACCGGGAGTTGAATAAACTTACGGTGAAGAATCGATATCCATTGCCAAGGATCGATGATTTGTTCGACCAACTGCAAGGATCAAGCGTTTACTCAAAAATCGATCTAAGATCCGGATATCATCAGCTGCGTGTTAGGGAAGAAGACGTTCCTAAAACAGCTTTCCGAACAAGATACGGTCACTACGAATTTCAAGTGATGCCATTTGGGTTAACCAATGCACCAGCTGTGTTCATGGATCTCATGAATCGTGTGTGCAAGCCCTATTTGGACAAATTCGTGATCGTGTTCATTGATGATATTCTAATTTATTCTCGGAGCGAAGAAGAACATGCGGAGCATTTAAAGATTATTTTGCAATTGCTCAAGAAAGAGCAGCTGTACGCAAAATTTTCCAAGTGTGATTTCTGGATTCACACCGTGCAGTTTTGACACGTGATTGATCGTCATGGTATCACGTGGATCCTTCCAAATAGAAGCAGTCAAAAATTGGCCGACACCTACGACTCCCACGGAGGTACGTCAATTTTTAGGACTTGTTGGCTATTATCGGAGATTCATTGAGGGATTTTCGAAGATTGTCAAATCTTTAACGGAATTGACTCAGAAAAATAAGAAGTATGTTTGGGGAGAAT